>CM035227.1:1733886-2064438 GCA_020226215.1 Sindora glabra
TCCAAACATAAATGGAAAGAAATTAGTAAAGGCATCAAACGAAAACAGTCATCATGTTACTTAATCATTTGCTAGTCTAGTGGACCAACCAAAAGTTTGCTGGTTCCGCATTCAATTACTGCCAAGATAGCATCAAGATGAGTCAATTTTAATAGAAGAATGCAGACAGAGCAATATACAATTGCAGCTTATAACTACCATAATAAGGATAGTAGGATACACAGCTGGTGGACTAGTATTACTCCAAACAGTGCATTAAAAAATTCAAGTAAAAAAAGTAGCAGTGTAAAAATAAAAAAAATCACAAGCAAGAGCACACATCAATAAATTATATATGAAGAACCTGAATAGAAGCTAGATTTCCTTCAGACAATGCAGCCTGTCTCTTAACTGCATCCAAAGAACTAACAAGTGTCTCTATTTCAGCATTCTTAGCTGCCAAGGCCTCAGCCATATTCGATTCTACTCTAGTAACTTCCCCTTTACATTCGGACAAATCCCTCTGTAGTTGTTTTATCTGGGCTTCATATGATTTACTCAGCTCTCTCTGTAAAGTTAGTATCTGATTGGTAATGCATCCCTGAAATTGTAACAACTATAGGAATATGATGGGACATTCTACTCCTATAAACAGAGCAATAGTGGTTCACCTCTGCACCGAGAAGCTCCTCTAATTGAGCATTCTCAGATTTATACTCCTGAAGACGAGATGACAGTCCAGCACAGACCTGAGCATCAAAGAGAAAATATCAACTAGACATCTGATCAGCTACCAGGAAAAAACTATGAAAGTATGAAGTCATGAATCATTCAACAGTTTCTGCCTTGATGACTGGACTTCCCTCTCATAGGGGGCCTTAGATGAGAGAAAAGTTAGTTCAAACAAGATTCTTACCCTAGCTAACCTTGCCTCTTTAGACTGACCAGTAGATTTTGCTGTTTTAAGCAGTCCTTGAGCCTATGCATCAACTAAAAATCTAGTCAACAAGAACTCTAATAATAATTTGTACATCGATAATATACAATCTTACCATTACAATAAAACACCTCACCTCTTCAAGTTGATCCTGTACTTTCTTGGGGGAAATATCAGCTTTTTGGTCCTCTTGCCTCATTCTAATAGCAGTAGATTCAACTTTCATATCAGCATCATCTTTTGATACAGTGTCACAGCTAGGAGCAGTGTCAATAGTCACAGATTCAGATCTCTCGTTATCCATCTTATTATTGGCATCTACATCTTCAGAATTGGTACTGTGACCAGTGTCAATGAGGTGATCATCACTGGGGCCTCCAATTGCCTTGGAAACTGGAGGAAGATGCTCCTCTTGAATATTTGAAGCATTCTCATCAGCAACCTCGCCATTTGCTGGAACAGTAGCTACTTTAGCATTAGTATCAGTTGCTAAGGCATCCAAATTTTCCGTATCATGTTTATACACATCACTGGTCAAAGTTTCTGTTAAAGGAGTGCCCAGCAGGGGCGATGCTGGATCACTAGGCTGCTGCTCCTCCTCCTTGTTTGATTCACTCATGGATAAAGCAATCCCATCATTTTCAGCCATAAGATCAACACTATCTTTTCCTGTTGTTACATCTGCTGGTGCAGCTAATATGCCACTTTTCTCCTTGGTAGCATCACTTATTATAGAAGATGGGCTAGAGTCCCCCTTTTGAACCTGCAAAATAATTGTTCAGCAAGACATGCTCAATGCAAATAGTAAGAAACTTTATAGTGGACAGAAACTCAAAGACCATACCCTTGGTTTTGACTTTGTCTTCTTGCCTTGAGATCCTTGCCCATTAGCAGCTAATTTGCATGAAGGTAAAAGGAAAATAACTGTAAGCATTTGTGCTATCAAGCGAGTATAAAGAATTTATACTTAGTATATTAACTATGTGTGAAAGATACTCTTAAGTGAGCTCCATATGTTTGAGGTTTGGAGACAGTACATACAAGCAGTGTCATTTCTAAATAGAAATTCCTACTCTCACAGATTTATTGTCCTAATTTGAGAGTCGAGTCTCATGCACCCTGGCACCTCTGCTTGTAGAATTTTATTGACAACCCGAGTAACCGATGTTAAAAGAACTATCTCCTTGATATTTGACTTAAATTTGCTATTACAGCTAAACTGCCGTTGCCAAATACCAGGTGTGTAATTTAATCATTTTATTGAATTGATAGTATACTGATACAGGAACCAGTCAAGAGAGCATGAATTGAGAGTAAAATGAAGGAGATGTAAGCCAAAAAGAACTAAAATCAAAACCTGGAGACTTAGAATCAGATTGCTCATCAGCCAATTCACTCACAACCAGCTTAGCCCTTCGATCAACAACTTCAAATAAATCTGATAAATCAAAGGAAAAAGTATATATCAGATTCAACTTCAACACTATAGCATTGAATCGCACAGAAAATACAGAAGAAAATGAAGAATAAATGCGTAACTACGATCAGTTAGAGAAAAATTGAATGAAAGTGGCAGATGCAGCGAGATCCATACCTTCTGCGGCTTTGAGCCAGTACGCCATTGCAGCTGAAGATCAACCCGATCTTAAACAGCTGGTATCATTCCCCAGAAGAGATCAAGCCATTAGCTTTCAATTTTAGGAAGCAATGGCCGACACAGTACGATGCTGCTTAGGTTTTTTATGGCTCCAACAGGAAAAAGCTCAATGGCAGTTGAGAAACCAGAATATGCTTGCTATACTGGGGAACTGCGCGATGATAAGCACGCTCTTCAACCTTCAATAACAGTAATAATTTCTCTCATTCGAATAAAAGGGTACAGGCGTAACGAAGAGACTCCTATGCAGCAGCAAGCAGCAGGCGTAAAATTGAGGAAAGAAGAAGGTATAAGTTATTTAGGTGACGTGTCGATTATCCGATAGTTTCCTCACTTCCACGTGGATTCACAGTGGCGTCCTCTTTTGTATATTCCTGGAATGAGCACAAACCAAGCTACTTATTACTTAATTTACATGTAATATAATTTTATAGTATTATATAACTTTTTATAGAATAAAGGTTTCATAAAAATTATTATTGAATTTAAAACAACAATCACTTAAATTTAATTTATACTATAAAATTTTATATTAATATGATAATTTTTGTGCAATTGATATAATATTATTTGATACTATGTTAATATATTTCAAAATTACCATCAAATACGTGAAAAATAATTTTTATAATTATATATTTATTTTTTAAAAAATTTATATGAAAATCAAATATTGATTATTTGTAATTTAATAGTTGAATTAATAAAATTTATATTTAAAAAAAAATATTTTATCTACTTAGGGTTTATTAATTTTCACATAATTCACTTATATTTTTAAGTGTTAAAATTCACTTATATATACTTTTTACTGTTAATATTTTATCTACTTGAATTTTTTCTTCCAATTTTTTATAAAAATTTCTAAATAAATGAATTAAATGAAATTAGATGAGATTATGTATGAATAAAATATAATTTTTATAGCTGTATAAGTTTATGTAAAAGATTCTTAGCGGAGACTAAAAAAATTATCTCCCCGTTTCTTTTTTATTTTAATAACTCCAACCCTATACATTTAGTTTAAGCAAAAAAAAATGAAAATCTATTGTAGTATATGATATGAAAAACATAATTAACTAAAAATCCTGACGTTTATATATAATAAAATTTGTATATTTTATTATTGATAATTTTGCATATGATATATAATTTATAAATTTAAAATAAGAAGATATAATTAATTTTTTTAACCCACATCAAAAATTTTGAACATTAATTTACATAAATATAAAAATAATTATATTTCACTTATTTATGATTTGGTTTGAATTCATTTAACCCATTTATTATAAAATATTTTGTTAAAAATTAAATAAAAAATTTGAAATTTAAATTTGGTCAATTGATAGTATAAGATAAAGTAGCATCATTAAAATATAAAAATAATTGAAATTTTTTTATTTTATTAAATAAATTTTAATAATTTTTATTAATATAATAATATAAAAATCATTTACATTAATAAGAAATTAAATTTAAAAGAAGGATTATAATGCCCTTGCAATTTTTTGGGGCATCCCTCCCTGCTCACTTGTTTGTTTCTCAACCATAGATAGAAAGAGAAAGAGTCATAAAGTAGAATCGACAGTTTTGATGTAATGACTTGTAACTTGTTTGCAATTTATTTAAGACCATGCAATTTGTAAGCTAGTACAAATGAATGCACAATTGCAATAATTAACGCAACTTAATTGAATTATGACCGTGGTATAAGTTTTGTTTCTTTCATCTAATTTAAACGACTTAGTTATTATATTATAATGAGAGTAATATATATAATGCAATACACATAATTTCATTAATAAATTATAATTCATTTCATTTTCACTCGAACTTGATCATATATTTACTTTAATAGTAATATTATATATACAAAAAATAGGATAGAAAATTAGATTATGAATAAAAATCAAGAATTATCGTTAAATATAAATATAACAAGATAAATTTATAAAGTTTAATACAATTAATTAAAAAATTCAAAACTTAAATTTGAATTTTATTTTTGATAATTATAACATTTTTGTTAAACTAATGTACATTAGATCTTCCAAAAAAATTTATTAGAGAAATAACTAAATTAAGTTTTGTTGTACCCTTCTTAAAATATAATAACTTCAATTTTTTTTGGCGTGAGAATATTTGAAATAATTGATATGCTCTTATTTGAAATGGAACTTATATTTGTATGAGAAAATTTTGGTGAATAACTATAAATGAATTATTGAGAAAAAAATTGGTATTTAATGTTTCAGTAAGTTGTGAAATAGAAATTTAGTAAGAATTAAATGAGAAAAATTAAGTCAATGTTTAAGATTTTAAATTATTGTGAATAAGTATATGAATATAAAAAAGATTTAAAAAAATATTTTCAAATTTGCCACCAGGCAGTATTCCTCATTTTTTATGAAAATGCTTCAATTTTCCCTTCCATTTATCTAATTTCACTCAAACCCTCCATTTGCACACTTTCTCCTTTTTCCTTCCCATCCACTCCATAATATATCAAGAAAAAGGGTAGGAATACCATCATTGTTAGAATTTCTCTTCATATCTTGTACTTTGATAAGGGTTGGAGTTACTTTGGACTCCTAAAAGGGAAATGGAACTTTAACCAAGAATTTCTTGATTTTGATTTCATTAAGGTAAAAAATATCATATCTAATCTCTTAGCATCCTCTTAAGTGAGTAAATATTCTAACCTAAATTGAATAATCATTAGAAAAATTAGTTTGAGTCTTATATTTTCTATTGTTCTTGATTATAAGTATGATTTCTTGAAAAGATATGTTGAATTATGAAATTAATTGAATCAAATGATAAGATTATTTTAAATGAAATGATATGAGGTTATATATATGATTGTATGAAGTATGGTTGAGCAATAAATGCATTGAAAGGTTAAATTTCTTATATGAATAATAATTTTTTAAATGTAAAATGTTCATATAGGAAAGGCTTTGCAAAGTGCTTCTTGAGCCCAAATTTCATCGGTAAGGGAGTCATTATGAAATATTTCCTATTTCAAAATTTGTTACTAGAAATCCATTATGAAGTTCTTTTCCAGCCTAGATTTTACTAGTCAGAAGTCATTCACGAAAGACTTCTTCATATCAAAAGTGTTATTATGGGTTTGGAAAAACTTCATCAAGTACTTCTCAAATCCATATTTTATTGGCTAGAAAGTCATTTGTGAAGTACATCATTTGCCTATTTTGGGAACTAATCATTCTTTCAACTAGAATTGCTTATTTAAAGATTGTTTAAGTATAGGATTAACTTGTGAACATTATTGCGGCATTTTAGCTCTTCTTTAACATGTATGTAAATAATATGAATTAAATTATTAAAGTTCTAATATGCATAGAATGGTTAAAGTTTTATTATGCATGAGAAACATCGTAAGTTATATGATTGAAATTGCTTGTTTATTTATGAGATGAGATCAACTACATGGCCATCTAATTAAGGCATAATGTTGCTATGGGAATTATAAAGACTGCGGCTAAATTGTGTTGTGAGAAAGAAATGACATGAGAAATGTGATAGAAGAGAGATGATGAACATTGTTGCTTAATTCTTGGTATATTACCTGTGAAGAGTGCAAGGTTGACCTAAGAGGGATGAGATTGTATTTGTGGAAGTATAAGACTGACTTATGAGTCACAAGGATGATTTATGTCTTTTATTATTAATTATTGTGTATTGTGTTATAACATTAAGATTTAAAGCACGTTGGCTCTTTCAAAGTGATGTAATTATGATAATATGATTATGATTGAGCCTATTATGGCTATTTAAGATTGAATTAATCAATTTGTGTATTTGTATGATGAGTTTTGCAGAAGAATAGTCCGATTAGTAGGTTCATATATTATTTATGATTATTTGTACTAGAGTATTTACTTAGAAGATATCTTAAAGTTTTATGAAAGGAATGTATCACATAATATTGTATTCTCTCATAATGCATAAGTCTTGTCGTACTTGTTTAAATGCTCTTTTCAAGCACATTGATAGTGATTGAAAGCAACAATGAGTTCTTCAATCATAACTACTTAATTGTGATAAAAAGCAAATTTTCATTAAAATGACTAAATAAAATATTAATATAAAATGAGATACTAAATAACATGTATCTTTACTATTAGTAGGCAAACTAAATTGTACTCCAGGATAGAATCTCAATTTTATATGGCTTAATATGTATATTATTTATCTCAAACAATTTAATATATATAAAAAAAGTGTGAAAGTAAATAATCACAACAATAATTGAAAAAAGTAACATTATATTTACCTTCAGTATAATAAATCAATCAAATGAAAATAATAATATAATTAAATATAAATTTCTATTCAAAGATAATTAATTTTCATGTAGTAGTATCAAGAAGAAAATATTGCTTGGTTTCCGATGTTGCATTAAAAATTACTTTAAATAAGGTTTTTTCATAAAATATCACCAACTTATCAAATTAAAAATAAAATAGAATTCAATACTTCATCAAACAAATTAAAAAGGGTAAGCAAGACACTGAAGGTAGCATATTTCCTTCACCATGCACTCCATATAATATTTATTTTAACATTAAATTTAAAAAATAACAAATAAGAGTTTTATTAGTTTAATAGATAACTACTAAAAATAATTTTTTTATTTTTACTAATAAATTTTTTTGAGATAAAATAAATTAATGAAGTAAAAGACACTATACATAATATTATAAAAAATATAATATGTTAGATCATGGTCACATAGGTAATAAAAACATTTAAGGGCATGAAAGAAACGTCACTACATTATTTCCTTTGAGTAAAAGGCATAGTATGTAAAGACCTTGCTAACATTGAAGCAAATTAGGACAAAACTCTAATATAAGAAACTCATCCCCTTTTGATAGATAAATTATCAATAATAAAATATGTTTATAAATAAGCCAATTTCTAACTAATACACATAACTAGCCCTTTAAATAGATGATTATATGAAACAACGAGAAATTAATTTTGTAAATATTTATAACTTAAAAATCTTATAAATTAATATGAATAATTTCACTTTGATAATAATTATTTAAAATTATTACTTTTGGGTAGATAATTATCATTTTGGGTTGGTAATTATATAAAATAATTAGAAATTAATTTTGTAAATATTTTAACTCGAGAACTTTATAAATCAATATTGGTAATTTTATTTTGGTGATAATTATGCAAAATCAATCCAAAAATCTCAAAAAAAAATTGAGATTTATAAGAAAATTGCTTGAAACTATCATTCAGATAGTATTAAAAAATCAATAACTTACAAATATGACTAGTCAACAATGGGTTGCTATAAAAATATACCTATACTAATCATACAAGGTTTATATTGCATTAAAGTCTACAATCTTAAGTTTTATTCGATATAAAATATTTAAAAATTAATTTCAATTATCCATTCCTAGCTTTGAAAGGGGCGTTGATGACAAAAAGTAGGCATATTATAGTGCTTTTAGAAAAAAATATTTAATTGAAAAACTATTTTGAATACATACAAAATAATAAATAATTATTACAATAAAAATTTCAATAATGGAAAACTATTTTCCAATTCAAACGGCTTATGTGATAAATCAAAAGAAATTGCACAGACCTATTAAACAACTTAAAAATATAAAAGACGGCACATGTTTTGAGGCAAAGGAAAATTACACAAGTCCATAAAATAATCATAAAAGGAAGGAAAAAAAAATACAAATTCATAAAATGATCAAGAAAGGAGAAAAGAAAAAGACGAAATTATCAATTTGATAACTTGAACCCATAACCATAACGACACAAGCAAATTTCACGCCGTTGTACTTCTCCATAAAGAAAATCAAACGTTGTTAATTACAATTTTAACAAAAATATAAATATAGCTTTAAAAAGCTTTACCTCTTCTTTACATGTTAGAGCTTAGGGTCTGGGCTATTTTGTAATTTCTACCATAATCGTCTCATATTTCAATGGTGATGTAATGTCCGGATAGTAGAGTTCCACTAACCCTCTTATTTCGGGTAGCAAAATAGCCCAAATGTCAAACTTCGCACGGTAGGAGCGTCAGATAAAATGCTCCATATTTTTTGCCAAAAAAAAAAATTCAAAACACATCTCAATTTGTCCAATCAAATTCAAAATTCTTTCCATATACACAACAACTTCATGTAATACAATATTTATTAAATTCATGAGAGTTTATTAAAAAAAAAAAGGTATAATAACATAATGCATGTTTAGTTATATACTATTTTCTTTTGGCCATAAATTATATGCTATTAATATCATGCTATAACACATTATCTTAGTCTTCTATCTCGATAGGGTCAAAATATGAAGCCATCGGCAGCACTAATTTTAATATTTCCCTGATATATTTTTTTGGGCTACAAAAAATTATTAAAGTATATTATTAAATTGATCCATTGAAAACAGATGTCTATTATATCAGATTATGTATTTATATCATGTGAAAAAAATATTCGAAAAAAAAAATCTAACGCGTCTTCTTTCTTTTAAACGTAGTAGTCAAGTTACTCATGAAAATTATTTGCCGGTGTACACTTGTTACAGACGTGTGGACACAAAATATACTGCAGATTTCATTTTTTTTCAATTCTCAATTCATATGAAATGTTTTGATGTTACATTAAAAAATTATTATAATTTAAATGAAAATTTGAACGTTATAATAAATTAATGTGAAAATATATATTTATTATAGATTTAATTTTTTTAGACATAGTAATATTTAAATGAATATTACAGTTATAAATCTTTTTTTCTTTTTCTCAGAATGTGCAATTTTCAATGAGACAAATAAATAATTATAATTAGATTAAGAGTGAAGAGAATGTCTAATCAATATAAATAATTTTTTAGATTATAGATTTAATAAAATTAATATGAAAATATATGTTTATTATAGATTTAATTTTCTTAGATATAATAGTATTTAAATGAACATCACAGTTATAAATCTTCTCTTTCTTTCACAATATGCAACTCTAAATGAGATAAACAAATAATTGCAATTAAATTAGAAATGAAGTGAATACCAAACTAATATAAATAAAACTATTACTCTCAAAATTATTTGTCTATATGCACCCGTTACAAATGTGTGGACACAAAGTATACTATAAACTAGTTTGTAATCTATGATATGCACGATTTTAATCAACTTTATTTGAAAATATGAATATAGAGAGAATTTCTTATTAGTTTAAAGAAATTTATTGTAATGCATTATTTCTTTAGAAAACTTTCATCCAATTTGTGCCACATTCTTTTGCTAACAAGGTTATCTCAAGAAGTTAGTATAAATTAATTCACCTTTTTATTTACGTTAACTTTGTGAATTCATTGTATAATGTAATTTCTTCTTATCTTATCTTCCCTTTTTAGGAAGTTATACCAAGAAAGCCCTGAGGTTATATGTCTACGTATAGCTCACCAACTTGTGCTCCTTGATTGTGAAGCCTATTCTTAACAAGGTATGCAAAAAAAGGGAAATTTCATGATACTTAACTGTATAATATTTGTCAGGTTAATTAATATGAAAGCTTCTATGACAAAATGTGAAAGATGTTTCTTTAGTATAGTCTTAATTACTTCCAAATTAAAGTTCATTTATCATAGTAAATCGATATTACTTGTTTTGAAATTTTGGTCGCTTAGGAGCTTTTTACACACTAATAATATCAATAAATAAATTTTATCTCGCTATCTAAGAGCATGTAATTCGCTACTCAAATGCAATTGAAATATTACCCTAAAAGGCCCATGGAAGATGAGATAATTTTTTTATTTGGATTTCAAAATTATTCTTAATGTGTATCAAGTAAAACTCCTAATTTTTGCAATAGTAAGCTAATGAAATGAATGCACAAAAATCATCATTTGGAAGAAATACAGTCTTGGTTTCATTATGTGACATTTATACATTAGTCTTCCAACATTGTGAGTTCTCTATAGAAATGTCAAAAAGTCTATATAACATTCCATTACACAAAGGTTTCATATCATACTCAATGTCCTTAAGAAATTGCATCCTTGAGACTTGAAAATGAAATTTTATTATATAATATTGTTATTCATATAGATTAACTGCTAGTGAATTTTCATATAAGAGGAACTACATAGTTTTCAAGTTTTAGGTAAATTGAATTGTTGCTAGTTGCACAATAAACTAACTAAAAACTTTACCATATGACAGGATATTTACATCTTTGTTATCTCATGTGATTCTTATAGTACTTACTTTTACTTACCATTGCAATTATCTCAAACACAAAGAAGCAAAGAAATGAGAAAGAAATGGAGAATAAAGGTTATGCAGAATACAGAGAGATAAACTGAAGGGATTTTTCAGGTGAATTCACTAGAAGTGACAAAGTAATTTTCCACATCTATCATAAGGATTTGCATCAATGTAAGTATGTTTTGACTCTAATTTTTCCTCTAAGATCCTTTTATGCGCTCCTTTTATTTGCAACACATTAATAGAGCATTTATGCATTTCAACACACAAACATGTGGTTAACGTTGTTGTATACCAGTTTCAAATATCAACTCATTTGATGCATCTATTAATATACTTTAAGGCTTAACTTATATTAATTATAGTGTGAATTTTTTCACTCCACCCTTTATCTACATCATAAGATGTGAGTACAAACATATTGATGCCATATTTTAGTTTTAGGGAATTGTGCACCTATATTTATTTGTACCTATATATATTTTTACCTTGAAACTGTAATATTCTTCAAGTTTTGTTTAGATGCTAATAATACACCTTATCAATGGATCTAAACGGTATACATCTGATATGATTTTATTTCAGATTCTTAAGTTTGATTGATTACTACAGGCTACTTCTAAAGTAACTTCATTATTATGTATACTATAAAAGTTTATTATCATGTCATGTGGAAAAGTACTGGATGGTTTTTATTTTGAGTAAACTTCATTTCATTTTTTTAATAATTTTTTGTATCTTATAAATTTACTTTAGTATGGACCATTTTGAAAATTCCAGGCTAAACCAATACAGTTGTGATTTTTTACTTTCTAGTATGAGGGCAGGATTTTTTGCGGCAGGATGACCCTTTGTTTTTTTTAGCTCACCATTTTTTAAGTAAATCACTTAAATTCTTTATCTTCTAATATTTTGATAATGAAAAAGCAATGACAACAAAAGGAGTCTGTTTTATTTCTCAAGTCCTATAATACTACCACAAATCTTACATGTAAAGAGCCACTAACACTTCCACCATGACAAGATTTTGGGTTGGAGAATGCAATTTGATCTACGAGTAATGATGACGTTCTCTTGATTCTAGGAGAAAATATCTTAGCAAAGGACAATGATCTTGAGATTGAAGATTTCTCCTAAAGAGTTGAAGAGGAAACTTTTTGATGCCACTATATTAGAAGCCTTTTCAATTTTTGGTGTTGATCGATACCCGAAGCCTAATTTTGGTAAAATACTTCTTCTGGATTTGCTTGTTGAAGCTCTGGAGAATGACTAATTAGGGCTTTGTTTTCATTTTCTACTAACCGTTTTCTATTTATGATTGGCTACAGGATTGTGGGTTTGTAGCTAATTAGAAGGTAGAGGCGGAAAATGATTTTGTAAAGGATATGTTTGGATATATTTTTATTTTTTATTTATAAAAATTATTTTTAATTATTTTTAATTTTTTTACTTTCAAAAATTGTTTTGGAATTAAAGAAAAGTAGGAGGACGTAGATATTATAAATAAAGAAATATTTATTTAATTATAAAATTAACATTTAGAATAAAAAATAAGTTTAAAAAATATTTAAAAGTTATTTTATTTTTATATTTTTAAATTTCACATTTTGAAAATAATTTTTAAAAAAAATTATAAAAATAAATTCCCAAATAAGTTCTCCTTTTTTTTAAAAAAAGTAAAAGATTATTTTTAAAAACAATAAACTGACAGATCCTAATATTTGGCAAATTAATACCCCTTCTATTGCCTTTAACCATCCCGAAGCAGGTTTTCTACCAGCGTTACGTCCATTGTAGCAGAAGTTTTCTCCATGCCCGAGCCTTTCATAATTAAATTACCGGTTTCTAAGTCATCCATATATCTTAAAGTCAACTGCTTTGAATTCTTATAAAACCTGAAGTATCAAATGCAGCCTTATTCATCTAATGCCATAAATATCAAACGGCCACTGTATATGTAACCATGTTCCTATCTAACATGGTACACATTGTGCAGGGGAGAATCTCATGTATCAAAGCTGTTTTATTTTTCTTTGGAGTGTATCCAAATATTTTAATTGTAGTGAAGATAATAAAATAGAAAGTAAAATGATTACTGCTTTTTGAAAAAATTTACGATAGCAACTCATGTAAAGGTATATCAATATATCATTAAATTTTAATATCTGCTGATATGTCATTATATAATTTGTAAGATTCAACTTAAGAAAATAAATTTAATATACAATTAGATTTGGTGATATGTTCATATATTATTGCATCAATTCCTCCCATGCTTTTTTATTCAGATTGTTTACTCTGAAAAATGAAGAAAATCCGAAATTAGCGGAAGGAAGTTTCAAAACTTGCAATAAAATGAATCTTTGAATATTGAGTATTTCTTTTACCGACAATTATTATTATTATTATTATTATTATTATTATTATTATTATTATTATTATTATTAGGATTCTTTATAATCGTCGGAGCATTGTAATGGCAAGCCTTTTATGCAAAAATGGAAATACGAAGGTGATCTTGCATACAATTTTTTGATTTGCTTATTCTGTAAGTTGGAAGGGTGGGAATACAAGTAATTGAATTTATTTTTTTCATCTAACAAATTTTCTTCTATAACTCGAATTTATTTGAAAAGATCATTTAGCTTTTGAACTGAAGTACCAAAAAGTCCTCGAAGAAGAAATAATAAAATTCAATTTCAATTATGTAAATATGATATTGGTTTTGATGGAAAATATTTTTATAAAATATAATTATAAAATATTAAAATAAAAAAAAAATTATTTATTTAATATTAAATATAAAGAGTTTATAAAAAAAGTCAAATTTTCTATTATTATATGATTTTAGGTATTGTTTGTTCAATGATAAATATAAATAGTATGATATTCTTTTAGTAATATATATATATATATATATAACATTTTTCCATAAAAACGCTTTTTGACTTAACAAATTGAGCACAAATATTTCATAAAATTCACAATCTGAGTTTTCTTAATTTTTAAAACACATTTAGGGATTGAGTATGATGAATTTATGATCTTGTATGATACAATATCATTCTTATATTTGAAATATTTAAGAATGATCTATAACGTAGGTTAACAATTCAGAGTAACCTCCTTGAATTGTTTCATCTAATGCAATATATTTGTTTTTTTGTCCTGAAAAATATTAGGTTTCAAATTTAAGTTTTAAATTTTTTATATATTAAATTTTATAAAATTGAGTCATTATCTTATATTTAATGTCAACTCTTAATTTTCATTTAAAATTCAATTTTAAATTTTATTTTTGGTATATATAGCATTTTTATTTTTTTATTTGTTTTAGTATGCATTATCGATCTTACAACTTAAAATTAAGATTGAAATGAAATTTAAATTTAAGGTTGAAATTATTTCCGATAAAACATCACAAGAAAACAGACGGAATTTATTCAAAAATAAAAATTTAATTTAAATAAAACAATTTCCTAGATCATTCAAAAATAAAATTACTTATTTTGATAAACTTTGTGCTCCTTAAACTCTCTTGAGATTAAATTCAACATTTAGGTTACGTTTGTTTTGATGAATTTTTTTTTTGTGAAATATAATTATAAAATATCAAGATAAATGAAAGTATTTTATTTATTTAATATAAAATATAAAAAATTTAGAGAGAGCAACCTATATTTGAAAAGAAATTTATTTTTTTTCACTATTGTGCTTTTAGATATCTGTTTTTAACCATCAATATAAGTGGTATATCACTTTTTCATTAATATATATGTAAATAATATTTTTTAATAAAAAACATTTTTTGACAAAATAAATGGAGCCTTAGATATGAATTTAAAAAGCTCTTAATAAAATAAAATCAATATCATAATCATATTTAGACATGAATTATGCTAAGGTAATAAAATATTTTTATTCTAAAAGTATAAAATAATAATCATATTTAAAATTTAAAGAAAACTAATATTGGATATGAAAAAAAGCATTAGATCTGACTTGTTTGTTGTAATTATATAAGAACCATTTGATTTATGGAATACTTATCATATTTCTGAGACTAATTCATGAGAAATGTTATATTTTTATATTTGATTCAAAATTAAAAAAAAATGTTTGGGAATATAATATTCTTGAAAATATTTTTATCCTAACTTTCTTCTAAAATATTTCTATGGGGGGAGATGTCTATCTTTGATTTAGGAGTGCTTAATGAGCTAAAATTCATGAGTCTTTTGTGGACCAAACTAGATTAAAAAAAATTAAACTCATTTTAAAATAAGCCTAAAGAAGTTTGGCTTAGCCTAATAGCCTAATAGGTCATAGGCTAAAACAAACCAATCACAAATGAACTAGGTTAATTTGCCAACTTAAACAAGTTAAATTTTTTTAAAAAAATGTATACATATATAATAATTTAAATAATTTTATATTTTAAAAAAATAAAGTAATTTATTAATTATTTTTATATCATAATTTAATATAAATCATAATTTAATTATCAAAAATATTTATGCAAGTACTCAAAATAATTAAATATAATAAAAATAAATAATAGAGTTAATAAATATAAAAATAATAAAAAATAAAATAAAAATAAAAAAGATTGGCCAACAGGCCTGTTCGATAAGCTTGT
This sequence comes from Sindora glabra, assembly GCA_020226215.1. Taxonomy (NCBI): domain Eukaryota; kingdom Viridiplantae; phylum Streptophyta; class Magnoliopsida; order Fabales; family Fabaceae; genus Sindora; species Sindora glabra. The sequence goes on from CM035227.1 coordinate 1,749,392, forward strand.
AAACCAAATGGGTAGGCTAAAATTGACTCATTTAAAAAATAAGCCTTAATGAACTAGGCCTACATGAATTTTGATTCAAATTGGTCCAAACTATTCATTAAGCATTGCTACTTTAATTCCCATGGGATTAAAATATTAGTACTAAAATAAAAAGATAAATTTATTCTTAATTTTTTTAGCCTTAACTCATTCTATTTTAGTTTTTCTAATGTAATCACAAACACTATTGTTCTTTTTGTGTTTTCCCGGCACTTCCAACTAGAGCAAAGTCAAAATTATATGGTGTTGAAAACATAAATATATGTAGTAGTAAATTCATCCCCTTGTATATATAGACTCAAAATTTTAAAATGAAGCAAAGTTTGCTAAATTAATTATACATATGTTAAATGAGAATATCTACATTGTATATTTGTTTCTATTTTTTTAGTTATATTGTCACAATTTCAAACTTTGTGAAAATTGGGATTAATTAATATCATAATGATTTAAAAATTAAAAAAACAAAATTTCAAATATGTAGCTTATGCAATTATAAAGGAAAATTATTTGTAATTATTTTTTATAATTTTTAATGATTTAAAAAATCAAAAATAATTTTTTGAATGCACAATTAATATAATTATGATTTTTATATTAAGTGTTAAAAAGTATTTATTTATATATTTCTAATTAAAATTTTGATTTATTATAATTTATAATGAAAAAATTGATGAAGGTGTTCTTGAAAAATTAATAAGATTTCTAAGTATAAAAATATGAACTAAACATGAGAATATAAGCTATTTAGGAATATGAGAAATTATTCTCAAGAATATTTATATTGAACAAAACATGAAAATATTATATTCTAATGAATTAAATTTTCAAAAATCACATTTTTGAAAAAGTGCACATTCCTAGAAATATAAAGATTTGTTTATTTTCTATTTTTAAAAATATTTTTTATTTTTTATTTTAAACAATTGAAGAACCTATTTGGGAATTGTTTTCAAATTTTATTTTTAAAAATTGTAACTCTAAACATGTATCATAAAAATAAAAATATAAAAATAATTTTTAGATATTTTTTAAATCTATTTTATTATTTTAAATATCAATTTTATAATTAAATAAAATATTTCTTTATTTGCAATACCTATTAACTTTTATTGTTTATTTTTCTTCAATTTTAAAATAATTTATAAAAACTAAAAAATAGGTTTTGAGAAAAAACTTTAAAAATATAAAAATAAATACATATTCAAATACACTCTAAGATTTTATGAATTAAACACCACCACAAATAAATATAACTACCTTTTTTTAAAAAAAAAATTGTGGCAAGTATCGACAACCTTATGATATAAATAAATAATAAGTAGGTGTAGCCTTTTAACGGGCTATGAACGAAATAAACACCTCTTTGAATTGTTTCAAAGGGGTATTTTAGAACAAAAGGCCTTTTTAAATAATCAAAATAAACTATTAATATTATATTTAAAGATATTTTTTCAAATTTTAAATTATTGATGTTAGTAAGTATAACATTTTTATTGGCTACTTCTTTGAATTGTTTCATCGATTAGAATTTTTCTTTTCTCATATTGGTTATATCATCATTAATGATGCATTATGGGCATTACAAGTAAAATTATGATATAATAAAATTTAAATTAAAGATTATAATTATGTATAATAAAGCCTCAAAGGAACGTTAGATAGAATCCTTGTCAACAAGGCATTTAAAGATTATGCTATACTGACATTTAAGTTAAGCATCGTTGATGAAGTCAATAATTACGTGCTTTTAATGATTGGTTTAAAAGAGAAAGAATACTTTAACTTAGATTCAATTTGCAAAACAAGTATGAATAAATTATATCAAGTGAAGTACGTTATACTTGAGGTACTTAATGAATGAATCAAATATATACAGATTATATTAATTGGACTTGATTATACTTAAGATACTTAATGGTTTTCAATATTCCAACCTATTTAACCATAAGTTAAAACTTAAAGTTGTTAAAAGCCTTTAACTTAAGTGGCACCCAATGTCCTATGAAAGTTATATACTTTTCATTATATTTAAGACTCGATCCTTGATTTTTGCGTAAATATATTTAATGGTTTAATTACTTTTACAATTATAAAAAAAAATTAAGTTGGAGTACTAATTATGCTCATTTCAAACATAGGCCAATTAGTTGGCCGGATTTTGCAATGATAGGGAATCTATTATTACACAATTTGCTAATCTTGTCATAGAGGCAAAAATATTAAGTAGAACAAATATCGGAATAAAAACATTCATACTAAGGATGAACTTTAAGTATGTTACAAATAAGATGACCTTTTAAAATTTAAAAGAGACAATTCCTAATTACATTGTTATATGCAATGACTATAAAAAAAAGGTGAGAAGCAATCCTTAAAAAACATTCATCTTTATTTGCATAAACTTATTTTTAATAACAACCAACTTTATGTTGCAATACTTAGACTTAGGAGTAAACAAAGATTAAAAATTCTCATACATAATCTTGAGAAAAGATGGAAAAAAATATCACCACAAATGTTATATTCAAAGTGGTGTTTCAAAATCCAAATAAATGTTGTTACAACATCCAATTCAATCAATATACATATATTGAGATTAATTTCCATTTGCGTAATTTTTCTTTTTTTTTTCTGAATATTTGAATTATCAATAATTGTAATCCTATTTTATAAAAAGTATATACACAATTTTATCCAAAATTGAGATGTTCTCATCTAATCTGCCCGGGAACCCGCGGGTTACATCCAAATTTTGTATACGAGCCCAATCCGAACGTGCTTCATTGACTTGATGCGGACTAATGGCACTACTTTTGTATACAAGCCTAACTATATCTATTCCGAATCAATGTATATAAAAGTGTGTAAAATCATTATATATTTTAATTTTAATATTGAATTTTACGAGAGATTATGCAAGGCATAACTGCCAGGCAGATTAATCATTATATATTTTAATACTGAATTTTACAAGAGATTATGCAAGGCATAACTGCCAGGCAGCAAATATTTATATATTTAAATTAAATTTGAACTCATAGAAAATAAACAAACCCTAATTTAAACTGTATATTAAGATTCAAATTTGAATATGAATTCAAATAAATTTATACAAATTTATTTAAGTAATATATTATTAAATCATAATTTTTTACTAAATTTGAAATATTTAGATTTAAAGTTTGAACTTTTAATAAATGTAAACTTAAACGAGTTTATATAATTTTATCTGAGTAGTCTATTATTTGACTTAAATTTAAATATATAAAATCTCTAAAATCAAATTTTTGATATCAAATTATGCAAGATTTTTTTATACTAAAATACTAAAATTATTATATATTATATAGTTTGAATTTATAATTTTTATTATTTTATTAAAGAAAATTTTAAATTTAATTTTAAATATAGTATTATTTTATATTCCAGAAAAGTATGTATAAATTTTAAAATTAAAAAATTGATATAATATCATTAAAATCTAAAGAATATCAACATATCTCTCTTATTCTTTTCGTTATGTCAATGACAATACACCGCAGGTGTAGCACGGCCCCAAAAAATGGGCCAAGTGGCCCACTCGAACTCGACGTCTCTCTTCCAAAAGGCAGAATGGGTGGCTCCTGTACATAGAGTACCAATAATCGACTAAATTGCCTCTATTGAACTACGCATAAGGAGGAGCAGAGGCCACGTACGACCACATTTTCAATAAGTGACTCTCTTCTTTTGTTTTGTATGATAGGATACAACTTTTTGACTGTTTACCTTAAATTTAGAAAAGATTTTATCAAAATCCTATGTCGTCAAAATTATTTATCAAGGTACTTAATTTTTTTTTAAAAAAAATTAATTTCAATCACGGGGAGGAGGGCCCCGTGACCAGTGCAGTCACGTCTGGCCCTCCCCCGTGGCTGATTGTGGATTTTTAAAAAAAAAATTAATTTGAACTTTTTTTTAAAAAGAAATCAAAACATTTTTTTTTAAATTTAATTTTAAAATTTTAATTTGAGCTATTTTTTATAAAAAAATTTAATTTGAACTTAAATGTAACTATTTTAGTTTGGTCCATTTTTTTAATTTTTAATTTTAATTTAATTTATATTTGATCTAATTTTTTTATATATATTGAATATTGCTTAAACACTAATTATTTGATCTTTCAAAAGGAAATTAAATTTTTAACTCTCATAATAATATGTAATATATATAAGAAATTAGATCAAATATAAATTAAATTAAAATTAAAAATTTAAAAAATAGTTCAAATTAAAATAGTTACATTTAAGCTTAAATTAATTTTTTAAAAAAAATAGCTCAAATTAAAAATTTCAAATTAATTTTTTTTAAAAAAAAATGCTTTGATTTTTTTATAAAAAGGCTCAAATTAAAATTTTTTAAATTAATTTTTTTTAAAAAATGCTTTGATCACTTTCCAAATTAAATTTTCTTTAAAAAATGTTTTGATTTTTTTTAAAAAAGTTCAAATTAATTTTTTTAAAAAAAATCCACAGTCAGTCACGGGGGAGGGCCACGTGACTGCATTGAAATTAATTTTTTTTAAAAAAAATTTAAATATCTTGATAAATAATTTTGACGGCGTAGGATTTTGGTAAAATCTTTTCTAAATTTAAGGTAAACGTCAAAAAGTCTGACAACATTAGTTGGACTCGGAAATATAGAACATCTTTTTTTCCATAAATTAAAGAAAAGGGTCAAAAGCCAATGAGTATGTTTTTGTTGGAGCATCCAATAATCTTGCCTGCCATATATAATGTGCCTGAATAGTTCTTGCAGGCGGTGGCCCAGCGTACTTGATATTTTTTCCGCTGTTTCAGTACTGTAACCTGGCGCGTATTTTACTTACCTATTTATTCAATTTTTTTCTCACTTATTATTTACATTTAAATGTTTAAGAAATTCTCTGGAATTCTCTAAATGGGACAAATAAAAAATAAATAAATGGTGAAAAATATTCAATGATCAGCTATAAATCTTATTATTATTATTATTATTATTATTATTATTATTATTATTATTAAAGACTACTGGGCAAAGCGCTGGAATTACAAAGAAAAGTCATTGGCCATCTCAGCATGCATTAAGCTCGTGCATTCCGCTGGAGGTATCTCATCTACCTTATGGATGTAGTCCATCGCAACACCATTCCCGTTAAGCCATCAGCAACTTTATTACTCTTTTTGTGCACATAATTGAAATTAATTCTTTAGTTACTATCTAGCAATTTCATTATCTGCATAAATTTTTAATATCTTCCTCTTCTTCTTAAAGTTTTTAAATAAAAAAATTATGACGTAGCTTTTTTCCGTGCAAACGTGATTTCTTGGAGAAGTTGAAATTCTACACTATTTACTATTCAATGTATTTTAAGGTCTATGCATAGAAAAAAAAAATTCCTAGTATTACTTCCGCGTTGAATTTTTAATACTATTCTCATATATTTTATATCATGTGCATTAGTTTGAAGTCTTAATCAAAAGATTAAGAAATATTAAAATTATTCAATAAATATTTTAATTAGTGCAATAACTAATTCAAATTGTTGATGTGAAAAAATAATACACATGATACAAAATATATAAAAATAATACTAAAAATTCAGTACAACTAAAATATTTTTTTCCTTTTCTAATAAGTAGTGACTCATCAACTTTTTTAATTTTTTTGAAGCCCCCGATAGGATTATAAAAATATGATTCACGAATATTGATAAAAAAAGTAGAAATCATGGTTTGTGACTGTTTAAACTATAATTTTAGCACTTAAAATAAGTGTTTTCGGTCATTGTTAATGTTGCGTCAAATAGTGCGATTATTTAAATATAAAATATTCCTTTCACAATATATATATATATATATATATATATATATATATATATATATATATATATATATATATATATATATATATAGTTGTCTCTCTTTTTTTTTTCCACCGAAAATATTGTAACGTTATGAAGCATGGCAAATGATAGGTTATAAATTACTCTTGCACTTTATAGTCATAATTTAAATGTTGGAAGTATGAATTAAAATCCTAAAATATATAATTGATCATAATAAATTATAAGCGTATCTGGAGTATAATTTGATGAGGTCATGACTGATCTGAATGATGAAGATGAGTAAAATTATAACCTACTTCACCTTTTAGGTTATACAGATAGAGAGAAAAGGGAGAAAAAATTTTAAGAGTGTGAATCCTTATTTTTCAGTCTCAAAATAATAACCCTGATCTCTCTATTTAAAGTCAGACTTGTGATAGGAAACTACTGACTATTAAAGAGCTGTAAGTTGGGACCTCTACCTATATAAGTTTATGCATTATCCAATCTATCATTGATCATACACATTAAATCAGGGCCCGATCTATTCTATGCTTAATGTTAAAATATAAAATTAATACTTAAATAAATATTCCATTTATTAATTAATGCTAATCTACATAATATTACTAATAAAATTAATTATTTTATTTTAAAAATACAACAATCTCCCACTTGGATAGCATTAATTAATTATATGAAATAATCAAAATATCAATAATTAAGCAATTAGTTATACATTAAGTTATAAACTTAATTCAGAGAATGAGAGTACATAGAATCATTGAATCCGATAGGAAGTCAAGTGATATAATGTCTCATAATATGAAAGGAACAAAATAAGATTTAGTCTTTCAGCTATAACTCAAACGAGAAATAACTTAAAATCATTGAATCTGGTAGGGAAACAAATGATTTATATATGTACAAAATATATTGCCAATGTTTCAATATCCAAAATGAGCAATGATTAGATAAGTGGAATGAGACCATATAAAATCACTGAATCCGATAGGGAGACAAGTGATGTAAAATTAATGTCTCATAATCCCAATGGAACTCGATATATATAAGGTTAGTCTTTTGATCACAACTTATAAGAAAAATAACTCAAAATCATTAAATCCGATAGGGAAGTAAATGATTTATATGTATAAAATATATTACCAATGTTTCAATATGAGCAATTACTGATCACCAACATTAATAAAATAAAATAAAATAAGCATATTTCAAATTCTCACTAAACTAAGGCTTCATCAAAAGATTTAACAAGACTCATATGAGTTACTTAATTTTAAAATACTCCTATAGGTAAGCTTTAAATCAATGAATCCCTAGCATGTCTCCACTAGGGTTGTGTTCAATGCGAGTCTGAGATTCAGTAATCTTCTCTCTTTAAAAAATAGAAGTTCAACATCAAAAAATGTTCAATATGACTAGAATTTCTATTGTTTTGAGAAAAACACATAGCAGGAGAATTATCGCAATAAAATTTGGTAAAGGTCATGATATAGAACTAACCAATTATATGCCAGATATCAACTTCCTTAACCATATAGCCTAACAAGTGGCTTCATAATATGCGATAAACTCTGCTTTCATAGTTTAGGTAGCTGTGAGTTTTAACACTTTTCAATAAAATAACTCCTCCAAACATCACAAAGATGTATCTAAATGTTGACTTATGATCATATATGTATTAGACATAATCAAAATCTGAATAATTAATACCCTCAAGTAAATAAGATCATCTACAAGTCAACATATGATTCTTGATATCTTAAAGATACTTTCTTTCTTTCTTGGTCACTTTCTAATGATCCATCCTAGGGTCATTTGAGTATCTTCCAAGCACACTAATAGTAAAAGCTATATCTAAATGAATGTAAACCTGTGCATTCATAAGATTACTAATAGTAAAAGCGTAAAGAATCTTGTCAATTTCAGTCCTTTCAATAACATATCATCTTTCTAAGTAGGCATTGGACTAGATGCATAAGTATTGATTTTAAATCTTTCAAGCATCTGTTCAATCAAATTGCCTTGGTACAAACCCAAAATACTATGAGTTCTATTACGATGGATTTAAATTTCAAAATAAAAGATATTTTGTTAAAGATCAAAATGCATGTGACATGATAACATGCATTTTGACTTATCTAAATTAATTGGGTTTCTAGCCAACAAAATGTCATCAATATAAAGCACTAAGATGAAAAAATTACTCTAATAAATTTATTAAAATTCCTGCAAGTACACAATATAGTCATATGATATTGCAAGTCTCTAAACCCTTTGAGTTCGTCTAAACTTAATGGCTACCTGATTAGGTTCTTTAATATGAGGATCTTTATTTATATGAATTGGACTATCAACATTATCTCCTCTAGAGGTGAGGGAATTAAAATAGGCATAGGCAGAATGGTGGCCTTATTATGTAAATTGATAACCCTAAGCATCGAACTTCCACTATCTAAGCCATCCTCAAAATAAAATATCCGATCAAACTTGATTATCTTGGTACTTAAGTGGGATAATAAAATCTATAACCTCTTCATCCAATTCAGAACCTAATGAAGAATTTACTGATTGTTCTAGAGTCTAACTTCTTCAATTAGGGATTACATGGTCTCACATTTATTTTACAATCCCACAATTGAAAAAATTTCAAAATTTAAGAAATCTAGATCTAACAACACACCTTTATTTTACCAATCTATCTAATCTCTTTTTAGAAAAATGGCTTAAAATTGATTCTATAAAATGGAAGAATTTTGACTCATTCTAGGACATTTATGCCTAATCATGAATCTTAATCTTTCCATTCCCTTGCCAAAAGGAATAACCACAATTGTCCAAAACAGAAATAGAAATCAAATTTCTTTTAGCAGAAGGCACATAAATAACATTATTCATATCTAAAAAGCGTCCAGAGGATAAACACAAAGAAATTGATCTTATGTATTGAACTTTAACTTTACTCCTTGCTACTCCCAAGATAGTTTTCTCTTTCTTATTTTGGATCTGCCCGTTCTTGAATCCCTTTAAAGTATTTGTAACATGAAAAGTTGTACTAGAATCCAACCACAAAAATTCAAAAGATGTTTCAAGATTATTGGAGTTAAAAACACTTTAAAGCTAGAGGGGTAAAAAAATGGAATTGTTCCTTGTTTCTCATACTTATTCTTGAATTTCTCTCTAACAACTTTCATGTATTCCACAGCAGGATCCTTATCTAGGATACTCTCTCTAATTTCCTTCTCAATTGTGAATTTAATTACTATTAAATAAATCCAGTTCGACTCATACCATTATTTGTAATAGGTCTTATCTATAGCACTAGACTCAGATAAGAGATCAGACAGATTCGATTTTTTAAAAGCCAAATCCTTCTTATAAGTTGTTAGGTACATGTTCAAAAACTCTTTTAATTCATCAAAGTTTATTCCATTAAGAGTCCTTACCATAGATAGTTGTTGAAAGGCCGAGACTAATGTAACAGGATTGGAAAATTATTAATTATGTGTGCACAATATAATTATAACACAAGATTCATAATTAAATAAATCAGTCAAACAACTATTTAACAAAGTGGTACCAAAATTACATGTACCATATGATTTAACTTGTACAAAAGTTTACATAAAAATGTAATCAATATAGTCATACCAATAAGATACAAGAAATATTGAAAATATTATAAACGTTGCATATCTATTTTAAGAAGTTTAAACCCTAAAATTACATTAATAATGTCACACCGATAGGGTGTATCCATCATTAATGCAATATACTCCTAAATATCCTAGGACAGTATTTTATGGATAATAGTCTTATTATATCCATAATCTATCATTGGTATAAAATAAATAACTTTAGATGTCTTTATATGTATAAAATTACATAATTAAGGGTTCAAAATTTATCTAATATACATATATTTACAATTAGAGAGAATGACAGTACACCAAGTTTAGAAAAAATGTAGAGAATGTCCATGAATTTTTTTTAAGGCCAAAATTCTAAAAATAAAGTGTATTTTTTAAACAATATAAACATTACAAAATTCAAAATAAATAATTAGTGGCTACACAAATTTTTGAAAAATTACCATTAAATAGAAAATTAAATTCTACAACACTAAGCTAAAATTCAGGCCCAAAAGGCCCTACGCGTGAGTACACGTGCTAACATGTGCTATAGGCCGCGTGTGGGCATTATTTGCTCATTAGATTGCCAACAGAGCTGGTGCGTGATAGTCACGCGCTCACTTGCACGTGGATTGACATGCGGTCAGCTAACCCATCAAACTCTTGCGTGTGATGTACAAGTGCCTGGCATGTGGACTCATGCGTGACAACCATTTTGGTTGCAAAACTGGCGCGTGGTGCACACACACTGTGCTTACGCGTGGCGCCATGCACACTCGTATTCCCAGTGGAGCTTTTGCTCCAAAAAGTTTCTTAATGGCATTTTCCGCCATTAATGAGGTTTTTCAACCTCCAAAAATGTAATTTTATAGCTGTTTAAATGCGAGAAATTCATCTACTTTATTTATTTATTTACTTTTAACATGAAAAAGCTTAAGTTCAACAGCACATTGTATGTATATATTCAAATCATACTTTGTTCATCAAATGGTGACTCAAAAGCATTTAATAATTATTAACTAATCTAGAGCAAGAAAATTTCATATGGTTTATAGTCAGAGAGAAATAATCAAAGATTCCTATCATCAAAATAAACTTGTTAATCAAGTTCACAATTTCATGCATGAATTGACCTAGCAACGACGCAATAAAAATCTTTCAAGAAATTGAAAAACATAATTTACCCATAAAATTCTCATATCAATATCAAAATATAGGTACAATTCAAGAAATTTAAAATGAAACCGAGATTGAGATCAAACACACAACAGGACAACAAGCTTGGATCCAGAAAACAACTATGACCGTGAATAAAACAACTAAATCAAAGAGAAGCATAAAATTAATCCAAATTGTTTCAGAATTAAAAATTCTCAATTTGTGGCAATTCCAAGTGCGATCAGGAATTTCATGAATTTGTCAAGATAATTAAAATTGCTCATAATCATATAATTCATATTGTCAACATGCTCTGATATCAATTGTTGGAAGTATGAATTAAAATCCTAAAATATATAATTGATCATAATAAATTATGAGCGTACCTGGAGTATAATTTGATGAGACCATAATTGATCTGAATGATGAAGATGAGTAGAATTATAACTTACTTCACCCTTTAGGTTATTCAGATAGAGAGAAAAGGAAGAGAAAATTTTAGGAGTGTGAATCCTTATTTTTTAGTCTCAAAATAATAACCTTGATCTCTCTATTTAAGGTCAGACTTGTGATGGAAACTACTGACTATTAAAGGGCTATAGGTTGGGACCTCTACCTATATGAGCTTATGTATGATCTAACCTATCATGGATCATATACATTAAACCAGGGTCAGATCTGTTTTATACTTAATGTTAAAATACAAAATTAATACTTAAATAAATATTTTATTTATTAATTAATGCTAATCCACATAATATTACTAATAAAATTAATTATTTTATTTTAAAAATACAACATTAAATAATTAATCAATAACACCGTTACGGTATATTAACTAAATATCACCCATTTATTTGGCAGAATAACGTCAACCTTGTCCAATACCGACTATTTTCAAAGATTCTGAGACGCCTGCTTCAAGCCAAAAACAAAATAACTTTATAATAACAGTGGAGTTACGTACCTGCTGCATATATTATAGTGTAAGCATGTATATTTATGAACAACTTTTTCAAATTTGGTGTAAAATTATCTGTAGCATTTAAAATATTCTCATTAACTATTATATTTTATCTCCATTAAAATATTAAAATTTACTACACATTTGTCTTCATTAACCATCACATTAGTGGGTTTGTCACTACCTTGTAAGAGACGCGAGGATTATGCACTGCCACGTAAGATTGTCTCCCCAAAAAATATTGTCGTGTTATTTATAATTATATAAATGCGCGCAATGGATAATATGAATAGAAATAATTATATCATATATAAAAGACAATGTTAGTGTAGGGTTGATGTAATTACAATCAGCTGTCATTTTTAGTATGTGAAATTAATATACATCTAGTTAAATGCCCTTACGTCCTTAACCACAAAGAAAGTAGTGGATGAGCCATTTTTTCCTTCTAGAGTGCATAATTGGCATGCAAATGGGTCATAGCAATATTAGCGATCACGTTTAGAACATGGAATGAGGCTGGATTTTAGTACCCCACAATATTTAGCAAGGTAACAACATGATTTCAATTTGCAAGTCGGTAACTGGGATCCAAACATCTATAAAAATGGCAGCAGCAATATACGATCATTTGTGTGGCATATTGCAGTTTCCTACTTAACTAGAATTATATATGGAGGACTCTGCTCAGAAATGGAGGGGAAAGGCCAAGGTAGAGGTGAAAGGAGCCGAAGCCGCGCAAATATGGCCTCTTTTGGAGGACTTCTTTGGCCTAGACAAGTGGTTTCCGACTCTCTCCACATGCCTGCCCGTTGAGGGCATTTCTGGGATACCAGGGTGCGTGCGCTTCTGCGCAGGCTTCAAAACCCCAGTGGATGACGACAATATTGGCAAAAAGAGCAGAGTGAATTGGACAAAGCAGAAGCTGCTATCTATTGACCCAACGCGAATGGCTTTTAGCTATTCCATCATGGATGGAAATGTTGGGTTTCGGTCGTACATCTCAACTGTGACAGTGGTGCCAAAGGAAGAAGACGGATGTGAGATTGAGTGGGAATATGAAGTTGAGCCTGTGGTTGGCTGGAGACCCCAGGATTTGGATTACTTCATCGGCACTGGCTTGCAAGTCATGGCTCAGAGGATGGAATCTGCTCTTCGTACCATGGAAGAAGCTCTCAGAGCTTGAGAAGAGTCATGGCTCTAGTGTAGCTATTTACTATTATAGTAGTCCTGTTGCTGTATCTGCAAATTATATATAGAACCTCGAGGTCTGTGAGATTTGTCTTCTGAATATCTGCACTTTGAGTCCGTGGTCGTGTTTTCTTTTCGCTGAAAGTAACCGACTGCGGATACAGGCAGATTCTCTCCCATTAAGGGAGCTACAATAAGAAAATTTTTAGAAAATTGTGCACTGTTAATCTTAGTCCAAAAGATCTCAACCTTTTAAAGTGAATATCTCGTTTAACTCATCGCGCCTCTCATTTTTTTCTCATTTCATTGAAACTCACCGCTTTATTGGTCAATTTTTTTTTTCTTTTTATTTGTTTACCTTTTCTTTCTTCTGAGTAGCCAGTATTCCCATTCCTGCTTCAGCTTCTGGTAACAATAAGCCAAAATTTCTAATGGTTCGCTTATCTCAAATCTTATTAATAAATCAATGCTAATTCTTCAGATTTTCTTGTGTTGCGATTTTGTTACCAATTCAGTAAGAATAATACTTTTTGAAATAAGTTTGTTGGAAGTTTATGAATGGATGTGTTGGGAAGACTGAGAAAATAATGGAGGTGGAGATTTGAGATGAAGGGTGCAAACTGAGGAAGAAAGGGTGGGGAGGGGTTTCGGGAAAGCCAGAAGTATACTGCTTGGCCCGAAGTTGGCATCTTACGGTGAGGCATCCAGCGAAGGTCGAGGCCGACGGTAGCGTCGGAGAAGATGAGGAAGCAGCAGATCGGTGGCGCCCATGAAAGACCGATGAGAAGGGGCGACGTGGAAGAGATGAGTTTTAGAAAGAAGAGGATGGTGGCTTGTGGTTCAGGGCGGAGTCCAAGTGGTGGCGGAGAGGAAGAGCGGTGATGGCAAGGTTGGAGAGGATAGCGAAGACGGCGTATAAAAGTGGGATTTTGGAGAAAAAGAAACTGAAAGTTTGGGAAGAGAAGGGGTGGGAAGAGGAAAAAGAAAAAAAAAAAATATGGAAGAGGGCAACGAAAAAAAAATTGTGTGAGACAACGGGGTATACAAAATTTGATTGGAACTCCATTAACGGGAGGGGATACCAGTCCACCAATTATATGTTAGAATAATTTGTAGACTGAATTAATAAATATATAAATAATATAAAATATTTTGATTAGCCTAAATTGATTATTATATAATGATTGAACTTTTGGATATTTAATGTGTGAATATTTTATTTTGTGTATTTTTATTCTTGATTTTTTTATAATGGACAAATTAATCTAATTTGATTCATAGGAGAAAGATTTCAAATTTTACTCTATATATATATATATATTATGATTATTCTATTGAAATGCAAGACTTTTAATATATATTAATGAATTAAAATTAGATAATTTTCTCCTAACCTTTTATTATGATACTTATATCTTTCCATACTAAGAGAAATTAAATGAATTTGAGATTAAAAAATAATTCATAGTTAAAAATTATTTCAAATTTTTTATCAGAAATATCAATTTAATATTTTAGTATGGTTTTTTTATTTAAAAATGTTTCTTGATTAATTGTTATCCATATATCTATATGCTATGTAATATAATGAATGCAATTTTGTGATTACCTTTCCAATTCTTGATCTAATTTTTCTAATAATAATATTAGAATCAATTTCAATTATATTGCAATTTGTACAAAGTATATCAAATGTTATTCTTAACTTTCGAAATATAGGATGATTATTAGAATTTATAATAATTTCTTATTTTATAATAATAAATTAATAAAAAAAATTGTCTCGATAATTTTTTTGAGTTTTCTATATGATTTGCCCAATTTGACTTCCTGCGTCTGGATTGAAACCCCAAAATAACTTTTTATAGTTTTTTCGGAAAGGAAAAAAGTGAAATCGGATCAAATTTATGTTTGATTTTTGTCAATTTGACTTGGGTTTCATCTCAAACTCAAAGTAAGAAGTTTAAAGCAGGGCATGTATTATTTTGACGGCAATCAGTGACGTGACAAATGGTTGGTGTTTCCGGCCTTTACCATGCAAGCGTATTTACAGAATCACACGTGCAACGCGGTGGTTTATTTGTGGTTTATCAGCTAATAAACTCTTAATTTCATTTGTAATAAGATTAAATTATACTGTAGGTACCTATAGTTTTAACTTTTTTTAATTTGGGTACTTATAGTGCATGAATTTTGAATTAGGGACCTATAATTTTAAATGACTTTTAATTAAATACTTATCGTCTAACTTCCATCAAGTTAAGTCTACCTAACTTAAACACCGTTAGCTTGACCTTTATATTTACACGTTGGATGTTATCCTAAGTCTAGTTTAAACAAATGCTTTTCCCATTTTTGCTGACTTGCACCTAACAGTGGGAATTTCTTGTCATCTAGCCTAACAAATAGTAACTTCTTCAAATTGAGGTGTGAAATTTCTTCCATTTGTTCAAGCTAAAAGCTTCATTGGAAAGCATTAAAGTGGGCGAGTTCATTGTCACCGGGGGGAGCAACAATACCGAAGCATTGAGCTCAAGCTGCAAGTCCAAGCACATCTACTACTACAGAGATGTAGTACTTCTTTGAACCTCAAAAACACAAACCAATCTAAGGAGTAAATTTCCTAGGTGCAAGAATTATAAGGTTTAGGCTTTATTTTTCACTTTTTTTATCTGTTTTCCATTCTTATTTTTGAGTTAATTGAATAACAGTGGGTTTTGGTTTTTACAATTAGAACGATGCTATGGATATTTTAAGTAGGTTGACGAAGCAATTGATTATCAAAACAATAAATTAATTTTGGAGCAAACAACCATGATTAAATCTTTAAAAGCTATTATAGAGACCTCAAAGTATTTGCTATTAATTTCCTAATTTATACTAGTTGTAGTTTTGTATAAACAATAAGTGTAGAGGTTAAATTAATGTAGAGATGGTGGAATGTTTGAAAAATATGTGGAGTAGTATATGTTATAGTTATGACAAGGAAACAGGGTAAAGGGAAACAGAACAACCATGGCTCTACCTCCTATGGATGTGAATATTTATCTTTGTACGACTATTGAAATTAATGGAAATTATTATTATCATTGTCTTAAACATTGAGTTTGACAAATTTACTTTCATTATGTCTAATAATGATTTTTTTGCCTTTGCCTTTTTCTTGATATACAAATAAACTCTACAGTTCCTCTTCTTTCTCAATGGTAAACTTCACAGTTCCTTTCCTTATAAGCCTACAAATGATTAAGAAGATATGGACTTTTGTTAATTCTTTTCTGGTTATTTAATTTTTTGGAACTCCCAAGTTGTAAAATTATTATATTATGAAGATTTCATCATATAAACAGCAAAATGTGTTAAGCTAAGATGAGAAAAAAATAGCCATGTCTTTATCTACTTTCTTCTTTTTGACTTTTTTTTAATGCAGTTTCCTTTTGGGTATGGAGCACATGGTTTCTAAATTCTACCTTTTTGAGCAAATTAAAATAGAAAAATCTCCTTAATTTTGTACTTGGATTTTTATAAATAGATTTATTATGCACTCAAAATCAATAACCCTCAAATCATGATAAACCTATACAATGCAAGTGAAATTTGGTTGAAATAAAAATAAAATACCTTTTCCCTAGCATATGAATGCTTGCATTTAACATATATTAGGATATACATTCATAAAAGAAGGTGGATGTTCATTTTATAGTACTTTTACATCTATTAGAGATGCATATATCAAAGAATCATTTTGCCTTAGTTTTACTAGTATACTTCCTAATTTAGAATCTTTTTCATTCACCACTATCTAAAATAAAGAAGTAAATCATTAAAAAGTCATGCAAACATAACAAGATGTTTATAAACATCAAGGTAATGAATTGTTATAAAAATAAATATTATATTTCATGCAAAAGATGTAGGAAAGTTAAGTATAGAAATGTAACTAAGGCATCATATTTAAAAGCCCTTTGACACCAAGAATATCAATGATATAGAAATTGTTAATAATAGAAAAAATAGTAGTTGGAAAAGAAAATACTAGGCAAGAGTTTGACCTATCCATCATCCATTAAAGATTATTGAATCATTTTCAGCCACTTGGATAGCCTTTATGTTTATGTTTGCAAGGATAGCTCTCCTGAATATTAATTCACTTATTATAGGAATCTTTATGTTTAGTGAATACATAATTACCCTTGTAGAAGGTATAATGGACCAAGAATCTAAACCAACCAAAGGAAAGAAAAAAGTAATTTGAATAGAGATGACTACAAGAGTAAATAAGACTTTTGAGTTAGTTCATTCTCTGACTAATAGCTGACATGTACAATTGAAATGGAAAGCCATTCTGATGTAATGGTTCCTACATGACTTAAACCCTGTGAATAAAGAATGAATTATTAAGCTACTATGGTATATATGTAATTATTGTATCATCGTAGAGCAAGTAGGCAATCAAGGTTAAATGCTCCAAAATCCAATGGTCGAAATGGTGGTCCTAAGTATTGTGAGAAGTTCCATTATTCCTGCCATCAAATGTATAATAGGTATGATTTTCATTCTTGCAATTATAATATGAACAATGAATATGGGATAAAAATGGAGTAACATATAGTTGTGAGTAAAGTTAGTTGAGAAATAAAACTTGCAAATAAGTTAGATTAGATAGTCTGAAAATACTTGTATTACTCTATTTTACATGTGATGCATCCCCATGCAACAATTATTTTGGACACTATCATAATCATCATTGGTGTAATAAGCGGGGTTAGATTCTCGTTCCCATCTAATGGAGAAAAAATTATAGATAGAATTTCAAGATATAAGGTAAGTCACAGTATTAGGAACATTTTCATAATTTGAAAGTTACAATTTTAATAAAAAAGACACAACAACAATAGTAATCAATCCATCCAAAGCATATTTTAATCTATGCCTACCTTGAATACAAGTTAGATAAATAACAAGTATGCAGTCCAAACATGCAAGGATAACCTATTTTATCATATAAGCAATATAAAGGAAATGAAATTAAATACCAAGCTACAAGTTACTTTAAAATAAATGAAATATGAAATAAAATTAGAGTAAATGAATTTATTTCATTTGATAAAAGTAGCTATTATCATAAAAAGCATTACATTCCATTCCCAACTATAGAAAGCTAATCATGATAAGTGACCTACACCCCTATATTTAAATAGCCAATCTTGTAACTATTACAAAAAGGAAAAAAAAACTCGTATAATTTAATTACATTATAATAAGGTCATAATGGGTTATAATTTCAAACCAGGTACTAGGCAATTAAAGTAATAAACTCCTCATGCCAAATTACTAGGAGGTTGCCGTATGGCATTAATTGTTTCTTAAGATGCATTTATTAATTTGCCTCTTTTCCTCTTGACTTTAACTTTTAATTTTTTTTCTCTTACCTGCTACTTGTGGTATCATTTACTAATTCATTTTTTTTTTACCTTTGTTGTATTCATGTAGTGGATGATGCTTGTTAATCTTACTACCTTTCATGTATCAATGAATGTTTTTGTGCTTAATTTCCTTCCTACCTATTTGTAGCTTATTTATTTGCTTTGAAACTACTACTTACTTTTCTTTCTTCTTAACAGCCTGTCCTTTGCAAATTATTTGATTATGACCATACTTTATGCACTTAAAGCATCTTAAACTAGTACCGACCCTATGTAGCTTATGTGTTGGTTCTAGCTTGTTTGGCTCTTTTCTCCTTAAAGTCTTTAGTTTGCTAAGAAGCCTTATATGTCTTGAAAAAAGGATGTTTTCCATCCTTATTGATTGGCACAATCTTTCACCATTTACATATTGGGTTTCACATACATCAAGTAATGCAATGGAAAAATATTTTTTCAAATTATATCATGTGAAACCTTCCCACAGATTAATATGCATGGATATAAATCAAGAATAAAAAATTACCTCTTGGAGTGCAAATCCTAGTCCCGAGCACAATCAGGTGATAGTAACTTTATAAGATGCACACAAAGCAAATGGTAACTTCTCAACGTTCATAAATTTGTTAAGATTTGCCTCTCACACAAAAAAAGAAGAGTTTAGTGCGATTTTGTAGGATGTTTTTATGCAATTTTGCTGGTGGCGAACTTACTTATTTTCATACAAAACAATGATGCCTTCATGTTTCTTTTATAAAGCTAAAGGCATGCATTTTTCCTAGTCCTACTAGGAAAATCACAACTGATCTTAATTTTACTCAACCACTAAGACCTTATCTCTAACATAGCGAGAGTAAGGAAAGATAAGGCTTATCCATTAGTTATCTAATATTACTTTAATATTAATAACTCAATATTATTAAATAATAATATTATCTCATATAACATTATCTAATATTATTAGATAATAATATTATCTCATAATATAATTATCTAATATTAAATTATATAATTATCTGATATTACTTTAATATCAGATAATATAATATAATATAATATAAAATATATATTACATGAATAATATATATATACATTAATAAGCCCAATTAATAAGTTTTAATCTAACTTAAAACTAATTAATTACTATCTTATTCTTACTCTTTTTATATAACCTTATAGGTTCCCACTATGTTGGCAATGGTCTATCATTGGATCATAAATAGTGAGCGATATTTAAGTAGTAAGAATGTTTGTGATTCGACATTCACCTAATATATGATCAATGCTTTGCATTACAATTATTTTTCTAATAATATCTAAATCGAACTGGAGTTTGTTATCCTCATCAATGTTTAATTTTTATTTCTTGATACTGAGTAGACTAACTTAAACAAATGATTAGTATCACATATTTATCAATGTGTTATCATTGGACTATAGACAGTGAGCGATATTTAACAATATGTTACTGCCACTTAAGTAGTAAAAATATTTGTGATTCGATATCTACCTAATGTATGATCAATGCTTTGCATCACAGTTATTTTTCTAATAATATCCAAATCGAACTGGAGTGTGTTATCCTCATCAATGTTTAATTTATATTTCTTGATATTGAGTAGACTAACTTAAACAAATGATCAATATCACATATTGTGTGATATTGATCTAGTTGAGTATGATCATGCATTTCTAAATTTCATTCAATTAAGTGGCCTAAAGGATATCTTTTATTTATACAAGAGTAACAAAATTTCATTTACATCACTCACATCCTTCTGTATGATTCATAACACATCCAATCATAACCCAATTAAAGGTGACACAAGATGACATCAAAGTGTGTGACCCTTCATGTAGGGAATCATAGTAACTTCAGGTTAAAGAACTAATTATCTTATAATAACATTATCTAATATTATTAGATAATAATATTATTTCATAATATAATTATCTAATATCAAATTATATAATTATCTGATATTACTTTAATATCAAATAATACCACATAATAGAATATAAAATATATATTACATGAATAATAATATATATACATTATTACTTTGATAATATATATATAAAATAACAAGCCCAATTAATAAGTTTTAGTCTAACTAAAAATTAATTAATTATTATCTCATTTTTACTCATTTTATGTGACTTATAGGTTCTTATTATATTGGTAATGACCTATCATTGGATTATAGACAGTGAGTCGCTTTTAGCAATATATCACTACCATTCAAGTAATAAGAATGTTTCTGATTTGATATCCACGTAATGTGTGATCAATACTTTGCATCATAATCATTTTTGTAATGATATCAAAATCAAACTGGAAGCATGGAGCGTGTTATCCTCGTCAATGTTTAATTTATATTTCTTAATATTGAGTAAACTAATTTAAATAAATTATCAATATCACATATTGGCCCTTAAGGGGTTCAAAGGATATCTCTTCTTTATACAAGAGTAACAAAATCCTATCTATATTACTCATATCCTTCTGCATGATTCATAACACTCAATCAATGCCCTACATTTCATCTCGATTAAAGGTGACTCAGGACGACATCAAAGTGTTAACCGCTTATGTAGGGAACTATAGTGACTTTAGGTCAAAGGATTACGTGCATTGTAGTTACATGAGAATAGCTAATGACACATGACAATCTATGCAATATTCTCATAATGGGTCAGTTCAGTACATCTGTTCACTAATAATGTACCCATATATTAATTTGATATTATATATCCATAATTTATAATCATTAGTCATCATACATGATAGTTTCAATATATTATTGTTATCTCTTTTGCAATAATATTCGATTATGGAGATTTTAGGAATAACAAAACTATTTCAAGGATAATTATTATATTTAATTATATTTAAGTTATAAATTATGTAAATATTAAAATAAAAAATAAAATATAATAATTGTATTACTTAAAACAAAACATAATACATTGTGCACTATCATGATCATCTTATGACTATTTCCTAAGACACACACACTAATATTATGAGGTTCATTACAAGTGCATAGTATGTTATTTATGTTAAAGAAAAGTGGTACTTACTAACATATTATTTTGGTTAATCCCTTATGTAGAAAATACATGCATAAGTATTCCTACAAGGTAAACCTATGAGTCCCTGCCAATTGCAATTGCAATAGCGGTTTTGTAGGTTAACTACAAACTTAATCGAGTAAGTGCCAACTTCATACTTGTATGCACCAACCCACTTGGTTGTCTATTTTTTAGATTCTCCAATTTCTTTTTCTAACATTTTTCTAAGGTTTTGGGCAAACTTTTCCTTTGTATGCCTATCCTTTACCTCACTTTTCAACAAATTTAGTCATCTAATGTATCGTAATCCAATCTAACATAATGATAATAGGCTTGTCCTTTACCTCAATGATCCTTCCATTAAAAACCCTTGAAATATTATTCATAATCATGTCACTTTTGGCTTAAAAAGAAAAAAATGATCTAGCCCACAAGTTCAATTCAATACCCATTAATTTGTTATATGCTTCAGCTTTTACCCCTTCAGCTCTTCCATTTATCTTTTCTACTCTTGCTTGTATGTTGCTTATAAAGCAATTAATACGAGGTTTCTAAGGATAGCCCTTCCATCATACTTTGCTTTTATATTAGCATAGATGTGTCTAACATATCTTCTATGATATATACTACTTATTTATGCTGCAAGTTCCTCAATTGTAAGAATAACCCTTGCACCAAATGTGATAAATACATAAGTCAGCATATACATTAAAGTGTTTATTATAGTTAGACGTATAAATTAAGTAAAAATAGTTGGTTATTTATCTTTTACTGGTCAGAGATGAATATCCAACTTTTTCTACCAATGACAATCAATAATATGTTTAGGAACCAAGAATAAAAGTCTTTAATATCAAATTCAACCATAGTAATGCAATATTGGTCATTGGAATCTCTTGCTATAGCTATAAATAGCTCCTTTCCATACATACCCTTAAGGTGACATCCATCAAAGCCTATGATAGGCCTATAGGCAACTAAGAAACTAACTTTCATAGGCTTAAGGCACATTTAGTATCTTAGGTACTTAGGTTGCTCTTCTAGACTCACCTTATCCAATAAAATTTTAATAGTTGTTCCAGGATTAGCTCTCTGTACTTCAATGCTATAATCTTACAGTTTAAAATATTGTTGATCATACCTCTTATTTAACCTCTCCAATGCCTTCTTCTTAGCTGAATAGGTTTTGTTCATAGACACTTCTGCCATGTATTTTTTTTACCACCTCAATTACATTAGCGATTTTTAGTATTTGATTATTAAAGATATTTTCTATGATTTTCTCAATAACCTGATTAGATGATGCCAAATAGCCTTTCATAATTTTGACAAGTGTGCTTCGACTTCCATGTCTTCAACCTAAATGTCTCATTTATACCAATAACTAATCATATCCTTTTTCCACACACTTAACTTTATACCTTTTTGAATCATTTTATTTCATCTTTATATCCTTTCTATTCAAAAGACATCACTTTTTTATAGCAATCCTAAACTCTTCAATAAAGTAAATTCTAAATCCTTCCTCCATGGATAATTGGCATTCATTTCAACAAGATTATATTTTGAATGCTTAGGATGGGAAGATTGTTGTATCTCACCATCAGATTTAAATCAACATTATTTAATGAATTTGTCTTATAATCAACATTTATATTGAAAAACTCATCATCATCCTAATCATCTACACTATCCTTAAAGCCTATGTTTCTCACAATACTGTTATCACTATATTCCTTAAGTTCATCCTTACCTTCAACAAGCTCCACATTAGGTTCATTTTCACTGTAATTTCTAACTTTTAGATTATCTAAAACCTTTACATTCACTTGATAATCCACTTTCAGCTCAAAGTCTTCTTCCACTTCTACTCCATATGGCAACTATACATCTATATGTTCTAAAACCTCCAAATATGGTTTAATATCATTTCTTTACTCATTATCTGTGGTAGCCATAGCATTAGTATTTACTAAAATACACAGTTTAAGTATAAAATAAATATTTAAATAATGGATATTAGTAATAATTTTAGTAATAAATTTAAATCCTAATAGTTTTAGTAATGGATTTTACATAATATAAAATAAACAATGGATATCAGTAATAGTTTTGAATATTTAAAATTTAGGTATACAACAGAAAAGGAAAAACATATTAAATAGAAATTTAAAGGAAATGTTATTTTGGGTAAAAAAATGTAAGAGAGAGAGGCAGAGAAAGAAAAACATTAAATATTGTTAAGTTGAGGTTTTTTTTTTTTTTGACATGGAATATATCTTAATGAGTGAGATAAAGTGACTAATGACATAAATTGAAGAGCTTATGTGTAAGTTACATGATAAATAAAATTCATTAATAAAATGGATAGAATTCGTAGATGAAATTAAAAGGTGTTATGAAGCTTTCATTAATCTTAATTAAAGTATTATTTTCAAGTTTCCTTATTTTCATAGAAATTCAAAATTAAATTAGGTAATTTACCTTTTTTTTATAATTAGGTATCTAAGCTTGCATATTGATTATGTCTTCAACTCCAATGGCAACTTACCAAAAAAAAGTAATGAGAAATGAAAATTGACCTGTTTATATAAGAAAAAATGTTATGTATTCACATTATTAAATATTCAAAAGTTACTAAAAATTCTATCAATAATGAAATAAAACTAAAACTAATTATAGTAGCTTTAGTAATTGATTTAAGATTCTTATAAAGTCCTAGACAATGAAAGCTTATATAGAAAACAAGTGTACTTTAAAACACTTAAACAATGAATTTTTGAAGAAACTCGAGCAACTTTACAAATGAAAAAGACAAAAGGAATCTGAAAAGAGAGGAAAAGCTATCAACACTGACTTTACTTGGCAAGCATTGCAGGTAGGTTAGTCCATCATGTGAAATTAAAGCTCTTGTTAACCTAAAAAATAACAATCACAAAAGGACAATAAAATTCCTAGAGCTTTGCTTTATAATGTGGTTAGGCTAAGGTAAAGCGTGCTTAAATTCCTCTAACTCCTTTTAGGTTTCTGATTCTATTTTGTTAAAGTAAAAATTAGGGATTAAAAAGGGACATTCACAGCAACAGCCAAGTGAACTATAGTGGATTTAAGGGGGTAAAATCCAACTTGGAAGCTAGCTAAATTCACATCAGCAAAGTGTGAGCCAAATAAACATATGTTAATAGAAGTTAAACAAACGTATCCAATTAAAAGCTACCTGAAATTATAGATATCTAATTCAAAATTTATAAATTGTAAGTACCTGAATAAAAAAAGTTAAAACTATATTATAGGTACACACAGTACAATTTAACCTTGTAATAATTATTTTTACCACATTTGCCTTTTATGTAAACTGTTAGAGAATAATTTGTTTGTGTAAATATCTATTAATGTTTTAAGTAATTATCAATTAAAAAGGATAATCTATTATAATATTTTTTATTATGTAAATATATTATAATTCATTTTAATATTTTTTTATATATATAATAGTATCACCCAGTTAAAATCAATAATTTTAAAAATCCTCAATAATATGTCATTTATTTAATTATTTAATTCCTTGACACAATTAATGTCATTACCCTAATCTAATTGTGATCGGTGTGAAGCCTACATTCATTTTTTACTAGCTTATTCCCATTTCTTCATTATAATCTTGATTATTTAATTAAAAGTTGTAAAAATAAAAAAAATACAATATTTGAAAATATGAAATATTTTATTTATCATCAAAATAATGTTTATATAATAAGAAAAAGTTGAGTTTGCTTATAAGTTTCCTGAGTTGAGCCTAAGCCTATCTAATTAACTTTGAAGGATTTAATTTATAATTCCTCTACTTTTCTTACTTATATAAAACAAAGCCTAAAAATAATCCTATCTAACAAATGTTTATGTTAACAAAACTATGCTGGAAGAGGGTTTAATGAAACTAGCTCTAAGAGATTCTGAGGGAAGCTTGACCTATGTTTTTGCAAAATAAATGTAGAAGAGTGAGTTTAAATTTCAGTAAGTAAATACTCTAGTGTAGGCAATCATAACAATATATCAACTTATTAACGAGACTATATTCCTGTAAAACTTATCATGTAAAATACATAAATTGATCAATTTAATCTTCAGTAACCATAAGAGACTCAATTCTAGTCATATCATCACAATTACATCATATTAGAATAACTAATGACATTTGAATTCCAATATCATAACATAATATATAATAATTAATAATAAAGCATGTACACCTCCTTATGACTCCCAAGTTAGCTTTATACCTTTAATAAGCCCAACTTTGCCCCTTTAAGGTTAACTTCATACATTTTATTATCTGTTAAATAATAATTTTTCTATTTGGCACCATCAAATCACTAAGGTTGACTTTTGTCCTCGCCTAATAAGTAGGTTTGGCAATTAAACTTCCTTCTGCCCTAAGGCTTGGTGTTCAATGGTTATATCATTCCTTTATCACATTTCATGTGTCATTTCTTTCTCGTGTCATATATTAAAACATTATCATTATATTCTCATAGTAACACTATGCCATAATGCATGGCGACATCATCTCATAATTACATAAATAAGATCAATCATATCACATATTATATGTCACATCATTGTTAATTCTCATTTAAGCAACATAATAATTATATCATTAATGCATATTATATGGTATAACACTTAAAATTCTTAATTCATGTCAAAATTTCATGTAAACAACTTAAATTTATCATACTTTATCTTATATGGATGTTTAGGAAACATACATTTCATATTGGACCTAATTAAAATATGATATTATGAAATATACTAAGCATAGTTAACTATATACTCAAATATAAAAGCTCTGAGAATAATTTTAAGATTTATAATTAATTATATAGTCGACTACAAAGGTTTTGAAATAATTCTAGACCTTTATAGTTGACTATAAGTTTTAAAGAACAATCCTAGTGGTCTGTAGTTGACTACTAATCTTTAAAAAGCAGTTCACGATCTTATAGTTGACTATACTCTCTTAAATTGTACATTCTAAGGCTCAAACAATTATATATTCAATTATCATCTAGAATTTTGTATATTCTTCAAAAATTTTACTATTTATCCAAGAATTTATACCTTTCAATACATTTAATACTTAACTAAATCCCAAGAAACCATAAACACAACATTAAATCACTTTAGTAATGACATTCTTAACATTTAATTCAATCAATTTCACTTATCAACACATTAATCATGTATACATATTCATAATTAAGAAAAACTATATTTTCAAGACTTAAAACTAAAATCTCTTAAAATTAATTAGTTAAAGTAATAATATTTACTCACATAGTATAGAAAAGGATGTTAGAAAATTAGTTTTAATGCTTTTTAACCCTAATAACACCAAATTTAAAAGGTTTTTTAGTTAAGACTCCCATTCCCTTTTTGAATTCAAAATAGTTTCAATACTTTTCAAACTAAAAGAAGATAAAAAGGAATTCTAGTAATACTAATGTTTTTTCTTTAATTAGATGAAAAAATTAAGAAAAATTAGTATCCTTTTGCTTTAATTTGATAATTAAAAGAAGTATGAGGAGGAAAGGAGAAAAGGTTAAGAAAGTTTGAATATAGTCTTCTCATAATGAGGATAAGTTAGTTTTACTAACTCGTACGGAATTTAGTTTGTATATTTCCTTTATTTAAACCTACAAATAGAATAAAACCTAAAATATATTATTTAGCAAAATATCCAGTGTTACCAATTAACCAAAATGTAGATTTTCTAATAACTCTAGCTTTGGGGAAGTGATGGTGGAGGATCGACTTATGTATTTACAAAATAAATTATAAAAGAGTGAGTCTAGAATTTAGTGAGTAAATATTCTGACACAAATAAGCATAATAATGAATCAAATTTACTTATCGAATCATCCTATTATAAAACTTAACAAATAAATAATTACATAATTAATTTAATTTCTAGTAGCCTTAAAGGCCTTATCATAACCATGTCATCATATTTATATTACACATGAGCACTTCACAATAATTAGATTTCAAATCCATATCATAATGTTTAGTAATGACAATAAATAAATATATATGTATATTCACCTTATGATTCCTAATCAGCCTTATATCCTACCTACATTTTCCATCCTTGTATTTTTTTGGGTTAACCTTATATCTTATCCACCTTTTATTGAGAATTAATCGTCCAATGTTTATATTACCCTATCATATTTCTCAATTCACAATTCCACAATGCTTTCATATCTCATATTATGGCATAAGTCATGCTTTATATTAGTAAAAAACATTATGCCTCAATGCATAGCCATATAATATATTCCATTGCATAATTAATAGTACATGCTCATTCATGTTACATACCATATTATATAGTATATTAACTTTCAATTTAAGGTCATATATCCATACATGTCATATACCAACTTATCTTAATGTTTAGAAATCATATATCTCTCATATCATGATTTTTCAAGAAAATTTGGGTATAATTGATTATATACTTGACTATGAGAGCTCCGAAAGTAATTTTGGGTTCTATGGTTAATTATATAGTTGAGTACTAGGTTCAGAAACAAATTTGGGGTTTAATAGTCGACTATATACTCAACTATGAGAGCCTTGAGAGCAATTATAAGGTTTATAATTGATTATATAATTAAGTGCTAGGTCTATAAGTAAATCTAAGGTTTAATAGTTAATTATATAATTAATTATGGGGCTTCAAAGAGCATTTTGGAGGTCTACAATTAAATATTAACATTTGGAGAATAACTTGTGGTTAAATAATTGACTATGTAGTCGACTATATCCAACGGGAATGTATTTTTAGGGCATAATTGACTACCACTTGAGAAATTGTAAAAAGCTTTCAAAATTTTACTATTCAACTATTCCAAAATATACATTTAATGTATCATTAGCTCATCAAACATCACACAATCATAGGTGCATACGAGTATCTCATTAATAAAGCCATAATCATTATCAAATCAAATTACATCCATTAATTAACATAAAATGAATTATTTATACTCTTATAAGAACAAAACCTAAAATATGTAATTCAATCGTCCAACAAGAAAAGGTGGAGTATCCACTCATTTAAGCCAGAAGAGAATGTTAGGATGTTAGATTTATGTTCTTTCAAGTCTAATTATACCAAAAATTAAAGATTTCTTAATTAAGGTTCCTTTTTCCATTTTAAATCCAAAATATCACCAATTTTCATCAATTCTTAAAGAAGATAAGGAGTTAATCTAACAAGAATAATTTTTACCTGAATTAGATGAAGAATTTGAAGAAAATTAATATTCCATAGTCTTGACTTGAGGATGAAAAGACGAGGAATAAGAAAAAAAGAGTAAAAAAGAGAAAGTTTGAGTGAAATTGTGAAAAATGAAAGAAAATGGCTGATTTGGGACTTAAAATGAAGAATAGTAATCAGGGGTAACTTTGAAAATATTCTTTAATTCTTTTCCATATTCACTTTCTTATTTATGTTAATTTAAACCCCTCATTTCATATTTCTATTAAAATTTTCACATCCATTTATCATAAAATTCATATTTCCAAATTTACTAAAATACCAACTTTTTTTTCATAATTTATATATAAAATTTCTAATTTGAACAAAACATACTAGTTATTTTATTTATTCCCTTTTATAGAAAAATATAAAATGGACATCGAAACTAATGAGAAGACTAAACCAAAATAAATTTGATTTTATTAAGATCAAGTAATTTTTTAACTTTAAAAAATTAAACAATTTTAATGAGATAACGATTAAAAAAACATTTATAAAATGGTACAAGAAGTTGTTACTTGATATAGATAAAGTGTGGAACCTACTTTTATAAATTAAACTTCATCGAAATTTAGATACATGAGTGTTGTTGGTCAGTAGAAATCATTTTTGCATATTCAAAAATGTTTCAAGAAAATATGAAAATTTTTTATATGGTTCGAATTTTAAAAAAAATTCTTTAGAATATAAACATCTTAAAGTATTTTTAATTTAATATTCTCCAAAATATTCCTATAAAGAAGGAGGATAATTTATATTTCTCTAATATGAAGATGTTTATTTGATATAAATAAAGTATTTTGCTTAATTTCCATTAAAATATTACTATTGTTAACATCTTATTTCACTATTACTTCCAATTATTAACCATCGTCATTTATTACTTACCACAATTAACTATTGTCAACTATCATTTATTATTAGTGATTATCTCTAGTCGCTACTTATTTTTAATAACTATTATCAACTATAATCAACTATTAATAATCATTATTCACTACTACTTACTAATTATCGATGACCATTTTAATCATTACTTATTGTTGGTGAATATTATCAATTACAACTCATTGTTAGTAATCATTCTTCATCACTACCCATAATTGGTGATAACTGTTAATTATCAACCATTATCAGTGACTATCATTGATTACTAACTCATTATTAATGTCTACAATCCATTATCAATGATTATCATTAATAATTGTCTGCTACTATTTATCTTTATTAATTATTATTACCTACCATTCATTTTCAGTGATTACTGCTAAACACCATTTATCGTTTATAATTACCATCTACCACCACTGTTACCATTACCAATTAGTATCACCATCATCAACTACCACTTATTATTGTTAATAATTAAATTTTTAATAAAGATATTTTTTGTAATCTAATAATATTTTTAAAAATATTTAAAATATAATATTATAACATTTTAAAGAATATTTTTAATTCAATCAAATATAATAATATCATATTTATAATAATCAAATTTTTAAAAATCACGTCACCAAAAACATTAAAACTTTGGAAGATGCCAAATTCCAAAAACCAAACGTGACTATAATCTAAAAGTACTATGTGCTTCAATTTTTAAGATAGGCACCATAAAATTAGGTTATAAGAGAAATTTTTATATTTTTTAATTATATCATATGTATTTAATTATAATTAATAAATAAGAGATATTTTTAATTTTTATAATTTTCAGCATTATAAAAATTAAAAAATTATATTTTTAATGCGTAAGAACCTATAAAATTGATAAACATTTCTCATGGTACGGAGGATGCTTACCATGACTAAATTCAGGAAATATATATAGAAAATTTTAAGACGTACAAGTGTACGATACACCAGTATCTGAAAATTGTTAAATTTCATTTAGCCTGCGCAGTACTACGTAATCCAAAAAGTCTGAAATTTCAAATCTGAACCTAGTGGACCATACAACTGGTACACCGAGTCTCTCCCAATATGTATATTTGCGGAGGATGTTAATTTAACAAAAGAACAAGCAAAAGATACTAATGCCGACGCACAAATAAATAATCTTACAAAAAGAGAAAATAATAAAGCAAAACCCCCGCAACCGTCTCGTTCTATTCTTCAATCGCCGATATTCTGATCTCTCTATGTCTCAAAAGATGGACGACGCAGTCCAATCGTCACCGGCGCCAGAGGATGTTGAAGAGGATCCTTCATCCACAGTGCTTGATCTTACCAGCTACCAACTTCACGACCTTGATTCGGTCGAGTTACCGTCCGACCTCACCGAGTTGGACCTCACTGCAAATCGCTTGTCGAGTTTGGACCCGCGGATTGCCCGCTTAAATAATCTTAAGAAGCTCTCGCTTCGTCAAAATCTCATCACTGATGCTGCTGTTGAGCCTCTTTCCACTTGGGAAGCACTTTCTGCTCTTGAGGTAATTTATGATTTACTTTGTTTGGTTACCTGAGGAATTCCGAGAAAATTGAATGCCATATTATTTAAATATTCCATAGATAAGTTATAAGTTAAAGTGTGACTCTTTCTTAGGGTGCATCTGTGATATCTTTGGCCGTGTTCAATTCAATAATTTTTTTTCCTTTCATTGTTGAGGATATTTTCAGTTCTAACCAGAAAGGGCTCTTTTCAAGGAACCTTGGAAAGAGAATTTCATGCTGATTGAATTTTTACTTAGTTTCTTCCTGTTATCCCATTAAGGAATTAGAAGAATCTTAACTGAGCTTGAGACAATTTTTGGGTCTTACTTGATTCAGTATTAACTGTCAAAAGTTATAGTCATGAGACACTTACGGAGGCATTACAATGCAGGAAGATTTGTATGGAAAATGTGATTATTTCCTGCAAAAATGTCCTTGTAGATACACCTAATTTCATGAGCTAGAGAAAAGGAACTATCACATAGGAGCCATTCTGCTGTAGTGGCTGATTAGAACCTGTAAGATACCTACAGGGAGATTTGGCCACAGAACTTTGAGCTTTTGTAATCCATGATACAAGAAGGGGAAAAAGTATCTTCCGAATTTGTGTAAAACTTCTATTTTTCATCGGAAACTGATCAGGATATCCTGTGTTTGGCTGCCTTTCATTCAAGGCTATCTTCTAGTTGCATGCAGTATGTTTTACTGCTTATGTGTTTGACATAGCTATGTTTAATGCATATGCAGGAGCTTGTGCTACGTGATAACCAACTGAGGAAAATTCCTGATGTTAGTATATTCAACAGACTTCTGATTTTTGATGTGTCTTTCAATGAGATTACTTCACTGCATGGTTTGTCCAAGGTCAAAAACACTCTGAAGGAACTCTATGTATCAAAAAATGAGGTGACAAAGATTGAGGAGATTGACCATTTTCATGAACTGCAAATTCTTGAACTTGGTTCCAACAGGTTACGGGTAAGTGATCTGATCCGTTCAAATTTTTTTTTCTATTTGATAGAAATTAAGAAGCGCTTATAGCCTTTGAATAATGGATAGAACTGTTGTTCATGCAAATATGATGTGCATGGGTATGATTATGACCTTGTGAGTTGTAAGAGATGGCGGTAGCCATGCATCCTATAGTATCTAATGAAGCGTGATGTGGACTCTAATTTGTTTGCATTTTAATTCAGGTGATGGAGAATATGCAGAACTTGACAAAATTGCAGGAATTGTGGCTTGGACGCAATCGAATTAAGGCTGTAGATCTATGTGGGCTGAAATGCATCGAGAAGATTAGCTTGCAAAGCAATCGTCTTACCTCAATGATTGGATTTGAGGTATGAATCAAACAGTAGTTTTATATTTTTTACTCCAAAATTGAAGATCAAGATGTATATATGATATATAAATCAGGTAATACCAACGCAAAATTTTTACTGATCAAAGTCATCATGAGTCATAAGGGTTTTTCTCTCAATTTCATTCTTCCAATTGGAACTCTTGATATGGAGAAGTGATTATTTGTCATATTTTGTATTCATGTGATATTTTATAGCTATTCCTTTTTTCTATTTTTGGGAATACAGAGTTGTATAGCTCTAGAAGAGTTATACTTGAGCCATAATGGTATCACAAAAATGGAAGGCTTGTCATCTTTAGTCAACCTCCGTGTTTTAGATGTATCTTCAAATAAGCTAACATCTGTTGATGACATTCAGAACCTGACCCAGTATGTATATTCCTCCTTTTCCCATTGTGATTATAATCATTTCCAGTTTCATGTTGTTAAGTTTCATTGCTATGTTTGATCTATTACAGATTAGAAGATCTGTGGCTTAATGACAACCAAATAGAATCACTTGAGGGAATTGTTGAGGCTGTAGCTGGCTCAAAAGAGAAGCTTACAACCATCTACCTAGAAAACAATCCATGTGTATGCTTACTTGTTAGCTTATTAAATTTTGGAACCTTTCACTCCCAATGCTCGCATTTGGTTAATCCTTAATTGATTAAAATGGTACTGAACCTCCTGCCTATAGTTTTTTCTGTGATGATTGAGAGCATGATCTTGGAAACTTCAAGTTTTCATTTGTCTATACTGTTTTCTAGTACCGGCATGATTGCCCTGAAATGTATGCTTTACTAGTATAGAAAGGCCTGTGACATCCTTTTTTCTTCCAGCTTTTAGCTTTGCATAAGAGTTGAGCTGCAGTTTAAATTTTTCTAACGAGTCAGGCTGTTTACAGCCCCGTATACAATAATGTTGAAACAGATTTACCTAGTTATTGGTTTATGTTATTTGGAGTCTGAATACATGCAGATGTCATACCTGCACTTAACATAGATACATGATGTGTATTTTATGGAATCATGGTATCTATATTAATCCTGATCTTCTTTTCCAGGCTAGGTTGCCCGATTACTCTTCCTTTGTAAGACAAATCTTCCCCAACATCCAACAAATCGATTCTAATATATTTTCTTGAAAGTTTCGTGGTTCTTTATTTGTGTGGAAGACTAGCATTTGAAAATCTTGGCTTGTCATGTTGACATGTAAGTTTTAGTTAAAATCCTTGTTTGCTTTTGTCGTTGTTAACGGCAGTGATTTACATTCTCATTTAAATAAAGCTCTAATATGTCTCTTGCATGCAGCTAACATTGAAGGATTGGAGCCAGCGTCCCATGATGAAAATATGCTGATGAACAATTGAATAAATTTATACTGCGCGAACACTGGCTTCTGGCTCGACTTTGAATGAATATGCTTTTAGCTTATGCGTCTCGTCTTTTGCAGAGTAGAGTGCCTTTATTTATTTATTTTTTTGCTCTGTTGGCATACTAAACTTTATCTCCTGGATGAGTAACATTTGCCGCTGCCTATCTGGGATTTTTCAAAGGATGCACCATGCGATGTCATGGAAGATTTGCGGTAATTTCCTGCTTTGGCTTGTAATATGTATTCGAAATTAAGACATTTGTTATGGAGGATTTGGAGTAATTTCTTATTTTTGGCATGTAATAAGTATTTGATGTTATGGCTCCGTTATCTTTCATAGGAAAATATTACTTACGTGTGTACTATTGAATGAATAATATATCACTTGTATAACTTGTGATTAAAAAAAAAAGGCTGAATTGATCATGAGGTTTCGGATAAGATCATTGTAATTAAGACATTTTCCAAAGGATGCATCATGCGAATGTCATGAAAGATTTGCGGTAATTTGCTACTTTGGCTTGTGACATGTATTTGAAATTAGGACATTTGTTATGGAAGATTTGGAGTAATTTCTTATTTCTGGCAAGTAATAAATATTTGATGTTATGGTTTGTATAATTTATTATTAAAAAAAATAATAATGCCTGACAATGTGGATTGGCTCAATTAATTGTGAGATTTCGGATAAGGTCATTGTAATTTATTTTGATTACTAGTTCAAATTCTTCTTAACGCCAATCATCTTACTTGATAAGTAACTTTTCTCCACAAAATTGTCTGGTGTTTAGGGGTTGGTGAAGTCTTTTGATTCAAATGGGTTTGTTAGTTACTTCTAAGTAGGTTTTTGGTAGTAACCTAGCATGCCATTAGTGCCCTGTGTGGCAGGATTGGAAGAATTTTTTCTTTTTATCATTTTTAATGATAAAAAGAAGTAATACATAAAGTTATGATAATAAAGAAAAGTATTTTTTTTGAAGTAAAAAATGTTTTCCTTAAATTATTTTTACTTAATAAATAAAATATTTTTATTTTAAATTTAATAATTTATAAGTATATTTTGTGAAAAATATTTTTCATTAAAATAAATAAAATTTGAATGTTTATTTATTTTAATAGAAAATGTTTTTTAGGGAATAATTTTATTTATTTATATATATAATTATAAAACATGAATATAAGATTATTGTAATTTATCTATTTCTTTTAACGCTAGTCTTTCTATTCCATAGGTAACCCTTCTTTAGAAGATCGTTCGACATTTACGAGTTAGTTAAGTTTTTTGATCCAAATGGGTTTGTTAGTAACCTTTAAGTAGGTTTTGTTGACAACCTAGTATGCTATTAGTGCTTTGTCTAGTAGGATAGGAAAAATGTTTTCTTTTTTTTATCATTTTTAATGTTAAAAAGAAAAAGTGATTCTTAAAATTATGATAGTGAAAAAAATAATTTATTTTGAAGTAAAGATGTTTTC
This sequence comes from Sindora glabra, assembly GCA_020226215.1. NCBI lineage: Eukaryota > Viridiplantae > Streptophyta > Magnoliopsida > Fabales > Fabaceae > Sindora > Sindora glabra. The sequence goes on from CM035227.1 coordinate 1,784,701, forward strand.
TTAAATTTTTCTTATTTAATATTTGATAAATAAAATATTTTCTTGTTTTCTATTTAACATTTTATAAGTATATTTTATGAAAATATTTTTCATTGAAATAAATAAATTCTAAGCATCCATTTGTTTTAATGAAAAAAATTTATTATTGGAATAATTTTATTTATTTATATCTATAATTATAAAATATCAATATAACAGTACATATTTTTTTATTCAATATAAAATGTGAGCAATGTAATGAGAAGTAATGGGTCTATTTGCTTGTTGCTTTTAAAAATATTTTTATATTTTTAAAAATAAAAATTTATATTTTGTAATTGTTTTCATTATTTATTTTTAAAAATTATAATTCTAAATATATAATGTAGAAATAAGAAAATAAAAATAATTTTTATATTTTTTATTATAATTTTATAATTAAATAAATTTTTTTCTTTATTTGTCCCATCAAGTACTTGTTATTCTTTATTTTTTAATTTAAAAATAATTTAAAAAAATATTTTTTGGATAATTTTTAAAAATAAAAATTAAATAAATTAATATCTTTTATTTCATGTTAATAATATTATATTTTTTAATCACAAGATATGAAACTATTCTCTCTCTCTCTCTCTCACACGAACCTTGTAACTAAAAAAAATATATGAAATCTAAAATTATAATGGTGAGAATTTTTCTTATTAGAAAAGATAAATTTATTTATACTAAATTTTTACATTGAATATATAAATTATTATTTATTATTTTAATATTTTATAATTATATTTTTATAGAGGATATTTTTTATCAAAATAAATGAAATTTAAGATGTACAAATGGATCTAAATATAGAAAAAGTAAAAAATCCATATTCAATAAACTTTTACCTAGATGAATATTTATCAATTAAGTCTTATCCAAATTAAACTCATTACTTAATAGTTTGAATGTGAGTTTAAACATTAAATATTAAATAGGTCTTAGATTCTTTTTAAATATTACATTAAATTCATTATAATATTAATTTATTTAACATATAAATTTACCTTTTGTAAATATTTAATAGGGCTTTACCTAAATTGATGAATATTTATCTTTTAAATGTTATCCAAATTGAACTCATTACTTAATAGTTTGAATGTGAGTTTAAACATTAAATATTCAATAAGTTTTAGATTCTTTTTGAATATTACATTAAATTCATTATAATATTAACTTATTCAACGAATGAATTTATGTTTTGTAAATATTTAATAAGCTTCTATCTTTCTTGGGTATTATAATAAACTTGTTTGCAAAACATTCACTCATTATTACACAAAAATTAATAGTATCATACACACACACATAAGAATATTGTAATAGTTTATGGAAGATAAATAATTTTATAAATATTTAAGTTTACATTAAATGCTAAAAATATTTTAAAATAATATTTTTTTATTTTATAATATTAATTTATATAATATAAGAATATAATAAAAATATAATAAATAAATAATTATCTATAAATTGATATTTATTTAATAAAATAACTAATGATATGATACATATTTACTCTAAAATAATATGGATAATATGAATCAAAATAAGAATTACTATGAATTTAAAAAAATACATATGATTCATAATTATTATCAATAATAAGAAAATAATTTATTTTTTATTAAAAATATTAAAATTACATTTTCATTAAAAGATTCAAATAAATTTATTTAAAATTTTTTAATCGAATCTTGCCTAATTCTTAACGAATCTAAAGACACATATCCTGATCTAATCGAAATCAGTCCAACCGCTTGTCATCCTAACCAAGATACGCCAATGTCATGAATTCCGACGTCGGGAGGCAAGGGTTCTTGATTGGATATATTTAAGAGGGATATCCTCCTCTTAAATATACAGCTTTTCAGATAAATCCAACATCATCCAGGTTGTTCTAGCCAACTCCCACAAACAGGGCCACCTTAAAATTCCACCAAGCAGAGGACATCAGTAATACATTGCACTCACAAGTAACAAACTTACAGCTGAAGAACAATATGCATCAACACGTCAAACAATGTGCCAGAAATTAAGATATACTCCAAACTTCCGTTCAATTTGACATTAACTCGATGCAGGCTATTGCAGAAATCATAAAGATACAAACAAATACAAAAACAAGTGTTCTTTTCAACAACGAAAAAGCACTGAAAACAGGTAGATCATCCTTATATAATAAAATAAAACAAAAAAAAATAACAAAAAACAAGTGTTCTTTTCAACAACGAAAAAGCACTTGAAAACAGGAGTAGATCATCCTCTCCATCAATATTAAGGATCAGCTTAAATTCAACTAGCTAGGCACCGCAATGGAACTCCAGGGAGACAAATACATAAAAATGTTGAATGGTAGGGCAGTGAATAAAACAATGGATGCTTAATGCCCTCTTCCAAATCCTATGTGAGTCCTACCAGAGCTTCCTTCGTAACCATCCCACATTGAAGATCCGGTACTTGCTCTAATAGTTCCTCCCCCACCAACCTTTTCCATGCCTTTTTACCCTTCTTTACCTCTGTCAATAACTGATCCAACCCAAAGGGATGGGCTTCTTCAGCATCCTTCTCAAACTCAACTGGCCTATCCCTTGGTCCTGTCCTTTCAGTAATGCCTGCAAACCCTGTCAGGTTTAAAGTGATCAGTCTTCATGATCTTCTCCGGCTGCTCATCTCCACCTCCATAAGTATCGTTATCAAGATCCTTCTTTGACCTATACAGGGTTGACAGTATTGCCTGAGCCGTAAACAAGCCTGTCTCATACACATTATACTGAACATCAGTAGCAAATCCAGAAGATATTCCTTTATCCTGGTTAAATAGCCTTTCATCGTACATGACTTCTGTCCCTGATTTAGTTGAAGCCATGCCAAGAGCAACTTTTTCACTAATATCACGATCACTATCTCTTGTAATCTTTTGTTTTTCTCTCCCATTGTAGCGTCCTTTGCTTCTAGCCTTCTCTCCCTCTCCCTCCCTCCCTCTCTCTCTCTCTCTCCCATTCCTCACGAATTCTTTCTCGCTGCAATTGCTCCTCTCTTGTCTCCTTAGGAAATCCTTCTCTCTTCATCGTACATGCTCATAATCAACTCTCATATCTGCATCATCCGTGGTGCTCTTCTCAGCAAGAATGGAAACAGCAGCTGGGAGTACCACACCAGTTCTCTCTGAACGTGTTTTCTGGGCCAAAGCCCTCAGCTCCTGCTCTTTCCCTTTTTTCTTCAGAAGCATCTCCTTTGCACCTTGGACCTCATTGCAACTACTCCCCCTGCTCTCTGTTCAGCAACATATAATGCTTCTGAAAGCTTTGCAAAATTATCATTGATCTGAACCTCTTGAAGCCTCTCCCATCGGCTGCAAGACACTTGTCGAGTGGAATTGTGTAACCTTTTGGATTCTTCTAATTTGAAATACAACGAGGTATCTTCCAATCTTGCTGATCTTTCACAGTCGTAGGCCTTGGAGGGGAATGCACCGCTGGTATTGGAGGAGAACCAGATGTGGGACATGCTTATGCTTGAACTTTGGAATCCACGGGCATCTCAACCATCCTATCCCTCCTTGGCCCCAGAATTGAAAGCTGCGGATTGTTGTGATGGTTTGTACTTAATAAACTTCTGATCAGATGATTGTTTAGGCACATTTTTTTGGAATAAGAGATAGAGATAACCTTATTGACACGATGCCAGGCAAGAAGCCACAATTAGATTTCGACAGCAAGCGATTTCGTAGGCAAGGACGACTCACAAACCTAATAATATTCAATGCACTTTAACAAGCAATAGGAAGAACATAAAAAATGAATGTTCAGGCTCGTCACACTAATGCTATTGGTAACTCTATATGTACCAAATAGGGCTCAAACACTGACCTGATCCTATCTCAAATATGTTGAAAGCATACATGACATTATAGAATATTAGTGTAATTGATGAATTCAATTACAAATAACAGGCCACCAAATGTTACGAGTTCTATTATGCTATTATCAGTAAGTTACCATTGTCCAACTTGTATTGCTTCATGTTATTTTCTTTTACATTATTTTCATTTATTTTTATTCATTTAATTGTATTTTCTTTTGTAGTTTTCTTGTTAATGAAAATTTATTTATTTAATTATTTTAAATTTTTTATTGATATTACAATTTGGAGATTAAACAGTAACATATTACTATTTGATCTGTAAATAGTAACCTTATTTTTTGGCAGTTTGGTTGTTAGTATGATTTAATTTATCCATTTATTTTAAGTTTTTAATTTATGTTACATCTAGAGACATTTGGTATGCAAATAGTAACTTGTTATTCTTTAACAATTTTGTTATTAATGAGAATGCACTTGTCTCATAATTTTAGCTTTTTAGTTATTAATGAAATTTGATTTATCTATTTATTTTAAGTTTTTAGTTGAGGTTACTATTTGGATATTAAATAGTAATATGTTATTATTTAATTTGTAAATAGTAATATCTTATTCTTTAGTAATTTTATTATTAATGACACTTGATTTATCTATTTATTTTAAATTTTTATTGATGTTATTGTCTATAGATTAAATAGCAACATATTACTATTTGGAATGCAAACAGTAGCATATTATTTTTTAGTAGATTTTTTTATTAATGACATGAAAGGACCCTCTCTTTTTTATTCCATATTTAAATGTAACTTTTATTGAAAATGAATCTAATAATGTGTACATTATAATGTCATAGTATTAGTTGTGTAAGATAATAAACGTGCTGAAATGATATCAAAATAAAAAATATCAAGATGCCTCAATTGGGACCCAAGGCTCCTCACATAGTAATTGAAAGAGAAACTTGTTAACTAGTTTTAGGTAACCTTTGGACAACATTGTTTCCTTTACCTATATTACTATTATGCTACCATTTAATCTTACACTTCATGTTATTGTTTTTCATAAAAACAAAAACATGCCAACTAATAATACTAATGAGTAATTACTCTTATGTTTTAAGTGGTCATCACGGAGTTAGCATTAATAAACAAAGAAACTAATCTCCTTTACCACCTTCACACATAAACAATACAGGAAGAACAACAAACCAAATACTAAAAATAAATAAAAATATAGATTACACCCTCTAAATCGGAGGACTCTGAAATTGATAATGACACAATAATTGTACAATACATAATGAAACCCTTAAAAATAACACTGGAGCAATTCGCAGAAATCACATTGTCCTAATAAGAATAACACAAACAAAAAAACAATAAGGTACAACAACTGAGGGGTCAGCTCCTTAGCACAAACAATAAGATAAACCAACTGATCAACGAATTGAAGTTTTTCTATCAAATGTTAGAAGAATAACTATAACAAAACAGATAAACAATCACAAACCTCATAGAAGAAAATACACATTTTTGAACACAACTTTCCTATATAATAACACAAATAATCTCAACATGATCATTGACACTTTGCAAAAAGAAAATGCTAATCTTGAGAACCAAAACAACTAACTGATAACATAGCTCATAGAAATGATTGTGCAGCTAGTTGCATAGGAAAAAATAGACATCACACAAGAAAAACAACCTTGGATTTAACATATACAAATATCAATGATAAAAAATATTAAATTGAAAACAAGAAAAATAAAAAATAACCTTTCAATTTTAGATTATAGATTCCCATACATTCATGTTTAACATGGTTGGCATATATAATACCAAAAGGATATTTGTATTCAATAGTATATGTTGGGTAAGATCATAAATCCATTCCTGAATGTGACATATGAAAAATAATTTGATATTGAAACTTGAAAGAAACAAAATTAAATATTATTTCTTAATGCATTCTATACAATAGGGATTTACAATATATAGACCTATGCTCATAACTACTTACCTAATAATGAGTTATATTATAGGCAACAAATTTGACTTAATAAAAGAAAATAAATCATAAGAAATTCGTACAAGTTTGTATAGAATAAAAAAAGAGTAATAAGTAATAACTAACATATCTATACAGAATAAATAGAATAAATAATAATTAATAATTCTTAACACTCCTCCTTAAGATGATGAATGGATATTTATCATTCCTAACTTGCTAGTAAGATTTTAAAATTTCTTTTTAAGAAGTCCTTTAGTTAATACATTTGATAATTGATGTCTTAAAGGGATATAAGTTGTAGTGATCAGTTCACTGTCTAATTTTTCCTTGATAAAGTGTTAATCTATCTCTATGTGTTTTGTTCTGTCATGTTGAACCAGATCATGAGCTATACTAATGGCTGACTTGTTATCACAAAACAATTTTATAAGGACTTCATACTTTATTCTAAGATCATCTAGTATAATCTTCATCTATAACAACTCATAAATCCCTTGAGCTATGGCTCAAAATTCAGTCTCTGCACTTGATCGTGCTACCATATTCTATTTCTTACTCTTTTATGTTACAAGGTTTCCACAAAAAAACATACAATAGCTAAACATTAGCCTCTTGTCAATGATTGATCTGGTATGATCAACATTAGTATACATTTCAATGGATAGATTTTCATCCCTTTTGAACAATACTTCTTTTCGAGGTGTGGTTTTAAGATAGTGCATAATTCTATTCATAGCCTCCAAGTGTTGCACCCTTGAATTATGTGTGAAATGACTAACAACATTGACATCATACACTATATTTGATCTAGTATATGCTAAGTATATCAATTTACCTACTAACTTTTAATATTGAGTTTTATTAATCTTAGAACTTTCTTCATCATTTTCCATTCTATGATTCTATTCAATTAGCACACTAGTAGTTTTGCACCTGAACTTTTTAGTCTCTCTAGAAACCATTACCTTTGTAAACTTTTCAAGCCAAGCACAAGGAGACTGTTTCAGTCCATGTAGTGCCTTTTTTAACCCACATGTCTTATTCTTTCCACTAGTGTTGTCATATCTAAGTGGAATCCCATGTAAAATTCTTCTTTTATGTCTTCATTAAGGAACATATTTTTAACATTAAATTGGTGTAGTTCCCAACTATAGTGAGCAACAAGAGAAAGTAGTATCTTAACAGTATTCATTTTTGTCACTGGAGCAAATGTTTCCTTATATTCAATTCCATATGTGTGAATGTATCCTTTTGCAACCAGCCTTACCTTATACTTATCTACTATACCATCAAATTGATATTTCAAGGTATATATCCACCTACATCCCACTAGTTTTCTTATCTCCTAGTTTTTCAACAATCTCATATTTTCCATTCTTCTCTAATGTACTCATCTCCTCATTCATGGCTTAAACCTAATTTTTATCTTTTAAGGCTTCCTGTATTGATGTTAGAATTTTAATAGAATCAATGGCTGAAATGAAACTTTAATGTTGTGAGAAAAGGTGCTTAGAAGAAATAAACTAAGATATAGGGTACTTATTACAAGACCTTTTTCCTTTTCTTAAAGTAATTAGTAAGCAATCTGGGTTAGGTTCACTATTATTCAGAAAAGTATCTAATTTAGAAGTATGAGTATCTAAAGTATCATTAGTAATTACCATGGGTGCAAGTGATTGGAGTTACTATTGGATTAGTTTAGGTTTTCACTATATCTAGTATATTAATGTTGCTGAACCAACTTTGGCCTTTACTAGTTCAAAAAGTGTTAATTCTTGTGCATTAAAAAGCAATAATGGAGATGTAGGAGACTCAAGAAAAAGAAACTCAACTTCTAAAATCCTCTCTTCTTAAGGCTAAGGATAATTGAAAAAAAAACTCGGATTCATGAAAGGTGATGTCTATAGAAACAAAGAAATGACGACTCAAAGGGTGATAACATTTGTATCCTTTTTTATCAGAGGCATACCTTACAGAGACATATTTAATAACACAAGGATCAAGTTTGTCATGATGCTGCATATGTATATGGATAAAGGTAACACAACTAATACATTAAATTATAGACTTTTCATAATAGGAGCAGAAGGAAAGAAAGTTATCATGTATTATATAGGACTCACACCACCTAAAATACAAGAAAGTAATTTGTTTATCAAATAGGTAGCAGTTAAGACTGCTTTCTCCAGTAAGATCTAGGAATGGACATTTAAAATAGTAAAGCTCTAGTAATTTCAAGCAAATGATAGTTTTTTCTTTCAGCAACCTTATTTTATTGAGGAATATCTACATATGTAAGCTCATGAACAATACCATATTCTTTGAGCAATTTAGAAAAAAAATTATTGACATACTCTCTCCTATTATCTGAACGCAAATATTTAATTGATTTTCTAAATTAAGTCTAAACTATATGATAAAATTGGATAAATAATTAGGATACCTCAGATTTATCTTTCATGAGAAATAACCACATTACCCAAGTACAATCATTAATAAAAGAAACAAACCTTTTAGTGTTAAAAATATTAGAAATAAGTGTTAGTCCTTATACATCAGAATAAATGAGATCAAAAGATTCAACACTTTTATTATAATTAAAGGAAAAAATTGCATTAATTTTTAGTAAACTTATAGACATTACGATGAAATAACTTAATAAACTTTTCTAAAAACAAAGACAAAATCATAGACTTAAGTAAAGTAAAAGGAGGATGCCTAAAATGCTTATGTTAAAGCCAAATTTGAGAATCAATGAACTTTAATTCAGTTAGGTGATAGGAATGTAATAATGTATGACCAGTATCACCTTCATTTTTAATGTTTTGGAGATAATACAACCCTCATTTTTCCTTAATAACTTCAATCATCTTCCCTATGGGAAGATCCTGAAAGACACAATGACAGTGAAAGAAAGTTACTACACAATTTAAATCTTTAGTCAGTTTATAAATGAAAATAAGGTTATTAGAAAGTTTGGGAATATAAAGCCTATTGTTTAAGTGTAAGAAAGGTTGAAGTGTAATATTACCACTCCCGGTAATAGAAGTATGAAACCTATTAGCTATAGTTATGTGATGTTTACTAAAAGAAGGGTGATAAGAAAAAAAATATAAGAAATGAGAGGTCATGTGGTCAGTAGCACTAAAGTTAATAATCCATCGATCTTGAGATATAGGACTAGAAGCATTAAAAGTTAAGGAACTAAGATTCTTACCAGTCATTGCAAGAGAGCAATTTATAAGGGGCTTACTAAGTGAATTGATAAGTGCACATAGTCATTTTAATTCAAATTCACTAAGAGTAGGAACCTCTTCTTCCATCAGCAAGGTTAAAGTAGTTTGATTGGCTTAGCTATGTTGAATACCCTTGAATCCACCGGTGCAACTGAAAACTTTGTCATTTCCATGGAGTTTGAAATAATTCTCCTTGGTATACCTAAACTTTTTGCAATTAGAACACCAATAACCTTCGTAGTTCGGCTTAGAGGATTCTTCTTTAGGTATCTTACCTATCGCCAAAGCTAATCCATCAATGGACTTTTCATCAAGCATGATTGCTTGATGTTTTTTTTCCACTAATAGTGTAAAACACTTAAAAAAGTGAAGGTAATTTTTCTTTGCCTAAAATTTGAACCTAAATAAAGTCATACTTAGGATTTAAGCTTGTGAGAAATTCAAATATTTGATCTTTTTTAATAAAATTGGCTAACATGGTAGTATTCTTACTACGTTCTAGCTTCGGATTCTGGTACTGATCCAGCTTAATCTATAAGCCATTAAGGATCTCGTAATATTTTGTAATTGAGAGTGAACCCTGTTTAGTAGTAAATATTTTTGTCTTCAGTTCATAACATAAAGCCATATCTTGTTTCATAGAGAAATTCTAATGAAGGTTGTTCTAAATTTCTTGGGCAAAGGGAAAAAACATGTAATTTTTGCTAATATCAACAGCCATAGAGATCTTGAGCCAGGTTATAATTAGAGAATCCTTATCATCCCATGATTCAAATTATAAGTCACCCTTTTTAGGTGCAGTCCCTTCAATGTGGCTTAGTTTTCAACGTTCTTTAAGGATAGTGCAAATAATTTAGGCTTACTGTAGATAATTCTTTCCATTAAAATGATACGTGGGATGCAAGACAGGAAGATCATTAAGATTGAAAGGTGTAGTAGACATGGAATTGGACTGAGTGGCTGAGCAGGTGGCAGCTAAGGAAATAGTTTCATTTCTTGTTATAGTAAAGGTTGATGTTGCTAGCAATGAATAGTTCACAATAAAGGGCTAAAGAAAAGAACAATCAAGTCACAATGAAGGTAGATGATAATTACAATAAAGGTAGATGGGCTAGGATTGAATTTATGAAAGCAAAGTCTTTTAAATTGGGAGCTTTGATACCAACTTGAAAGAAATAAAATTGAATATTATTTCTTGATACATTCTATACAATAGGGATTTACAATATATAGACCTATGCTCATAATTACTTACCTAAAAAAGAGCTATATTATGGGCAACAAATCTTATTTAATAAAAGAAAATAAATTATAAAAAATCTATACAAAATAAAAAAGAATAATAAGTAATAATTAACAAATCTTAATAAATGTATACAAAATAAATAGAATAATTAATAATTAATAATTTTTAAAACTAACTCGTATTTAAAATATATTGACAGTTTTATGTAGTGAACCCACTTAGATTTTACATAGAAATGAGAAAGATTAAGTTTGATTAAAAGGTGGAACAACTAATAACTACAAAAATTATTCCATTCTCAATAAACTTAGCAAGCATTAAGGACTGCATAAACCTCAATTACTATACATTACTCATGCTTAGTAATGTACAATGCAAGTGGACTCATTACAACTTAATAAGGCCCTAAAAAAAGGGGACTGAAGATCTATACCTTCTTAATGCCAAAATGGCGGTGAGTAATGCTTAGATTATGATTAAATACTAACTATTCTAGAGTTACATTGACTAATATGATATTCTTAGTTAATGTTACTGTTTGGCTTAAAAATAGTATCATGTTATTTTCTAACAGTTTCATTATTAATCAAACTTAATTTGTCTATTTATTTTATTTTTAATTGATATTACTATTTCAAGGCCAAATAGTAACATGTCAGACTAAATAGTAACATATTATTTTTTTATAATTTTATTATTTATTATATCTAATTTATCTATTTATTTTATTCTTTGCTTATATTATTATTTCTAAACTAGACAGTAACATATTATTTTTTATTATTTTTGTTCTTAATGATGCTTGATTTATTAATTTATTTTTAATTTTATTTGATATTACTATTTTCAAATCAAACAGTAACATATTATTTTTTTGACTTGATAACTTACATAATTTGTTATTTGAACAATAAAAAGACTATTACAAGAAAAAGAGGAATGAAATCCTTTACAAGAATAAGATGGATATGGGTGTAGAACTAGTAATTACAGAGTTAGTTTTTGATCTCATATCATATGAAAGGTCATCACAATAGTAATTTAGATTATAAGTAATATCTTCTTTACTAATCCATAAGTACCATAATTAGAAGGTACCAAACTAACTTATTCCACAAATTTACAATTTTAGGAAAAACTATGACATTTTTATATGTAAACAAATAGAAGATATATACAAGAATAAAAAATTTGAAGAACACTTTTTTTTGGAAATTGTGAGGAAATACTAGGGAAAATTAGTGAGTAACTTCCTTAAGGATTTCAATCTTTTTAACTGAAAATAGTTCTTATGTACTTTCTTATTTCCTTGTAGGTTGAATTCAATTGTATGTAACATTTAATTATATGTAACATTCAATTGTAAATGTTAATAAATATTTAGTATATTCTTCTTTTTAGTTTGTTTTAATATTCAAAATTCATTTACCCCAATATTTACAACTTCTACCTTGATGTTACTATTTAGAATCAAAATAGCAACATGTAAGTAATTGTGTAATTTTTTTATTGATGTTACTACTAAGACTAATCAAATAGAAATATGTTAACTACTAATGCTAACTAACAATTAGTTACGTTACTATATTAGAACGATGTTACTATTTCTTTTTATAAAGCAAAAGAATCATAAAGAATACAATTGTGTCATAAAAAACTATATTTAAGCTAGCTCCTTGCAACTTGAATTATTGTGATGTCCTAGTTTGCCACATTTTTCACACCTAATTTTCTTAACACACTCACCCTTCGACCTAATTCTCATTTTCTTAGGTCTGCCTGCTTATCTTTTTGAAATCAAAGGTAAGATAACTACTTTATCTCCTATATCAACCTCTTGCCTTAGTATTGTAGGAGCAGGGTGTATGACTTATTCATAAATCTTCTTATATGTGCTCATATGAAAATAATTCTTAATAACCTAATTCATAAAAATTTCACATCTTATGATAGTGGTAACTGCATGAACACAAGGGAAACCATCCTGTTGCCATTAATGACAAGTGCAAATATGTTGAGAAATATCAATACATATAGTTGGATCTGCTAACACTTCAAAAATAGTTTTTGATGACTTCTTAACAACTTAACCTTTGTACTTCTTTAAATGTAAATCCAATCTCAATAATTAGACAGGACAAATAACCCCATTCCAACCTAATGATTCAAACCTCCGTTTAGTAAACCGCTCCATCAACTTTGAATGAATGTTATCAACCATATTTGTGATTGATAACTTTCTAATATCATGAATCCAAGAATTATAAGATTCAATTACATTTAATGTTATCTCATTATAATGATAACTACGGCTGAAAGCATTTGACCAATATTTAAGTGCAAGCTTATGAGAAAATTATGAGCAATCCAACCTTTTTCGCATTTGAAAACTTCTAAGTACTTGCTAAATGCACTTATTGTTAGGGAATATGCACACATTGTAAATAAATGAATAATATATTCTTTAAAGGAATTTGAAAACACAATATCATTGAATCTATCGTTCAAATTCTATTTTAAATAATGCAGACAAAAAAAGTGAGATGTTGTTGGAAAAATGAGCATTGTTTCAAGCAATCCCAAATTATGATCCGAAATAAAAGTTGCTTGTTAGTCTGCATTGAGTATTGTAGACAATTATGAAAGGAACCAAAACTAATTTTCTTGATTTTCAAAATCAACCACAATAAAAGTTAGAGGAAACAACCTTGAATTGAAATAGTCATAACAAATAGAAACATAAGCCATTAAAATAGAAACATGATCTGTAGCATAAGCCATAATATTGTTTAGATGGAAATAGTAATATTAACAAAAAAACACAATAAATAAATAATTAATTCTCATCAATAGCAAAACTCATGAAAAATAATGGCATTACTTTCATGTTACTATTTCTTCTCCTAACAATAATATTAATCCAATAACCCATTGAATGCATCTAATTATCAATTCAAGTGACAAAAACTAAGAATAAATAGTCAAATCAACTCTCATTAATAACAAAACTACTAGAAAATAATACAAATGCTTCTATATTACTATTTATTTTGTAAATAGTAATATCAATAAAACTTAAAATAAAACATATAAATAAGAGGACATTCTAAATAAAAATAACAATAAAAAAAGGGGAAAACACAAGGCTTTCCATGTTACTATTTCCAGATCAAATAGTAATAAGAGATACCATGGTATTGTTTAGCCTCCAAGCAGTAGCACTAATCAAATGAGTAAATAAAATCACTCTTAATTGAAAAATCATGCATAATAAACTTAAAATGACAAAAATTCACCTTAATTGCCATCTTCGCCATCAGTTGATAGGATGACCCCTTAAACCTAAACTTTAAAAAAGTTCCATTAATAAATAAAAAAGAATTGTAAAATATGAATCCTTTAATACAAGCACGAAATGTGGCAAATATTCTTTTGAATTACTTGTTACTATCACCCATGTCCACTAAAATGTAGTTACTAGGATTCACTTTATTTATAGCAGATATATACTAATTGATTTGTTTGAAGGACTCATCAAAATCACTAAATATCATACCATTTGCTTTCTTTATTGCATGCCATGCTTTACAATAGGAAATTATCAATCCATAATTATTTTGAAAATGATTTTAACTTCACTAATTGTCAAAGATGGGGATCCCTTAATTAAATCAATGACCAATTCAAAAATCATTTTGGATCCTATCCTTTTTAAAGTTGAACTATTTAACACGAAACTATAAGTGTGATGATATACTAACTTCTTAATAAAGAAAAAACCATTCATTTTACATAATAAAGCGGTTATGACCCACTCATAACCTTCCTTATGCTTCTTTGAGCATACAACTACTACCTTTATTTTTGTATTCTTAACATAATTAAATGAAAAAACTCTCTCAATCGAATCCCTGCATAATACATTCCTAAACTTAACAACACCATCAAAGAATATTTGACTAACATAGCTGGTTGAACCTGATCATGAATCGAATAATAAAACCTTCTTATTGTTTAAAGAACACAAATGTGCAACTAAAGCCCTATCATACTCCATCACATTCAAAATAATAACCTCTCTCTAAAATAGTAACACCATCATAGAATGAATATGATACAAAACTTAAACCCATATTAACACTTAAATTCAGATATTTCAAATCCAAAATATGAACTAAGTCAATCATATTTTTCAATTTTGACTTATTTCTCAACAAATAAATAGGATGATTGGGAAGAGAATAGGATAAAAAAAATCACTAACTAATAAATCCTTAAAATTTGCACATATGATCTAAACTAGATCATTATAATATGTATTAGTGTTAATCATCAACATTATAGTTTCACCTTACACTCATATACGATTAACGGACATTACTTTATTGATAAAAAATCGCAATTACCTAATAATAATGCAATTGAAAAAAATAGGTAATCAATAGAGGCAATGATGATAAAAAAAATAGAGGAGATTAATCAACCATAAACACCAAACAAGGATTGATATTCAAAATAGACAAATAAAGCGTTAAAATTGGATGGGAAAAAATAAAAAATCTCGCGTAAAAAGGATAAGAATGGAAAATAATTAAATAAAGATATTTTGAAAATATAATAGTAATAGTTTATAAAATCAATACTTTTTTAAAATAAAGATCAATACTAGCACCTCCTTAAAAGGAAGTTTAAGAAGTAGTATCACAATATAATTTATTGTATAAAATATTATGGCCAAAGTCCAAACCTGGCTAGTTTAATTTTTAAAAAATTTAGCCTATATTAATTTGATTAATTTTATACATGATTGTTCAATCTAAAAGTTTAATTGCTTTTATTGTTATTATTATTATTATTTAAAGTAAAAAATAATTTTTTATATAGTAATATACATTTAAAGAGATAATAGGATATTTAAATATGTAAAATATTTAGTTATATTAAATTAAATTTTTTATATTAAAATAATTGAATATAATTATTTTTATAAAATATAATTATATTATTAAAAATAACTTAATATAATTAGATAAAATTGACCCGTTTCTTATTATTACAGCTTGAATTCAATTCGAATATTGATTGAATATAAAAAAAAGCCTAATAAATATTTGAATTATAAAAAAATTTAAATTTTATAATTTTTTAGATCAAACAAGTTGTTTGAGTCATATACAGGTCTAACCTCAAGTTATAAAGGCAAAATATATTCCTTTTCTTTCTAAAATGCTTCTATTTATTTTTTAACCATTAAAAGAAATTATTATTAAAAAGTGAAAATAATTATTCTTTTAAAATATTTAAACATTAAAAGAAATTATTATTTAAAAGGTGAAAGTGATTATTCTTTCAAAATATTAATAGGAATTATTATTTATAAAATTACACATAACCTTTTAACAATATTTTGTTAAATTATTATTTGAAATATTGAACAAATTTATGTCTATAATTTTTTTTTGAATTTGTATATACACTAAGATATATTGAATAATCTATAAATTATGTAACTTATTAATAATTTATAAACATCCTAATTTAACGATTAGCATTATGTAATCCTGAAACTTTATTTTTTCCGATCATTGCCAACACAATGTTTCATTGGCCATTTTTTTGCACTAATTATGAGTTGTGGTTTAATTTGATAAAAGTTATTATTATAGGTTGAATTTGAATATTAGAAGGATTGAAATAAAATATCAAGTATAAGAAAAATTAAAAGTAAGTAAATTATATAATAAGAGGCCATAATTATAATTAAGTTTCTCAATTAATATTATTGTGAATCAATTTTTAATCTTTAACTTTTCCAATATAATGTATTAGTATGATGATATTATTAAATATAATTATTTAAACATATTATTTTAAATAATTTACGTATATTATTCATCTTTAATTAATAATTAATAAATATTATATCTATTTAATATTAATATTTCTTTTTTATTCTTTTTATTCGTACATAGCACAAAACTAGTTAAAAAATATGAATTAACGCCTTAACTCTTCAAATGCGATGTTGGGCTCACCTTCGATTAATCAATGAAAGGCATTCCTTCATACTAGAGATGTACATAGGTCAGACCGGACCTGTAAAAATAGAGAATTTGAACTCTTTTTTTTATTTGATAGTTTATTGAGTTTTTTTTAAAACTTCAATTAATAATTGAACTAGAATCAGATCAAGATAAAAAGTTTGATAGGTTCAGTCTGGCCTGATTTAATTATATTAATTTATTTTTTATAATATGATTATATATTAGAAAAATAATTATATTTAATTACTTTAATGTAAAAAAGATTAGTTTAATATAATTAAATATTTTATATATTTAAATATTATATTATTTTTTTAAATGTATAATTTTTATTTATAAAAATCATTTTTTACTTAAAAAGTAAAAAAATAACTTATTCAGATAATTAAATCGATCCGACAGAAGGTTAGACTGAATCATAAATTTTATATAATTTAATTATCCAGCTCGAAACGCGCTGGACCCGATCCACGTTCCACTTTACCTCAGCCGATGCCTAACCACCTTAAACTGCTATTTCACTCGCGAAGGAATGAGACCGCTTCAGTTACGACGTCACGTGTACATTCTTCATTTCTCTTAACTGACGAGGTAATTAATATTTTCAGTTTTTCTTAAAATTTGGGGTTATTTGAAGTAAGACCCTTTTCTTGCGGCTTATCTATATTTTACCCAAAAAATACTAACTGCAATTCTTTCAGTGTTTCTCGGGTCTCTGCAATTTAATATACTGGCTAGACTTCTGGTCTTCGCTCTTGGGTCTTCGGTCATAGTGTCAGCGGCGCGCACTGCTTCCTTCTTTGTCTCTTACCGTCTTCTCAAGCGCAATTCGGCCGTCAATGGCGGCCGCTGATACTTCCAACGGTACCTTCATTAGGAACGCTTTCGGAAATGTGTTAGCCTTCTTTATCCTCCTCCTCATCGGTGTGATGGCCTTTTCGATCCGTCTCTTTTCTGTAAATTCTCCACTTCTCCATGTTTATATCAGTTTCGTAGATCTCTTCACATGCCTCTTCTCCGGTTCATTCTGTTCTTCGTTTTTCTGTTGCTAAATTGAAGGAAAAGAATACGGAACAATTGGAAAGTTAAAACAAAAATATTAAAAAATTGTACTGTATAGTTTTCATTCCTGTTTGATTAATGTGATCCAATAATTTTACTATTAGCTTATAATATTAACCATAATGAAAATTGATATGCTTATTTTCCTCTTTGTATTGTTAGATTTTTAACTTTAGCATCGAAGTGAGCATTCTTATAACAGTCCGTGAGATTTTTTTTCTCTGTTGATGTGCAGGTTATAAAGTACGAGAGTGTTATCCACGAATTTGATCCTTATTTTAATTATAGAGTCACTCAGGTGAGCTTTATGTGATCCTTTAGCATATAGTTTGCAGGGAGTTCTCCAAGCTGATATTATGCGTTTATAACTTTGCCTGAGTAAATATTAAGTTCACTTAGTTGCGTTGCAATATTTTTTAATATACATGAACTGCTATGGCGCCTTTGTTATTTTCAGTACCTGACAAAATTATTTTTTAACAAAATGAATTTGGTTGTTTACTTCACATTGTCATATTGCAATATCATGAAGATACACAGGAGATGACAGACATGTTTGTTGGTTTCAGTTTCTGACAAAGAATGGAATATATGATTTCTGGAACTGGTTTGATGACAGAACTTGGTAAGTACCTGCTTAAATGGACTGAATAAGTTAGCTAGGTGGTTTGCTTATTGTTTTAAGAGCTGATGTGTGAGTTACCCTCCCTTTTTAAGGTACCCTCTTGGCCGTGTAATTGGCGGGACTGTTTATCCTGGTTTGACCCTGACAGCTGGCACATTGTGGAAGTAAGTATTTGAATTGGAATTTTAGGCAGTTAGGGACGTTGGTATTTATAATCTGTTTTCTTCCTATTTATGGAAGACTAAATTTATGATACTTTTCATTTTAACAACTATGTTAAGTTTATATATTGTTAATTGATGTCATGGTCTACTCCATTCTGGTGTTAGGATATTGAATTCCTTAAACATTCCTCTCTCAGTGGAGACTGTTTGCGTATTTACTGCACCTATATTTTCAGCCTTTGCTTCATGGGCAACCTATCTGCTGACCAAGGTTTGTCCCAGCATAAGTAATGTCTTTTATAATTTAATCCTTAGTGATGTGTTTGCTTATGTAGTTATACTGTCCTCATCTTTAGGAAGTCAAGGGTGCAGGGGCTGGCCTGACAGCAGCAGCTCTTCTGGCTATGGTGAGTTCAATGTGCTTTGGGACTTTATTAGATTTTGTTAACTTAAATTTTGGTCAAAATTTTGGTGCAGGTCATGATGACATAAATCTCTGTGGCCTTTATACATGGTTTAAGTTTAAAACTATTTGGTTCTTTTTGATCTCGTTAATTGTCTGCCTTTGATGTGTTTTGATTTTTTTCATTAATAATGTTAAAAAATAGACATAAAAATGAAAACTTTCTATCATGACTTACCATCGCGTTTGTTTTGTATCGGCTTTGGTGCTTCCTACCTTGTTGACTGTATAACCTTCTGCAGACTGAATTTTATGTTCAGATAGTGGAAATGTGATATTGGTTGCCAGTTTTTCAGATGGACCTGAACATGACAGGGCTGTGGCATAAATCTTGTTAGTGGTGGTTTTATTTTTGCAGAATCACTTATGATTAAATTTCAGATCAGCCTTCTTGGCTTCAATACTTGATCAATGTATGAGTTTAATAAAAGCAGTGGATACTGGTTGAATTATAATTTTTTATGTTGATATGGTACTTTATATATATGATTATGGTGGTTCTGTCTATAAAAACGGGCTCTACTATAGTAATGTCTTCTCTTTTCTAAAGTGTTTCTCTTTGCAGGTCCCTTCATATATATCTCGATCTGTGGCTGGCAGCTATGACAACGAAGCTGTTGCTATATTTGCTTTGATCCTCACTTTCTATCTTTATATAAAGGTTAACTGTCACGAATGTCAGCAAGTTAACTTCATTTTGAATGGTCTTTCATTATCTCTATAACTTTCTTGAGGAAGTATCGGAACAGTTGATCAGTGTGTTGTACCATTGTTAATACATTACTAATTGTCTTCCAATAATATATACTGGAGTATTCTGCACGATCTGTCACCTGTTCACCTTTTTTTTTTCCTTTAAGTTTTTGACAGAGCTTACATCTTTTCCAGACACTAAATACAGGGTCGCTCTTTTATGCCACTTTGAATGCCATAGCATACTTTTACATGGTAAGCCTTGAGTGATACTGCTTTTCCTCTGGTCGATGCCTATGCTCCCTCATATTTACAGCATCTGCTTTGTCTTTCAGGTTTGCTCATGGGGAGGGTACACTTTCATCATTAACCTTATTCCAATGCATGTACTCTTGTGCATTGTAACTGGTCGCTATTCTTCTCGATTGTACATTGCATATGCACCTCTTGTAAGTATCTATTGCAGTCATTTGTTTATTCTTAAAAGTTTACAAGTCACATTGCATTTTAAATTGGAATGTTGGAGAAATGTTTACTTTTGCTAGGTTGCATCATGAGCTTGAAAATTTTAGTTGTTATAGAGACAGTCTTCTTGTTAGGCTTGCAGTTCTTGTTTTTTCAAAAATTAGACCTAGTGTACTCTTTTGTGGGATAGGATCTTGTTTGTAGAGCCTCTTCAAATGAAAGCTAATGGTTTTTTTAGGGGGTTGAATCTGTCTTATTTGCATAGAAACTGGGTTATTCAGGATTTTATCCAAGAGGGGGTTGAACTGGGCATAAAAACTTCTGTAAATTAAAAGCAAAGTAATCAGTTTAAATAAATCACCAGCAATTAGTTTAATGTTGAAAATTAGATGACAGTGATAGTTACCAGAATAATCAACTTAATATAAAGCAAATATATTACAATCACAATTTCGATTAGAAAAATAGAGCATAAAGTAGTGGTTTGACCTTGAAGATCTAACACTTTCAAAGATTACATCCACTATCAAGTCTATCTGACTTGAATTTAGAAAAGAAATCCATTATCTCTTCAAGTTTAAGGGTACTTGAAGAAATCTTAGTACAATTCTTTAGTTTTTGGTCAATCCTTTTGAGATTTCTCTCTCAAAGATTTAATCTATCAAGAGATTCCGCATTCTTAAAGTTTCTAGGGATATCTCATCTTAATATATATCAACTAAATGACTCGGAATTAGAATAATGGCTCAAACTTTGAAAGTTAGAAAACGCAATAAAGAGCTAAAAGAAGAATTTAATTTTGTGGGTTCAAGAGATTTTCAGGATAAAGATGAGAAAAAGATGAGTATCTTGTGTTTATGTAACAATAAAGGCTTTTCTTTTTTTATGTTTTCATATTGACTTCAAGCATTTATATAGAAGTTGGAAGGTTTAAAAGTCTGTTATTTACAAAATATAGCCGTTACGGAGTAGATGAACCTTAGTGAATTGATTAGTTAATCAATTCACTCGACCCATGAAAATTTGAAAAACAACATGGTGAATTGATTTCCTGGCTAGAAGTTTGAAAATATCACATGGTGAATCAATTCACCCGAAACTCAATTCATCTCTAGATATGCAGAATTGATTAGCTAATTGATTTTGCTGGAAATTATGTTCAAATGGAACAAGGAATAATAAATATATATAATCAATTCGTCAATTGATTCATGATGTATGACAACATCAGAATCGATTGGTCAATCAATTCCGATGGGCCAATTTATTCTTTGAATGTTTGGAATCGATTGATTAATTAATTGAAGCTTATCCGATTGTTCTCTATATGCCTAGAATCGATTAACTAATCGATTCAAGCTTACCAAATTATCCTTTGGATACCTAGAATTGACTGATTAATTGATTGATCCCTTGGTTTGTAAGTTTTTTTGAAAACAATCTTTAAAAAAACATAGTTTTCATTTTAGTAATGATTCCAACTTCTTCAAAAATTATTTTAACACGAGTTTTAACTTGACAAGCATGTTTTCTCATGAAATAATCTCGAACCCATTAAAAAGAAATTTCTCTTGTACAAATTGTCCTAAGATTCTAACTAAAATTCTTAATGGTCTTCAATCTTCACCTTTTGCATTTAAGGACAATAAGTGTTCTTTTATTAAATTCAAGAAGGTTAAAATATGTTGTTATCGTTAAAATACTTCTAAATGGGGCTAAGGTCAACAATTTTCCCTCTTTTGATGATAGCAAACCATTTTGAAATTAAATCATGTTTTTATTGTGGCTCCTTCTCATTAAGACACTCTTCCTTAAAATCGCATAAAATATGTTATAGAATTTAATTTCATTCTCACACATTTCCCTCACCCTTTTGGCATCAATAAAAAAGAAATATCACAATTTTAAAACATATTCAATATTCCATCAAATGAAATATCCGTAATAAAATATCCAGGAATATAAAAGTATCAACCAAAGTTCCAACATACAACTAAAATTCGATATAAAGAGTAAATCCTATGGGGATAAAATGGGGCCAAGGGGATAGATATTTCTAATCATCTACTATGTTACCATGTTATCCAAACTATCCTTAACGCCTTCATTGCCTGAAGTAGTCACCTCATTATCTCCTTCCTGTTTTTCAATTTCCTCCCCTGATGGAATTGTTTTCTGCTTTCCTTTGCGACTTCTCTTTGCTTGAGGAGAATCTTCTTCAAAACTATTCTCTTTACCTTCAGCAATGTTGAGCTTTTCTTTGAGCTTTTTGAACTGATTTTTGATGTAGGATTTTAATTCCTTCTGGTTTCCTAATGTAAAGCAATGAGGTGGTCTTGTAAGGCTTTCATGCCAAACTCCTCTAGAGCATCTCCTTTATCAATGAATCTCCAGACTCCTTCAATTTTCCAAAAAGACATTTCCTTCATGCTCTTTGCTTTCAATTGCTTGGATTCCTTCAACTTTTCAACCCTGGCTTTTTGTCAACTCTAATACCAAAATATTTGAATAGCTTTGTATGAATCATGCCATATAGAAGGAAGTCATTGATGTGGGAATACATATGAAGGAGGATGTGGCAGGGAAAGTTTATGGGAACATTTTGTCTTATAACCCACCTTATGAATAATTTATGATCATTAATTTGAATAAATTTATAATGCTTTGGGAGGATGATTTTGACAATAGTATAGTGCAATATTCAATCCTCCATGGATAGACTAGTGATCAGTGGCTTGTTTTGATGATTTTTGGGCTAGAATGAGGCCAAAATAATCTTATTGCTGTGGCCTTTGACTATTCAGTAGTATTGCCGGCATCTGTATGAGGTTGATTCGGATCCATATCAGAAGCTACTGTTAAGTTAGAAATACTCACAAAAAATCTTTCCTCCTTCATTATAATGATCAATTCAAGGGGACTCTCTTGGCTACTCTTTTTTAGATTGACATAGAATTAATGAACCGGAGTGGGGTAGACATTAGCAGAGTCTTCAACAAACTTTAACAATTTTAGATGATCTAACAGATGATATATCTTTAAATTTTCATTCCTTAAAAATCTAATATCCTAACAATTTCTAGGTTCAATTTCTTTCATCATGCATTCCAAAAATTTCACAAAGGCAATTACCTTAGAGTAGTAGGCTATCTCAAGAATCGTATTGGCAAAGGGAAGAGATGATGATCCAAAAGCCTTCCCTTTTCCCTTGCTTGATCTAGTGCGAGGCCTTTTTGGTCTCATGCTCTTCTTTCCTATGCAGTTAATGATCACAGCGGTTTTAGGCTAAAAAGGAGTGTAGGATGATGAATGAAGGATTTTGAATATAGGTTTTGATTTTATGACACTAAGGGAAAAGGTGGGGTTTGAGGTATGATTTTGGTGGAATTTAATTTTGGCAATACAAGGGATTTTGATTGGTTGGATTTGCTTAGA
The DNA here is from genome assembly GCA_020226215.1 of Sindora glabra. Taxonomy (NCBI): domain Eukaryota; kingdom Viridiplantae; phylum Streptophyta; class Magnoliopsida; order Fabales; family Fabaceae; genus Sindora; species Sindora glabra. The sequence continues at coordinate 1,808,029 of CM035227.1, forward strand.
AGTGATGGAGGAGTGATTTAATCGGTTTATCCTAACCGATTTTAAAGGAGGAGTGAAGATATGGTGAGGTTTTGTGAGGCTCTTATGATATGTAAATGTCACAATGAAATGGGGCAATGAGATGACATTGTCTTCGCACATCAAGGCTTATATAGAAGTCGCTTGGAATTAATTGACCAATTGATTCATGTATGAATATATTCATATGTGAATTGATTAATCACTCGATTCATAGCCCATAATTTTTTAATCTCTAGATTTCCCTCCACATGCATTGAATTGATCGATGAATTGATTTTATACTTGTAGAAGCAATCACCACTTTCTCAGGATTGATTAGTTACTTGATTTTGACCATTTGGACATGCTTCACAAAATCAATTGGTCACTTGGTTCTGTTACTACTAAATCAATTGATCACTTGATTCCATTCTTCTTGAAAGCTCTTAATTCAATATTTTCAACTCTAATTGATCCTTAACAAAGACTTTTAAGCTTGTGGTTGTTTCTAAATCATATCTTGTGATTGCTGAACAAAGTTAGTAAATTGAATTTGATAATAATGAGGGAAGTAAGGAAATTTTACTTAGGCAAATAACAATTTTAAGCAGACATTATTTTTCAAGAATATTTAATATGCTCAATTCTCTTCTAATAAAATTAAAATGATCTTGGTTATAACCTTTTGTAATCAATTTGGCTTTATTTCTAATTATAATGCCATTTTTATCATGTTTATATCTAAAAATTCATTTTGTATCAATAATTAAATAATCATTTGGTTTTGGCACAAGTTCCCAAACTTCATTTCTTTCAAACAGATTTAATTCTTCTTATATGGTCAAGACCCAATATTCATCAAATATTGCCTCATCAATGTTTTTGAGTTTGGATTGAGATAGAAATGTAGAGTGATCACAAATATTTTTGAGAGAATTTCTAGTTATTTTTTGGGACATGTCACCAATGACTTGATCGGTAGGATGATTTCTCATACTCTTCCATTCTCTTTGAGGTCCTGACTTCACTCTTGATTTGCATTAGTTATAGGAGGAGTTGATTCCTGAATTTCTTCATCCTTTTCTCGAGCCTTCATTTCCTAATCTTGATTATTTAGATTCTTTTGAATGATCTATATGTCAGCTTACTCCTTATCTTTATTTGACATTTTTTTCATACTAAGGGAAAATTCATCAAATACCACCTGAATGGATTATTCTACTAGTAAAGTTCTTTTATTATAAATCTTGTAAGCTTTGTTGTTAGAAAAATATCCAATGAAAATAGCTTTATCAGATTTGACATCAAACTTTTTTAGATTAACGCTGCCATTATTGTGCACAAAACTCTATTATGACCTATTTTATAATTATCGTGACTAGTGTAAAGATACTTAATTAGTGCTAGCTTACTAACTAAATATCTTTACAAACTCCTATAATACTCTAGGACCTTTAATAGGATGGTATTATTAGAAAGAGTAGACAGTCAAACATAGAATACAAAACTTTATACAAGATAAACCTTATAGTCATACACACACACACACACACACACATATCAAAATTATTGATATAGAGTATAATTTACATAATACATCATAGATACTATGATTTGCTAATCTAATCCATTGGAATGCCATTCCTTTAGATCATCTTCAACAGAAGATGAACCAGTACTATTACTTGCTGTACTTTTGAGGAAACGAATACTATAGAACGGATATACTACAAGAGGATTGAATTTTAAGTCTATTTGCTTAAAGTTTATTTCATAATTGACTTTTATGCTTGTAGTAGTAACTTGAATTTTATACCAAAATACTATCTTATAAGTTCCATAAGGAGTCAAGAAGGTTTCTCTGTAAGTATTAGTTTACATCTGTGGATCCATATTTTGTACTTGCAAATTCAGTTTAAAAGAAAAATGAGTATAAAATATATTCAGTGAATGACCACTCATCATCTACTTAAAGGATCCTTCATTAGGAAAGATTAGCCTCTTGTTCAATTCTAACTACCAAGTTGTGTTTAAAAAAAAAAAATTCTTCATATATATATATATATATTATCTATATGTGTAGTTATAGAAATAGTAATGGTTAGTATATAAGCATCGCTTTATATTTTCGGTTTAACTTTATTTCCTGCCACTACTAACTACTCCTTTCTTTCTTTATGAAAGATATTATATCTCCCCCATTTAGTTTACGATAACCAATATTGGAATGTTAAAACATCACCATATTGTGCATATCAATAAATATAATCAAATATCAATCATGCCATAAATGTTTTATGTAATATCTCAATGTACCATATACTTTTTCAATTCTTTCTTATAAATTTCTCCAAGAAATTCAAATAAGCTTGTATAAGTGTTATGACTTGGAGTCCCTTTTTGTGCTCCCAAATCAACTAAAAAATTTACCATAATTGGCTCTAACATTTTTAATATATTATTATACAAAATACAACAATTAAATAGTACAAATTATCTTCACGGGTACTATTCATACAGAACTCAAGTGAGGAGTTTCAAAACATAATAATATAATAGTATTTGCAATCCAAGCCCCTTTTCATCAATCAAATAGAAATTATTTGATGCCAAAATTTGTCTTAACATTCCGAACATGTTGAACAAGGAATAAATTAAGTGTTGTATAAGAAATTTCGTGATTATCTTAGTGCATTGAAGGTATGAACTCAGAATGGTTAAATTTGGACAACATTAGAACTATCAAAATAAAGCTATCATTTGGGCAACTAAATCAACTCCAATTGCCACTAATTTTTTTTCTCAAACTTGCTAACGTTTTAAGTGACATATCCTAGGAATTTCATAATTTTTCTTATTTGATGGGCCAAAAAAATTGAAACCTAAGACTGGACAGACAAGGCTTAGAATCAGGACTGCATTGGAGTACTTGAAATAGAAAATTTTGTTGGATGACCAAATAGACTTCAAATGCTACCAAATTTGGCTATGAATTTTCTAACATATGGAAGGGTAAGAATACAAATTTTCATAATTTTTCTTGATCATTTGGTTGCCTAAATATCTAAAAAACAGAAACAAAACTTACCAGTGTTCTATTCTAACTCCATTCCTCTTAAGTTTAGAAACATTCACTTTTCATATTTTTAAAATTTTTCAAAAATTTCCAAATCTTTTTTCACATATCTTAACATCATTTGTGACATTAAAATACTAAAAATTAAAATTTTAACATTTTCTGATCCTTATTTTCATAAAGTAATAAAAAATAGAGTATTATTCACTCTTAACTGATTTGCTTCTATTATCATCAAAGCTTACTAAATATTCTCCTACCAATTTTGAAACTAACATACTAACCCATTGATATCCTAATATCATCAAATAACATTTAAAAGGACACAAAAATTAGAACCATATAATAGCATATTATATATGTAATACAAAGAGACATAAACTAACAATATCATAACCTATTCCTCTGAAATGATATAAAAAATAGGGAGAGTTGCCACTCAGCTTAATCCCTCCACTTCTTAAGTTTTTAACAACTTCTTGAAATAGCAACACAAAAAAAAAACTTTATAACATTGAACTTAGTTTTAGATATCTGAGGAGAAGAATGGTGATAAATTGTTAAAAAAAAATTGAAAGAAACTCTTTAGTTACGTTGTGAGATTGAAGAGAATTTGAAAACCCCTTTGCAGCCTTGAAAAAGCTTGGACTCTTCACCTATTCTCCTCTCTTGTTTCACGATCTGGCTAGCCAAGGAGCAGAATTTTTTCTGCTCCAAATGGCCAGCCCTTACTTATATACAAAGATTCAAAAATTAATTACAAAAAAACCTATTATTTATTATTATTTATTGATTTTGGAGAAATATCATGGGACATTACAAATTTTTTTTCACATATCCTAACATCATTTGTGATATTAAAACACTAAAAATTAAAATTTTAACATTTTCTAATCCTTATTTCCATAAAGTAACAGAAAATAGAGCATTATTCACTCTGAACTGATTTACTTCTATTGTTATCAAAACTTACTAAATATTCTCATATCAATTTTGATACTAACATACCAACCCATTAATATCCTAATATTATCAAATAACATTCAAAAGGGCACCAAATTAGAGCCATATCACAGCATATTACAAATGTAATACAAAGAGACATAAACTAACAATATCATAACTTATTCCTTTGAAATGATATAAAGAATAGGGAGAGTTGCCACTTAGTTTAATCCCTCCACTTCTTAAGTTCTCAACAACTTTTTGAAACAGCCAAAAAAAAAATTATAACATTGAACTTAATTTTAGATATCTGAGGAGAAGGATGGTGATAAATTGTTAAAATAAAAATTGAAAAAAACTCCTTAGTTACCTTATAAGATTGAAGAGCAAATTTGAAAACCCTTTTGTTGCCTTGAAAAAGCTTGGACTCTTCACATATTCTCCTCTCTTGTTTCACGGTTTGGCTAGCCAAGGAGCAGAATTTTTTCTGCTCCAAATGGCTAGCCCTCATTTATATACAAGGGTTCAAAAATTAATTACAAGAAAATCTATTATTTGTTATTATTATTTATTGATTTTGGAGAAATATCATGGGACAATTGGTTGGCCTATTCCAACATCCAAGTGGCCCTTTGCACTCAGAAAATAATTACTCTTTGACTAATAAATTAATTCACACAAAAGGGCAAATAGGATTTATTATAAAATGGCTCCAAATTTTTTACTTTCTTGCATTTTTGCCCTTAAACTTTTTAAATATCTTTGGGCCTTAGTTGGGCCTTTATTTTTTATCTTTCGCATTTATTTTTGGGCTCTAAAATTTAATTTAGGTTAGCCAAAGAGTTTTTAAATTAATTTACTAAATTTTCGGTTCAAATTAAAATGTGGAATTCATCTGGAACATATTTCCTTAATATGGACAAATGAAAAATTAGGGGTATTACTTTCATGCTTTTTGGCAGTTTAAGATGATAAGCAACTCCTCTAATTCATTTATTAACTCTGTAAGGACCTACATATCTAGGTAATAATTTTTCTTTTTTACCAAATCTCATCATCACTCCTTTGTTTATGTGTCTGCTTGCTTGAGGAATTCTTCTCTTTCTACCAATTTTCTTGAGGGCCCTTTGATATTATTAAGAAGGGCTAAGTCATCTTCAAATGATGTATCAAGTAATTCTTCTTGACAATCATCATTAATTTCATCTTCATCAATCTTAGTTTCAGCTTTTAGAGCAAAAGATTTCTTCTTTCTTTCACTATCATTAGCATATCTCTTAAGCCTTAGCTCATGCTCTTCCAAGTTGCCAAATGGGTCTTACAAAGTTGGCATCTTGATATTCATTGTCTCCTTGACAACAATGATTTTTGGTTGCCATTTAATTGTTAATGATCTAAGCACTTTATGAATTAGCTCTCCATCTGTAAGATTTCTGCTAGAATGACTTGATTAATAAGAGTAGTAAATCTTTGTATCATATCTTTGATGGATTCACCATCATTTATTCTAAATAATTGATATTGATAGATCAATGTATGCATTTTGCTCTTTTTGACTTGTGTAGTTCCTATATAAACTACTTCAAGCACATCCCACATTTATTTTGTAGTTAAATAATTTAAAACTCTTTTATATTCACTTAGCCACAAAGAATTTGATAGAATCCACTTAATTTTGGAGGAAGTTAATATTTTCTTTTCTCATCTTCACTCCACTTAGTTCTTGGTTTCAAAATATCATCACTGTTTTCCTCTTTGATTGATGGATTGTATCCATACTCAATTAATTCCCACATATCAACATTAGCAGTTTCTATGAAATCTTTTATTTTTTGTTTCCAGCAAGTGTAATGAGGTTCATTGAAACTTGGAGGTTTGTTCAATGGAAGACATTTAGGTAAAATATTGAAACTATCCATTGGATCCTTTTGAGATTGCAAGATCTTGTTGCAAGAGTCAAGTTTGGATACCAAATATTATTCAGGATTTTACCCAAGAGGGTTTGAATTAGGTATAAAAAATTTTGCAAATTAAAAGCAAAGTAATTGGATTTTAATAAATCACTAGCAATTAGTCAAAGTTGAAAATAAGATGATAATGATGTTTACAAGAATAATCAACTTGATATAAAGTAAGTATATCACAATCACAATTTCAATTAGAAAAATAGAGTATAGAGCAGATAAATAAAAAGATAGAGATAAAGAGAATTAAACTTGGTGATTTACAATGGTTTGATCTTAAAGATCCGATACTTTCAAGGATCACATCCACTACCAACTCCATCTGACTTGGATTTAGAAAAGAAATCCACTATCTCTTCAAGTTTAAGGATACTCGAAGAAGCCTCAATACAATTCTTTAGTTTCTGTCCAATCCTTTTGAGATTCCTCTCTCGAGGACTTCATCTATACTCTTGAAATTTGTAGGGATACCTCACCCTAATATACAGTAACTAAATGATTTGGAATTAGAATAATGGCTCACAAATTCCAAAAGTTAGAATATATAATGAAAAGCTAAAAGAGGAATTTAATCTTGTAGGTTCAAGGGATTTTTAGGATAAAGATGAGTATCTCGTGTCTATGTAACATTAAGGGTTCTTTCTTATGTTTTCAAATCGAGTTCAAGCTTTTATATAAAAGTTAGAAGGTTTAAAAGTCCGTTATTCACAAAATATAGCCGTTATGGAACAATTGAAACTTGGTGAATCGATTCACTCAACCCTCAAAAATTTGAAAAATAACATAGTGAATCGATTGGTCAATGATTCACCTGGAATTCAATTTAGCTTTAAATGTGTAGAATGGATTGACCAATTGATTCTACGGAGACTATGTTCAAATGGAATAGGGGGTAATAAATATGTGGAATCAATTCATCAATTGATTCTTGATGTATGAGAACCTCAAAATCGATTGGTCAATCAATTCTGGTAGCCTGATTTGCTCTCTGAATGTTTAGAATCAATTGGTCAATCAATTGAAGCTTACTCAATTGCTCTCTATTTGCTTGGAATTGATTGGTCAGTCAATTCAAGCTTACTAAATTACTCTTTGGATGCTTGGAATTGATTAGTTAATCGATTGATCCCTTAGTTTGTAAGTTTTTTGAAAATGATCTTTAAAAAAATCATGGTTTTCTTTCTAGAAATGATTCTAACTTCAAAAATTATTTTGACACAAGTTTTAATTTGACAAACATATTTCCTCATGAAATAATCTTGAACCCATTAAAAAGAAATTCCTCTTGTACAAATTATCCAAAGATTCTAATTAAAATTCTCCATGGTCTTCAATCTTCATTTTTTGTATTCAAGGACAATGAGTGTTCACTTATCAAATTCAAGGAGGTCAAAATGTGTTGTTGTCATCAAAACACTTCTAGATGGGGCTATAGTCAACAGACTGGGCAGCAATTTTGTATTAATTTTTGCTTCTTTCCTTTTTTAAGGATTACTTGTCATCTTCTCTTGTATTCTTTTCTCTATATATAGAAGTTTCCTTTTTCTATAAAAATAATATTTGGCTTACATGTTTTGTATGTTCTAATCAGTAGATGCAGAACTTACTTTTGGTATGAACTCTGGGTAGTATTTGATTAGAGACGTTATATGTTGATTTAAGGTGTGTAAATGATTTTTTCAATCCGTGACAATTAAAATCTTGGTTGTCTTTTATGGATAATTTTCACAATTATATGGTAAAGGTGTTTTTGGACTGGATTCGAACAGTATATTTTGAAAACTAATTCTAAATTATGAATCATTTTACATATCTTGTATTTCATCTGGTTCACATTTTAGGTTTGCTCATTGCAGGTTGTCTTGGGCACACTGTTGGCCGCCTTGGTGCCTGTTGTTGGATTTAATGCTGTAATGACTTCAGAACATTTTGCATCATTTCTGGTGAGTTGCCCCTCTTCCTTACACAACAATGATTATAAGCTTAGATATTTGATATATTATAATTCACATGGCCCCCATGAGATTCTGAGTGCTCATCTTTGCCTTGCTATAGTAATTCTTAATATAAAAATAGTCATGGCCTACCTATAAATAATGTATCGTAATGAACAGTTTGAGTCATAGATTTATATCATGTGTCTTGCTGATTTCAGAATATATAACTACTGCAAAACCCTAAGAAGTGATTAAAACCAATTTATACAACGTATTATAGTGTGTAATTGCTCTCATTTTTACAAGTGTACTGGCTACTCATGATGTTATTCTGATTATATGCTCAGTTAAAATTTGAGCATGATTTAATTCTCTTTGGGACAATTGAGGCATATAAAATGAAGTACGGATGAATCATATTAAAATTTGGCAGCCATTGTACTTTCACCCCTTCTGTTAGAAACCTTATTTTCTTTTGTTTTTGTCTTCATCAGATTTTCATTATCATCCAAGTGGTAGCTCTTGTATACTACATAAAAGGGATTCTTTCCCCAAAAATGTTCAAAGTTGCTGTGACGCTAGTTATAACTTTTGGCTTGTGAGTGTCCTTTCCTATGGTTAATCAAATATCCATAATATCATTGTAAGAAGCAGAACAGATCTCCCTACTTGTTTATTATTTTTCAGGGCAGTGTGTTGTGCTTTGATAGCAGTACTCATAGCACTGGTGGCTTCCAGCCCGACAAAGGGATGGAGTGGGAGAAGTTTAAGTCTATTAGATCCGTGAGGGCCTTGTTCTCAACCTAATTTATTCATTAATTCTTACCATTTTATTTTATTTTATTTTTTCATTAAATACCATTATTGATGAAAATGAGTTACCACTGTTAGGGCGGCCATGACAGAGTAGTTTAAACCATTCTCTTGGCTTTTTGCTTAAAAAACTTTCTTTGTTATTAGTGCATGTTAGTCCATGAAATTTATTATTGTTTTTGAACGCTAACATAGTATGACTTAGGGAGAGTCTTTTGATTTAACTTTATTTTACATTGCATAATTTATGTTCTTATGCATCGACTTTCCAGTACTTTGTCATTTTAAAAATTGTATGCTTCTTGGCAGCACATATGCAAGCAAGTATATACCAATCATTGCAAGTGTTAGCGAGCATCAACCACCTACATGGCCTTCTTATTTTATGGACATCAATGTCTTGGCATTTCTTGTTCCAGCTGGCATTATTGTAAGTTTGAATACTTCTGAATGAATTTTTCTTTTCCTTTTGCTCTTCCTTATATAGAACTATATATATGAATAATGTCATCTTGGTTATTACCTTTTGTAGGCATGCTTTTCACCTTTGTCTGATGCAAGCTCTTTCATGGTACTTTATATTGTAATGTCGGTTTATTTTTCTGGGGTCATGGTAAGAATAATCTTGGAATTGTGTTTACCATCTTTTTCATTTTTCCCCCCATCATTTCATTGAAGTGATTGTTGTCTTTTCCAATCTTTAGGTTCGCCTAATGCTTGTACTTGCTCCAGCAGCATGCATCATGTCTGGGGTTGCTCTTTCTCAAGCTTTTGATGTTTTCGCACAGTCAATTAAGTTCCAGTTACCTGTCCTGTCAGGTCAATCTGATGCTGATGTAAGCATTTGTTCTTTATTCTTCCCCAGAATCAGCACTACTTTACATTATTCTGATCACTTCATGAGATTTGGTTCATATTGTGTTTTTGATGATCAAGGCAGGGGATGCCATTTCTGATAGTGCTGTAGCACCAAACAATGTGGTGAAGACCGATAAAAGTGAGGACATATCAAAAGAGCGGGCCACAAAAAAGGGCAAGAAGAAGGAAAAGGACCCTGTGGAGAAGCCTGTTAGTAAATCAGAAGTGAAGAGGAGGCTTCTGGTTTTGCCTCTGGAGGCATCTGTCATTGCTATTCTCTTACTTGTGTTGTTAGGTGCCTTCTATGTGGTAACAAGACTAATATTTTTATTTTTCTTTCATGCGATTTCAGAAGTATTACATTATTCAGCTGAAGTTTATTGAATTCTTTCAAATCACTAAGTCCTTCCAAAATTGTGTGAATTGTCAGTTCTTTTGGATGGATATGTATTTGATACTTTTTTCCTTCTCCATTTAGGATTTATTTTTATTTCTTCTATAATTCTACTGTAACACTTTGGAATCTAATGCAACCATTCTATATTAACATATTCCTCAAGTTTCTGCTTGTTATATATTTCTATAACTGTGGTGGTTATTACTTAATAGGAAACTTGATTAATGTATTACCTTTCATGTTTTCATATCAACTTTCTTAATGGGGTTGCCTTCTCATCTGTTAGTGTATGTTCTTTTATATTAAGGTGACCTAATTTTATGATCTCTCTTGTAGGTTCATAGCGTATGGGCTGCAGCGGAAGCTTATTCAGCCCCTTCTATTGTTTTAACATCACATTCACATGATGGTCTTCATGTTTTTGACGATTTTAGGGAGGCATATGCTTGGTTGCGTCATAATACTGAAGTGGATGATAAAGTGAGTTTTTCTTTTACCATATTTTCTTATTTCTCTGCCCAAATGTTTGAGCTTTTTCCTGTGTATGCTTTAATGTTTAACAAATGATTGGGAAAAACTACCTTGGTGTTTGTTTATTTTTTATTTTTGGATGATGAAAATAGGCATATTTCAGTAGTTTTGCATTGAAGATGTGAAATTAATGAGACTTACGGTGAAAGTTGTTAATTTGTATCTTACCCAGATGAATGCTACATCCCCTGACGCTCTATATTATCAGAGGATAATTTTCATCTGGATAGAATTCAGAGTCACATGGTGCACAGCATTTTCTGCCACTAAATCTTGTCTATCTATTTCTTATTAAGGTCAAGATATGCTAATACTTATTTAAAATTCTTTGTAGGTTGCATCTTGGTGGGACTATGGATACCAAACTACTGCCATGGCTAATCGAACTGTCATTGTTGACAATAATACCTGGAATAATACTCATATTGCCACTGTTGGTACTGCCATGTCTTCTCCAGAGAAGGCAGCTTGGGAGATCTTCCACTCCTTGGATGTAAAATATGTTCTTGTTGTCTTTGGAGGTCAGCTTCTATTCTGTCCTCTAATTTGAGATTATCTCTGTCAAGTTACACCATACTGATTTGTTGCTTTGCATGCATTTTAGGACTAGTTGGCTACCCCAGTGATGATATTAATAAGTTCCTGTGGATGGTTCGCATTGGAGGAGGTGTCTTTCCTCACATAAAGGAACCTGATTACTTAGTGAGTTACTTTTGAGCATATGATCTGTCACTTCTTTTATCATTACTCTGGTTGTGATTGGTTTTGGCCGTTAACGGCTCTGCTCTATTTTCTTGTTCTTCCATTAAAAAGAGGGATGGTCAGTATCGGATTGATTCTATGGCCACACCAACGATGCTAAACTGTCTCATGTATAAACTTTCATACTACAGGTTTGCTTTCTGGCAAATTTGGTTGTTTATATACACTTATTTTTGGGCTGTCTGGATGGATAATTCTCACACCTCTCCTTGGCTGATTATGCTATGCTACAGATTTGTGGAGACAGATGGTAAAGGCTTTGACAGAGTTAGGCGAACAGAAATTGGGAAAAAATACTTTAAACTTACCCATTTTGAAGAGGTCAGATTAATTTCTATTATCATACAGTGTTTTGCATTGGTCAAAACCCGGGAAAAGTATCCACAATAAGAGGAATGGTTAAATCTCTAGTCTAGTCAATTAATTAAAAAAATGCCTATCAGAAACTTGAGCCTGTATAACAGGAATTGGTTTGTACCATGCATGATGTGCCCATTGGAATGTCTCCGCCGCTATATATTCTAGCTCATCATCTAGTTTTGTAGTTTTCTCTGATTAGATAAGCAGATCGCTAACGTTCTACAAAACATCAACTCTTTTTTGGGCCAAAAATCAGTTGACAATAGTTGAAACTTGAAACCCATAAATGTAAGAATAGTAAATAATTGCAGCAGTCCATGGGACAACTGATGACTTTCATGCCCATTGTTAGTCTTGATATGAGTGTATAGCTTTTGATGCATTTAGGTGTTCACAACTCACCATTGGATGGTTCGAATATACAAGCTGAAATCTCCAAAGAACCGGATTCGAGGAAAGGTTAAAAAATCAAAATCGGTAAGTTATATTGTTCTTTATATACCTTAGATTTCATCTTGGTTTTGATTTTGGATGAGTTCGCTTAACAGAGCCATAATTGTTCTTGCTATCCTTGCTTTTGGCAGAAGGGAAGCTCAACAACTGGCTCAAAAAAAAGGACAAGTAGAAATCCTTGGCATTGAAGTATCTCACCCTAGCTTTTTCTTAACATATCTTTTGAAACAGGCAAACATTTTTATTACTTCATCTACCATATACATATACTGGGGCCATGGAGAGGTTTTAGATTTTTTTCCTGCGTAACTAGTGATTTTGTCGTTCGATCAAAAATTTTGGCATCACATCTGTACTAAGATGATCCTGATTTCATTCTCAAGGTTAAAATGTCCAACAGCCAAATGAGTTAGTTGTCCATGTTGGCACTTATTTCATGATGAAGACATGGAATGCTCAATATTTACAAGATAAACAAATGGAACAAAGTAATGCTCAATGTTTGCAGGAGCACAGGGTTCCAAGTCACACGAGACTAGATTATGATTGCTCCTGGCACATCCGTTTGTAGTCATAATCTTCAGCCAACCATTGAATTGTCCTCCCGATTATATATTTTTAGAAAAAAATGCTTTATGTAACTCAAATGGAATTTGAAATTGAATTTGAAATTTTTTATATTTATTGAATTGATTTTTATAAATGTTTTATCAATTTATATTTATTAACAGCATTTTGATTTGTATTTGAAATTTAGTTTCAAATCTCATTCAGAAAAATATATAATTTCAGATATAACGGGTTTTATTTTTTCGTGTCTGGGTGGGATCGGACTGGATCCGAACAAAAGTTGCGGCCGATATTTTGTTACCGTCCCAAAGGAAGAAGGTAATTAAAGTTAGGATCGTTGTAAAAGTTCGTGGACTGAATATTACAATGAAGCATTGTTATATCGAGTGAATTCGCACAACGGGGTAGTTCGCATGGCGTGTGAAGTAAGATGCTCAATTCTCCGTCGTTGAAAAATAATAAGATATGAAGTTCAAAATAAAATTAAAAAGCAAGGAAAGGGCTAAAATAGAAGACCAGCATTCTGACCACACTGAAGTGCCCAGCTCTATAGCAAAATCAGAAGCACGAGGTAAGCAACTTCCATAGTATGATCGCAAGCATGGAAGGAATCCCAATTTCCCAAAGACCAAACACTACCTGACTGCTGGAGAAACAAGAAAATATCTTACGCCCGAAAAATAAAATTTAGAAAGCGATCCCACAAAAAAGGTTACTCATTTCGTTTTTCTTTTTAAGTATTGTTTTAGAGAAAAAAAAATTATTTCTATTTATCTGTCATTTTAAAAAATTAAAATTGCATTTATTATCTTTTTTTAAATATTATTCTTATTACCTAAATAAATATTCAACAACTTTACTTAACAATTTACTTTTAGTAGAAGATATGCTGATAAATTATAAATCATTTCTTCTAAAATTAAGCCTATTTATTGCATTTCTTAATCCTTGTGTATTAACCTTAAACAATATTTAAAACAAAAGGGGGAGTAAAAAAAATACAAGAAGCACACACCACGAAAATTGTCATATCCTTTAATTATAATACCTATTCTTAGTCATATTTAATAAATAAAGGATAGTTATTAATTTCTATTGTTTTAATATCTTGAAAATTAAAATTTTAAATTTTACAATTGGATAATAAATTTGGCAGCTATCCTTTATTTATTGGATATGAAAAAAAGACAATTGTAATAATTGGAACACGTAAAAATTTCTCACATGCCTTTGGTTGACATTAATGTTATCACATTGAACCCTTAGGTGGAGTTTGGTTCGTAGAATTATACATTCTCATGAATTTTAATATTTTTTGAGAATCTGATTCCTAAAAATTAATTGTTGAGAATGTGATATTATCATATTTAATTCAATTAAAAGTATTTTTATAATGTTATGATATTATATTTTAATTTTTTTATTTACATATTTTTAAAATTATTATCAAATTATTAAAAATATTCTTAATAAAAATTAAGTGATTAATTATGACAAATGATAATGAGAGGTGATCAATAATAATAGGTGATAGTTAACAGTAGGTAATGATTAATTGTGGTCATTAGCGATTAGTGACAGTGGCAATTGTCATATCACACGTTCTTAAAAGTATAATAATTTGGAATTTGTCTCGTGAGAAAAAATAATTATAATAACTTATATATCTTTGATTTGAAATAAAAATGATATAAGTACAAGAAAATTGTAATGAACATATATAAATGAATTATGGGATAAAATAAAAGTTGATCTTTTAGTAAATGTAAGAACATAGATTATATGAAAAAGGGATAAGAAAAGTTTAGTATAGTATTAAGATATGAGATTTAAAACTATTTAAAGTGATCATGTAAGTATAGAGAAAATTTAGGAAACATTTTCAATTTTACATTGGGTACTATTCCCCATTTTTATGAGCATCATCAATCTTTCCTTTTCATTTTTTTCCTAATTCCTCAAACTTCATTTAAACTCTTTACTCCTTTTTCTTCCTCTTATCAATTAAGCAAAATAGAGTGAAGTTCATCTTTAATTTCTTAATCTAATCAAAATAAAAGTTTCATCATTTTTCAGATTATCTATTCACCTCCTCTTGATTTATTAAAGATTAGAGCATTTTGATTCTAAGGGAAATTGAAATCTAACTTGAAAAAATATTTGATTTTGGCATAATTAAGGTTGAAAGGCCTCAAATCCAACCTTTTATCATCCTCCTCCATATTAGATGAGCAAATACTCACTCCTTTTTACTAGATTTCAAGAATTTAAGCTTATTGGTATATGATTATAAATGCTTGAATATTATGCTAATTGATGATATCTATTAAAATAAATGATAAGAATGACTTCAATGAGATGTTGTGTTCCTACATTTATGATTGCATGAGGTTTGGTTTAGTTTTTAATGCATTGAGAAGGCTAAAATCTCATATGAACAATGAAAAATTTGAAAGGCGTGTAAAATTCTAGGTGATAGTCAATTATGCTTTAGAAAATGCATTCTGGAGGGATGTAGTTAACTATATAGTTATTAAGTGCTTTATCGAAGTTAATAATCAATTATAGATTTTCAGGATTTAATAATCAATTATAGATTTTCAGGATGCCCTTTGGAACTTAATAGTTAATTATTAACCCTTAGAATTATTCTTGGGCCCTGATAATCAATTACAAGTCAACTATAAAACCTAAAATTGCTCTAAGGACTTCCATAATCAAGTATATAGTTAACTATATTCAATCTACTTAGTTTTATCATGATTTCTAAGAATCCAATGTAAGATGTATGATTTCTAGACACTAAGATAAGATGGTTTATGATGACTTTGAGATAAATATATGCATCAGTGACTATGAAATGAAAATTTGACGTATTGTACCATATAATACATGATGTGAACAAACTTGTAATGTTTATACAATGGAATGTGTTATGTGACCATGCATTGAGACATGATGTTATTTGACTAATATAATGAGTATGGCTTATTTCATGATATGAGAAATGAAAGCATTGTGCAATTAAGAATTGAGAAATGAGTTACGGGTGATGTGAACACTAAATGGCTAATATCCTATAATATGTTTATAGAAGGTATAAGGTTAACCTTAAAGAGATGAGAATGGAAAGCTTGTGGAGAGTATAAGATTAACGTAAGTGTCATAAAGTAGATGTATGCATTCTTATATTAATTGTTATTCAATGTTACATGAATTTGGAATTTGTCAAGACCCATAGCGTGAAACCTATATTCCTAATTTTCATTAGCTTGAACTAACCTCAAGTTTGGTATCATTACACAAATTCTAGAAACAATATATTTCATAATTAATTCAAAAATATTTACAAATAAGGTTTTATTATAATGTCTATGAATATATTAACAAGGCTTATCATAATTCTAATTATACATTATGAAAACTATAAATGCATTACATATAACTTTAAGGGAATTTTCTCTCCTGAGCTGTTAGTAAAGGTGAAGGAGCTCATTCAAATCTATCCGTAAAAGAGAAAACACCAAGAAAAGTGAGTCATAGACACAGGAAGTAGATAATTTATTTAACAAAATATAAATAACCATACAATCTTTCTATATATATATATTATTGTATACATAATGCCTACTGGATTCCTTAATTCATAAGACAACATAGTAATTCATATTCATAAGAAAATAACATAGCATTAACAATATGGAATGTTAAAAATAATGAATAATAATCAATTAAATCTCCTCATGTCTCCATTAATCCTTAATTGTTCACAAACTCAATTTTGTTTCTCGAGACACTTTAATTGTTTACAAACATTTTCAATTTCAATATCATTTTGTAATTTTTAATTCATAATAACATTCTTTTCATTTCATATTTTCATTCAATAGCATATCCCTTATTGGGATTTCATCATAATACCAATCACAACTCAAACTAATAAATAATTAAAGTTGCAAAATAATTCACACACTTATCTTAATCATAATAATTTAACATTCCATGAATATAGGTTTACATAATTTCACATTTCCTTTAGGATTTTAGCAACCACATATCATATATTGGCATTTATAATACAAACTCAAATCAAGAAGTAATAAATCATAATAATAATAATATAGTATTGTTGTAATCATAATATCAATATAAGTTAACCATTCCTTATTCCAAATCACTATTAGAGACATATTCATAGTATAATTATGTTCATAATTGTTTTACATAATTTAACTCATCATGTGATGATTTTATATAATCATAACTAACATTTAGACTTGAGTATTCAAATACAAGATCTGAATATGGGTAACATTTAACCTAGGGCATTCCAATATGGTATTGAAATATAAGTAGCATTTAGCCTTGAGATGGATTTAAGGGCAAAATAGAAAAATAATTTTTTAAATCTCCTTTATACACTCTTTACTCAAATCTAATTATACATCAGCTTACACTTAATTTTACTTTTCTTATTTATATTATAAAATTCTTTTTTTTCTTAAATATGGTCTTGCCTTAAACATATTCATAACCATTAATTAATTCCTGTGTATTCATAATTACTAATAAAAGCAAATAAATAAAATACATCCTAATTTTATATGAGGTGTAATAGAATTTACGTGTGATGTAATTATTATGATATGGGTTTTAGTTGAGCCTTTTAAGCCCAATTGGAAATGACCTGATAATACAAATGTTTATATATTAAATTTTACATGAGGATAGTTTGGTTAGTAAATTTAATTTGTTATTATATTTATTTACATTAGAGCATTTGCTCGCTAAGATATGGACTGACCCACTTTCATGATTTATTTTACAGATACACAGTTTGAGTTTTCACCATCATCTCCTAAGAACTAGGCTTGCCAACTTATCTGTATAAAAAAAATATAACTTCATCATATTTTATAAATCAAATCCTCTTATAAGTTAGTTAGACTAATTTATTCTCATCTTGAGAAGGATATGAATAAATCTAACTTTCCTATCTTTTGTGAACTTTATTATTAATAACGAATGAAATGTCATTTCATCTCAATGTCTTTTTTCTTTTTATTGCATACTCTAACTAATTAATTAGGATTGTAATAATGAATAAAATAGATTAAGTCGATGAAAACTGATTAGTAAATTTTATGCTAATCATAACTGGGTGAAGGACATGACATATTATTAATGGTAGATAATGATTGATGACATGTAATAATAGATGATAATCATTAGTAATAAATGATAATTATTAACAATAAAAAATGACTAGTAGTAATTACTAAAAGTGAGTAGTGGAAACCATTGGTCAAATGCGATAAGTGAGGATTGGAAATATGTAATGGTGTATAGTTGTATATGGTGACAAATGATTCTAAATGGCATAGGTGTATGCTGATGATGGTTAACTATAATATAGTATTGAAATAAAGTATTAATGGTGGTTAAAATTTAATGAAAGGATGAATAGAATAATTTATTTATATCCTTAAAAGTTTTTCATATTTTTAAAAAAATATTAAATTAAAAAATATTCCTATGAATTTTTTCAAAAATGTAGTAGTGGAACTAAGACCCTAGTGTCAATGGAATAATTGTATTTCAATATTTCAATGCAAGTAAAATTTCAATGTCAATAAAAATATTTTAAATAATAACATATAATTTTATATAAAATATTAAAAAAGTTAGTAGGGGCACACACCTACATTAAAGTACAAATAACTTCACCACTATTATAATATAAATCAAAATTAAAAACGTTACACTTCTTTAAAATATTTTAAAAGATATAGGAAAATTTTGCGAATCAATAATTGACATCCCCAAAGTGACAGGGAATTGTAAACTCGGCTTCTTGAATTGATATTTGATGCCCCATGAAACCCCCGCCACAATCCTCGTCGTCGCATATGCTTTGATGCCGCAGTGAGGATATGGTCGCCTATCTACCGGGTCAGCAAACAAGATATCATTATCGGGTCGGATGATTCGAAACTCGTTCCCAAAGCTGGTAGCTCCACTGTCTCCCCGAGCTGCTTTGGAGTTGATAAGGATGAGACATCAGAGCAGGATACAGCCAGTGACGAAGAAGAGGAAGACTGTGTTAGTGACGAAACCGGTGCGGTTGGCGGGTTGAAATGTCCATTGAAGTAGCTTTCGCGGCAGCTTGCAATTCCGGAGTGCATTGGAAGCGGGTCGGGTCCGAGAACCCGCAAGTTCAGGGAAGTTTAGCATGCAGAGTTGCCTTAGATACTCAGTACCGAACATCGCATGAGCGGCCATCTCCGTAGTAGCAAAGGCGCCAAGCCAGATCCAACTTCTCTTTCTGGGCTCACGGATTTCGGATACGCATTTGCCCCAAGTCCGCCTTCGAACCGCTCTGTAAGCCTGGTGCTTGCTACAATCTCTTGGTTGCTTTGGCTTCTTCTGCTTGGGGTCGGACTCGGTGGCAGAAGAACGTTTAGAAGTTGTGTTTGGTGGTAACACAGATGATGATGGCGAAGATGGGGAGTGTGAAAGGTAGTTGGTGCTTGTCTCTGTTTCCGAGCTCAATGGCTCAGCCATTGTTAACGGGTATGAATATTTTAGTCAAATGAATTAGTTACTACTGTTGTAATAAAGTAGTGTGTTTCGGATGAAGGCAAAGCAAAAGCTTTGTCAAGCTATTGATGTTTTGTATTCTCGTGGCTGTGCGACTCTTGAGGCATACACTAGTCTTGTGCTTGATTGTGTTCGAGCCAATGACGTTAAACAAGCGAAGAGATTGCAGTCTCACATGGCTCTCCACCTTTTTCAACCCAATGACTCCTTTATCGAAAACCAGCTTCTCCACTTGTATGCCAAATTTGGGAAGCTTCAAGATGCTCAAAACCTGTTTGATGAAATGTCCAAAAGAGATATTTAC
The DNA here is from genome assembly GCA_020226215.1 of Sindora glabra. NCBI lineage: Eukaryota > Viridiplantae > Streptophyta > Magnoliopsida > Fabales > Fabaceae > Sindora > Sindora glabra. The sequence goes on from CM035227.1 coordinate 1,827,599, forward strand.
TCCTGGAATGCCATGCTTTCAGCTTATGCAAAGGTGGGTTTGGTTGATGATTTGTGGGCAACTTTTGATCAAATGCCTCATCGTGATTCAGTTTCCTATAATACAATGATTGCATGTTATGCTAGAAATGGGCGTTCAAGCAAGGCATTGGAGCTTCTTGTGAAAATGCAAAGGGAAGGGTTTGAGCCCACGGAACACACCTACGTAAGTTCATTGCAAGCATGCTCTCAATTATTGGATTTCAGGCATGGGAAAGAGATACAGGGGAGGATAATTGTTGGTAATTTCGTTAGAAATGTTTTTCTATCCAATGCTATCATTGACATGTATGCAAAGTGTGGCGACATCTACAGGGCAAGATGGATGTTTGACCAAATGGTAGATAAGAATGTTGTTTCATGGAATCTGATGATCAATGGGTATGTGAAAAAGAAGAATCCTGATGAGTGCGTTCACTTGTTTGATGAGATGCTGTTATCGGGTTTAGAGGCGGACCAAGTAACAGTTTCAAATGTTCTCAGTGCCTACTTTCAGTGTGGACGTATTGATGATGCGAGGAGAATATTTAGTAAAATAACAAAAAGGGATAAAATTTGCTGGACAGCAATGATGGTCGGCTATGCACAAAATGGGAGAGAAGAGGATGCTTTGATGTTGTTCAGATATATGCTACAAGAAAATGTAGGGCCTGACAGTTTCACCATCTCAAGTGTGGTCAGCTCCTGTGCTAAGCTAGCTTCTTTAGGTCACGGTCAGCTTATTCATGGAAGAGCCATTCTTATTGGCGTCGATGATAATATGCTGGTTTCAAGTGCTCTCATAGATATGTACTGCAAATGTGGTGTTACTTCTGACGCATGGATTATTTTCAAAACTATGCCTACTAGGAATGTGATTACTTGGAATGCCATGATTAGGGGTTATGCACAAAATGGGCAAATTTCAGAGGCCTTGGACCTTTACGAAGGTATGTTGCAAGAAAACTTAAAGCCGGACAATGTTACTTTTGTGGGCATCCTGTCTGCGTGTATCAATGCTGATATGGTCAAAGAAGGGCAGGAGTATTTTAATTCAATCAGTAAACATGGGATGACGCCCACATTGGATCATTATGCATGTATGGTCACTCTCCTTGGTCGGTCAGGTTGCACCAGTAAAGCAGTAGATCTAATCAAAGGTATGCCTCACAAACCAAATTATCTCATTTGGTCCACTCTTCTATCTGTTTGTGCCATGAAGGGCGACATAGAACATGGGGAGTTGGCAGCTAGGAATCTCTTTGAATTGGATCCTTTCAGTGGAGGACCTTATATCATGCTTTCCAACATGTATGCTTCTTGCATGAGATGGAAAGATGTAGCTATCGTAAGATCTCTAATGAAAAAAAATAACGCAAAGAAATTTGCTGCTTACAGTTGGATTGAGATTGAAAATGAAGTACACAAATTTGTTTCAGAAGATCGCTATCATCCAGAAATGGAAGACATTTATGGTGAATTGAAAAGATTGATAATGAAATTGCAGCAAATTGGGTACAATCCAGATACGAACATTGTTCTACATGATGTCGGGGAGGAAGAGAAGTGCAGATCCATTTCTTACCACAGTGAGAAACTTGCTCTTGCCTTTGCGTTAGTCAGAATGCCCTGTGGACGGGCACCAGTAAGAATCATGAAGAATATTCGCGTCTGTGATGACTGTCATGCATTTATGAAATTTGCATCTTTGACCATTGGACGACCAATTACACTGAGAGATTCGAACAAGTTTCATCATTTCTTTGAAGGGAAGTGTTCCTGCAAAGATTTTTGGTAAAGTCTTGATCAGATAGCGATATGCAGAGGTCTGAGCTACACGTAATCAGTTCTGAAAGGATGAGTATTGGAGGTTTAATGGGCTGATGTTTCAGTTCTTGATGCTCCCTTGAGGTTGGAAGTTGCTCCTTGCAAAGATTCCTTGTATAGAAGGGTGAAGGTTTAGATATTTTGCACTTGGGAACGGTTATATTTATTTCATACGTTGCACAATAAGAAACATTAGAAGATCAGGCAGATTTTTGAATTGAAAAGAGAGTTCTGAGACACTCATAATTTGCAGGATATTTGAGCGTGAAAGTTTATTATGGACTGTTGTCATCATATAATTCAATATTAGGTGACAGGGCATATCTGGCAGAGATAACTGCTTGCTATTTAATAAATATGTGCTCTTTTTTTCCGTGATTGTCTCCTTGCTGGCTTTCTTTTTTAATCTACCGGAAGTAGTCTGGGTGGGTTTGCCTTCGTTGTCTGCCATTTCAGTGTTAATCCTAATGATTTAAAATTTGGTCCGGCTCTTAACCCAATAAGACCAACATATTAAGATCAGATTAGTTTAATTGGTTAAATCAGTCAAATTAAGCAGTTGAATTAGTTAAGATATTATATATATATTAAAAAATAAATCTACTTGACTTATATTAGTATATTTTAAAAATATAATAAATAAATATTAATTTTATCATAATTATTAAAAAAACTAATTACAAATTAAAAAGCTGCTTCTATGATTTTAGAACTCATTTAGCCATGATATTGATTTATAAATATAAAAATATAATAGGAAGCAATATTGAAACTTAGTGTTACATAGGATGAGTAATTTTTCTTACACTTTTAATCATCTAACACAATATAAATATATTTTATAATATCACAATTATATTTCATTTTAATTTATTGAAAATTTTAAATTTAGTATTATAAATAACAATAATGTTTATCAAGGAAAACTGATTTAACTGTTACATAAATATAATTTAATAAAAATTATCTAAAAAAATTGAATAAAGTATTTAAAGCAAAAAAAAAAAAACATAAGACCATATATATAACAAAATGCAAATTAGTACCTGAAAATGTACTAGCTTAAGTGGTTGTTAGATTATAACTCCGTTTCGCACAACAAATAAGTTAATTTATAACTTATTGACTTGGTCAATAAGGTATAAGCTAACTTTCAAAAATATTTCTTGCACTAATTTATAAATTACTTCAGGTAGTTTATAAGTTTTAATTTAATAAGTTACCTAAAGTAATTTATAACTTATAAGTTATCCCTTTTTTAAATTCTTTCCAAATCTATCCTTATTCTTTTTATTAATTTACAACTCATACCTTTTATAATATAAATTTAAATGATTTTTATAAAATATAATTAATTATATTTTAAGTAATTATAATTTTGTAATAAATAATAAAATAAAAATTATATAAGTAAATAAATTTATAAATTTATAAAATATTAGAAACTATACTTTTATTTTAAAATTTTTAATTATATTAATATAATTTTATTTTTAAATAAATAGAAATTATTTTAATTATATATATTTCTATTAATATGTACTTTTATGTTATTTTATAATTTTAATTAGTTGAACAGTTAATTTTACGAAATATTTTAGTTAATTTATTAGCTATTAACTATCAATTATTAATTATAAACATCAGTTAACTTATCAACTAGTTGCATGAAATGAAATCTATATGCTAGCTTCATCATGTTAGCTTGAGTCCCCCGCCCTCCTCTCTCTCCCTCTACAACATTTTATTGGACGACCAGACCGGTTGATTCGTTCGAACCAGGTCACATTGGCTTGACCAGACTTACAGATTAATAGCCGTTTGAATTGGCTCAAATGGTTGGAATCTCTAAGATGAATTTTAGCTAAAATTGATTGGTTTGGTCTGGGTTTGAAAATTATAATTAATCCATCAATCTTAGTAGTGATAAATAATTGAAGTATCATTTTCTTTAAAGATGACAGTATTGCAGTTACGATGCGACTCTGTACTTTGCGGAATACTATGTATTGCTGCCCAAATTAGGCGTTGGAAAATGATATCCAATATGAACATCAACACAAGTTCGATTTTTTTTTTCTTTCGACAACTTACTATCTTACTACACTTTTCTTTTGCATATGTAATAATTTTTTTTCCCCATTTTTCGTTATTGCAGCTGGGGCTTAGGCTCAAGAGAGGAAGTTGAATTGAAAATACTGACTGCCGTTGTAGATCACAGTTACCCCACAAGAAGTAAAAAGTTATTTGGACGAAAATATTCATCCTCCTTATTGCCGTACCTGCTTCTTTAGTTGGCTTGTTTTGCTTTCATTAGGAGGGGGCAGATAGAGCCTCCTTGTTTCCTACAACCCTACAAACAATTTCTTGTGTTCATGATAGTGCTTTTGGGTTGGGTTGAAGTCTGCGTTTAGGGCGGCCCAAACACAGACTTCAGAGTCCAATTCATTTGCATTTGGATCGAACGATGAAACAGAATAGATCGTGGGCTGTTTGCCTACGTTATTTGCAAGGAGGTTGTCGCTTCCATTGTTATTTGAGGTAATCATTAAATAAATAAATTTTAGTTACTTTCTTCTTATTGAAAATACTCATTTTAAGGGTTTAGTTCTAAATATGTTATTTTATGTATATGTATGATCAATGCTCGAACTAAAACTTTTGAATCAGACTATTACAAGTTTTTTAAAATTGTTCTAATATAGATGTCCCTGTTAACAAAATGTAATCCTCTTCTCCTATTCTTTTGCCGGCAAGGCCGCGACCTAATGGCAGCGAAGTTAAAAAGCCAACAAAGTTAATGTAATGTAATGTAACATTTATTTCTTGCAAAGCATTTTGAATTCCCTGCCGTATCTAAGATTGTGTGTATTTTAAATGATGAAACTTTTAAGATTTTGTATTGAATTTAAATTTAAACCACTAAATGATAGGATAATAATATATTAAAAGTTTTAATTTCAAATCTTCTCGTCATCGTTTGAAGAACAAAATCATAGACAAAATGTATTTTGAAATATGCATGGAAGAAAAACCTAGCAAAATGATTAACTCGATGTGTTTATGTATTTTAGTGAAATTTGAGCGGCATATCTAACGAGTTTATTGATGCAACAATAATGGAATACAATATAGTAGGAACGGCAAGATTCATGGGACAATGACAGAAATCAGCAAAGCAAGCATTCAGAGAAGGTGGTCGCAGACAGACGAACCACCATCCAGATATTGTCCAAATACTATGGTAGCAGAATGGCACACACGTGTGCAAATTTATAACACGTGTCGTTTAGGTGCCAAAAAGGCATTTTTGATTTTGTAGAGTAGCCGCAAATCCTTGGAGAAATCCTTGTGTCCCTACATATCTCCTCGTTCGCAATCTTAGCACCGCCCCACGATATGATGCCACTTGTACGGTCAACTCATTGGCAGACTTTTGACTCTCTCCAAAAGCTAACCTTGATGATCCTGCGGTTTACACTGCATCATATCACTCGCGTCGGCATAATGTAATTGATGGAAAGCGTGGGATCCACATGTCATATCATGCGGGCGACGGTGTATCCTGTCTTGGTGTACCTGTCCGTGTAATAATTGTAACCTGTGGAATTTGGTTTTATTTGAGGATTAATTGTTATTGACGTTTGAATGATGAGGGGCCCAACTCGTTTGTCTGCCTAAATTACAGAGGTTAAAAAATTAATACATTTGTTAAAAAAAATTATGATATACCCATTTTAAGAATGTATAAATTTTTTCTCTTTTGAATAATTATTGTTTCATAAACTACAAAGGTTAATGGGTAAAATTGTTTCAGCAACATGAATAATAATTATTGTTTACAAAATCTGATTTTTTAATCAAAAGATAATTAAATTACTGAATATATATATAAAGATTAGAAGAAATAAATTTTAAATATATTAAAAGATATAAAGCTTTAAAAAAATTATGTGTCACTTAAATTAATTTTTTTTATATTTTATATTTTTTAAAGAATGAGAGTAATTAATTGAATTATTAAATGTATATATATATATATAAAAATTAAATATAAAATTTTAAATTTAAAAGAAGTCATCAAATTTTAAAAAAATATTGAATATTATTTAAATTAAAAAATTTGAATACTGCATCGTGATTTTTGTTAGTTTATAGAAGAACATTTTGTTTGATATTTTAAAAACAAACATCCACTTTTTATTGGTAGCCGCAACATGTACAAATTTTTGTGTTTAATTTTTCACTTTTTTTATCGAAATAAATATGGTACAAATTGCGCAGAGTAATGATGTGGGACGATGGGGGGGGGGGGGGAGGAGGAGTGATGTGATGAAAGCATCAACGATGACAGTGGCTGGTGCAGTAGAAATTGAAGGTGCAATTGTAAGCAAAAATTGCTCAAATAAAATATGAACTTATATAAATTAAGAATATAAAATATATAATTTTAAAAAATATATAATATATCTATATTTATCATAATAAAATATAAATTAATTGATGAAGAAAAATTTGATTTTCTCTATCATTTCTCTGAATTTATAATTAATAGGTTATCAAAATTTACAAAGTATTTTATAATTATGAATAGAGCATAGAGTAGTTATAGAACCTAATTTGATTAAATAGAAAATTCTACTGGGATTCACTCATCAAAAGCTCAGTTGGTTAGAGGTTTATACTACAGAACACATCAACCCACCAGGTATTTTTAATCCATAAAAGTGATCACAAAAAAATTAGATTTAAAATTATAACTTTAGGATTAAACTCAACCTATTTTAAATAAAATAAAATAAAAGAACTAATTAATAGTAATCCATTAATTTTTTTTTTACATTTTCTTACTTGGATAACATTAATTGTAATTAATTTATTTTATAAAATATTTTATTTTAAAAAATAACTCTTAAGTTGAGGATTACTTTTAAATACATACGGCCACAATTTTAAAAAATACATCATCCTAAAGATAAATGCCTAAAAATTTGACTAAACTTATATAACCAATGATACCGAATCATGGTGGTAGTTACATTCTTTATTAATGCAAGATCTTCTATGATTATAAAATATCATCAAACTATACATATTTAGTCATTGATGTGATAGTATAACATGAAAGATGACATAAAAAATTATGATTAAATCATACTTATCTTTCATGTCAATCCTCAATGATTTCTCTAATAAATTCACATAGCATGAAAAATTAAAAAAATCAACTGACAACATATAAAGTTAGATTGTCTCACAAATCCCAAAGTAGTGTCGATTTTGAGATAAATAATTAAATTCAGGAACAATATTGGCCCTCACAAAAATTATAACAATATTAGCACATTATAATCAAATGATACATGCATTAATAAGATAACATAAATTCATAATCAATGTACCAACAAGTATATGTGAAGACATAAGAAAAGAAACATACAAAAAATTATATAAAAGATAGTCATAAAAATAAAAATAACTCCCACTAACTAAAGACATGAAAAGAACCTACAATTTCTATATTCTCAACATCCTTTTGAAAAATTATAGGTCTAGGTCCTTTAGTTATGGGATCCGCCAGCATAGCATCAGTATAAATGTGCTCTATCACTATGTCCCATTTCTTCACAAGATATTTAACTGTGAGATATTTCAACTCTAAATGCAAGATATTTCAACTATAAATGCTTATATCCATTAGAACTTTTATTATTTTTGGTGAAGAAAACTGTAGAACTATTGTCACAATAAAATTTCAGTGGTCTAACAATAGAATCAATAATATGTAATTTTGAAATGAAAATTTTCAACCAAATAGCTTGCAAAGCAGCACTATAACAAGCAACGAATTCTGCTTGCACAGTGGAAGAAGTTATCAATGTTTGCTTAGAACTTTTCCAAGATATAGCACCTTTTGCCATCATGAAAATATAACTTGAAGTAGATTTCATATCATTGGAGTATCCAGCAAAATCTGAGTCTGAATGCCCAATTACTTCAAAGGTATTAACCTTCTTATAAACGAGTGTATAATTCTTGATTTTCTGCAAGTATTTCATAACTTTCTTAACAGCATGCCAATGACTTCTTATAAGGTTAGACAAATACCTACCAAGAACACTAACCACAAAAGCCAAATCTAGTTTAGTGCAAACTTAAGCATACATTAAACTTCTTATGGCGCTTGCATAAGGAATATTTTGCATTGATTGTTTCTCTATCTCATTTGCTGAGCATTGTTTATTACTAAACTTATCACCTTTCACAATTGCAATATCTTTGGCTTTACAATTTTGCATTTCAAATCTTTTAAGAATCCTATCAATGTAAGCTTTTTGAGGCAATCCTAATAAGTTACAAGTTCTATCCTTGTGAATTTAAATACCTAAAATAAATGATGCCTCACCAAGATCCTTCATGTCAAAAGCTTTAGACAATATTTATTTGGTATCATGTAGCAAAGCTAGACTATTGCTCGCCAATAGAATGTCATCAACATACAAGACGAGTAAAATGAAGCTAATCCCACTGACCTTGAAATAAATACATTAGTTAACTTTATTTTATGTGAAGCCCATAGACATAATTAACTCATCAAACTTCAAATACCATTACTGGGATGCTTATTTCAAACTATATATTGATTTTCGTAGCTTGCACACTAGATGCTTAGATCCTTTTATCTGAAAACCCTCAAGTTATTTTATGTATACATCTTCTATAAGTTCATTATTTAGAAAAGTTATTTTAACGTCTATCTGGTGAAGCTCCAAATTAAAATATGCAACCAGGGCCATAATAATCCTAAATGAATCTTTAAAAGATACTGCGAGAAGGTCTTAGAGTAGTCAATTCCCTCTCTTTGAGTGAAACCTTTAGCCATTAATCTTACTTTAAATCGTTCAATTCTGCTAGTTAAATATTTCTTAGTCTTGTACACCTACTCGCAGTCAATTGCCTTATAATTTCACGAAAGCTCAACAAGTTTTCACACTTCATTTTTTATCATAGAATGAATTTTTTCATCCATAACATTCAATCACAAATTAGACTATTGACTATTCATTGCTTAATTGTATGTAGTTGGATCAATAATATCTCCAATATTATATTCACTATCACCAAGATAGATATAATAATTATTTGAAATTGTTACCCTCTTTTGTCTAACTAACCTTTTAATTGGGATCTGCTCTACAGGTTGAACATGTTGATGGTTCTCAGTAGGAATAATAGCAACAGGTTCTACAATTTGGTTACGCTTTATATTTTGATCATTTTATGTCTCAACATGAACATATGGAGGTACAATAATCTGACTAGATAAAACTAGTGGAATGGTAATGGAGCAAGCTCATTTTATGTTTCAAGGTACTCTGGATTTGGTGATAAATCAACAACATCAAGCTCAAGAAATTTTGCAATCATGGACTCAACTATTTTTGTACCTCTTGTAGGATAATAGAACTTATATCCTTTTATACGATTTGGATATCCTATGAAATAACAATGAACAGATCTTAGATCAAGTTTATTCATTGATGAATCATAAATTTTCGTTTCAGAAAGACAACTCCAAACTCGAAAATGATTAAGGCTAAGTTTTTTTCTAATCTAAAGCTCAAAGGGTGTTTTAGGTATTGACTTGCTAGGAATACGATTAAGAATGTACAAATTAGTTTTAATGGTCTCACCCCAAAGAAATTCAGGTAAATTTATTCCACTCATCATGTCTTTAAGAGTTCAATTGCGCCTTTCAATGACGCTATTTTGCTTAAGATTACCAGGCATGGTATATATTGTGGAACAATTCCACAATCTTGTAAAAACTTGGCAAACGGTCCCACATGTTGCTCAGACACATCTTGTTTGCCATAATATTCACCTTCCTGATCAGATATCACAATCTTAATGACTTTTCCCAATTGTTTTTCAACCTTAGATTTGAAATTTTTGAAATTTTCAAGTGCATTAGATTTTTCTTTTATCAAATAAAGATAACTATATCGAGAAAAGTCAGCAATGAATGTGACAAAATAACGAGAACCATAAATGGTGGGAGAGTATGGTCTAAGTATATTAATATGAATTATCTCTAAAAGATTAGAACTACGATTAATGCCTTTCTTCTTAGTCTTAGTTAACTTGCCCCTAATACAGCTCATACATATGTCCATATCATTAAAATCTAGGAAAGAAAGAATATTCTTTTTAATTAACCTCCCCACCTGTTCCTTAGATATATGTTCCAATCTCCTATGCCATAATATTGATGATGTTTCCTTAACTCTAGGTCTTTTTGAAACTACATTTTTAACATTCAAAGAAGCATAAGGATTATCAAAGACTAATAGTAACCTATATAAACCATTATCAAGAACACAAAAATCAATGGACTCAAAATGTAATAAAATATTAATTTTTCCATTTTCAAAAATAAATTTGTATCCAAGCTTATCTAAAAGAGAAATGGAAATTAAATTACATCTAAAACTAGGAACATAAAAGACATTATTCAATATAATCTCAATAAAATTTTCTAAACATAAAATAATATCTCCTATGCATTTAATTGCAACTTCAGGATCATTTCTTACTTTAAGGTTGGACTCTCTTTCATTTAGTTTCCTCTTGCTTACGAACCCCTGCAAGGTAATTGTAACATGAGTTGTGAGATCACTATTAAACCACCAGGAATCTATAGGGATATCAACTAAATTTGATTCAAAGTAAGCTAATGATAGGAGTTTACCATTCTCAGTTCCCTTTTTCTTTTCAAACCAAGACTTGATTTTATAGAAATCATTCCTCTTATGACCTTTCTTATGACAATGATAACACTCTAGATTTTTATGAATAGAACCTTTAGGGCCTCCCACTGTGGTTAATAACCGATATTATTATTATTACCATGCCTCTGGGCTTTTTGAGATTTAGAAGAATTGTTCCTTGGAGCATGTGATTTAGGTTTCTTTTTCTTATGGGTTAGGTTTTTTCTAGATAAAGATTTTGGTTAGGTTAAAAAAATTATTTCATTCTTCGCTTTCCTTAATTTTTCTTCCTTGGCAACACATTTAGTGATGACTTCATTAATGGTCTAGGGTATGTTTAAGGTATTATAAATTATCTTGATTTAACTGAATTTTGGAGGTAAAGAATTCAAGGTATGTAGGATAAGAAATGTATTTGGCAATTCAATTTTTAAGTTTTCCAATTGAGTTTGGAGGTGAACCATCTTAATAATAAACTCTCTTACACAACCAGTGTTGTCATACTTTATGGTCGTCAATTTTTTCATCAAGCATCCAAATTCAGCATTATCAGATACTTGGTATCTTTGCCTTATAGCATTCATAAACTTGTTCACCTTGGCTGCATCTGCCAATCTACCTAGTAGATGTTTAAGTACAAATCTGTTGATTGCAATAAGGTCGAACTATTAGATCTCTCCCATTTTACATAGTAATCCTTTTGTTCTTGAGTACTTTCAATAGTGAATGCTAGCGGTTTTGACTCACATAAGGTTAAATCAAGATTTATAATATCAAGAGCAAACTCTATATCCTGTTTTCACCTCTTATAATTTGTACCATTTAATAATTCAATAATTGCAATGTTATTATTCAATGCAAAAGAGATTATGAAAGAATAATTAGAGATGTAATATGTTAGTTCTGGACATTTTAAGTTTATCCATAACTATATTTAAGAGTATATAAAATATCACTACATTCTCCCATTTGGGCAGAGAATGCAATGTGTAAAAGACCTTCTTAAAATTGAAGCCAGCCAGGATAATATATTATTATTACAAAATTACCTCCTTTGAACAAGTAAAATTTATAACAATAAAATAAATCTAGAAATAATATTTTGTTTCAATAAACCAATTTCTAATCATATCATATAATAACTCCTTTTGGGCAGGTCATTATATGAAATAATTAAAAATTTTAATAAGATCATTTTTAATTACAACACATACTTACCTCCTTTAAGTAGGTAATTATATGAAATAACTAAAAATTAATCTTGTAAATATTTATCAATAGCTCGAAAACTTATAAATTAAAATAAATAATTTTACTTTGGTGATAATTATCCATTTCAATCCATAAGTCTCCTAAAAAGAACCGAGATATTTAAATTAAGTCCAAAACTATAAAATAAAACATGATCAGTTTATTAAGAAATGCTAAACAATATGTATCAATACTAATCATAAAAATCATATTGCATCAAATTACAATCTCAATTTTATTTTAATCAATTTTGGTACAAATTTAAAAAAATTGAATTTTCCTAATTTCTTTAAAAGAGTATGAATTTAGAATTATAATTTTAGGAGAGCGAAATACACTAATATAAATATGAAAAATATATTATTACTTATTTATTTCTTTATTTTTTTAGAAATTTTCAAAATTTTCTTTTACTAAAAGTGCTATAAACTAACTAAAAGAAATATAAATATAAAGTAAATATTTATTGCATTGCAAAAAATAAAAAATAAAAAGAAAGTGTAAAAAATAAATAAAATAGCTGTATGGATCACATGCGCCATAGTGATGTATGGGTCATGTTTTATCTCCGTGAGGTTGGACTTCTATCTTCAGCCCTTTTTCTGGGTAGCAAAAGAAAGAACAATAATAACGTGGTGCACCGTATAACAACAAATGCAACTCCAAAGAAAAGACGATTCCAATAATGGATTGAGGCATCAATAATCAATAGTGACGGTAGAGCACTTTGCCGCAGCAGCGCAGCGATTTTCGACCAAAATAATAATAAAAAGAAATTCCAGAAACCAAAGAAAATAAATATGTTCTTTACTGTATTGTATTCAGCAAAATTAAATCGAAAATCATAATGCTCAAAATCAAAATTATACAATTTGCGATATCCCAATAACAATTTTTCCAAGTAAACAATGGTATGGAAAAATAATTATGTAAATTAATAGATTAGATGAGAATAGATAAAAATTGATCAATAAAATAAATAATAATTTCAATCAATGTGATAAAAGTTATCAAATTAGAATAGATGATAACAATTATTTAAAAACATAAATCATATAAAGGAAAAATATGTATTTTAATTTTAAATCTGATGTAAGCGGCTTTCATATTAAATATAAGTAAAAATTATTCAAATAGGATACAAACTTACATAAATTAAGAATATAAAATACATGATTTTAGAAAATAGATAGTATATTTGTATTCACCATAATGAAATATAAATTAATTGATGAAGAAAATTTGACTTTCCTTGCCTTCTCTATGAATTTGTAGTCAATGGCATACTAGAATTTACAAAGTATTTTATGGTTATGAATAGAGTGTAGAGTGATTAAGGGAATCTAACCTGATTAAATAAAAAATTCTATTGGACTCGCTCATAAAAAATCCAGTGATCTATACTTGTTGCAAAACACATTAACCCACCAAATATTTTTAATTCATAAAAATTATCACAAAAAAATTGATTTAAAACTATAATTTTAAGATCAGACTCAACATATTTTAAATAAAGTAAAATAAAAAATTCAATTAACGATAACCCATTAAAAATGTTTTTACAGCAATTTCTAGTCATTGTCTAACTCAAATTAGCAAAACATTATACCTTGCTGAAGCAACATCAACACACAAACAAAAAGCATACTCAAATCCAAACCCCATGAAAAAAGGAAGATGAAAAGCCATGTTAAGCCTGCAATTAGCTGCCCTAAATCTATGGTGTATGTCCATGCTGATCATCATCATCATCTTTTCTAAAACAAAACTTCATGGGTTAGCTCAGTTTGAGTTCAAAGCGTATAATTAAGCATAAATTATAAGTTTAATTGTTATAATTATAAAAGCTCTTCTAAAATAATTCACAACATCAATTTTCAACTCTTAAAATAACATAAATTACATATATTGAATTTAATTTAAGTATGATATGATATGAGACAGACACTAATTAATTACTAAATCACCTTTCAGTGGAAGATTAGCATGAGTAATACGCTTGAGGAATATGTCATAAGTGAAAACCAATTTGCCATTTATAAATTGCCATCTTTTGTCGCGTAATTTAGTGGGATGTGAATGCTAAGTGAATATTCAATTATCTATTCAAACATCATTTATTTCAAAAATATATATATTTTTAATAAAATATAATTATAAAATAATAAAATGAGTGAATATATTTTATTTATTTAAGATTAGAATTTTATTTAGTTATCAAAATATTAAATTTTTATCAACTTTATTTTTAATATAAGATTTGTATTAATTCGATTATTAAAAATTAAAATTCAAGTTAAATTTTTATCTTATCTTAAACCATTAATATTTCTTAGAAGGAATTTAAAAGTTGAATTAATACAATTTTTATTTTAGGAATAAAACTGATAGAAATTTAATATTTTTGTGACTAAAATAAGGTTCTAATCTTTATTGAATATTAAATATAAAAAATTTAATAAAATAATTTTTTAAGAGAAATTTTCATTTATGTAATACTATAATTTTAAATATTATTTTTTTAATTATAAATATAAGTTACATATTAATTGTTTATTAATATATATATATATAAAGAAAAATATATCGCAACGAAATAAATGTGATCTGTGTAATTTGACGTTCCCATATTTTGTTCCGATTCAATTATTCTAAGGAGGCCCATCAATTCTGTACTACCCATCCTTCTACTAATACACAGCTCTATAATGCTATTGCTCTACCCCACTCCCAAGTTTCCTTCATTTTACACATTTTTTGGGCTTTTTTTATACAATACGAAACAAAATTCTAGCTCGAATGCTTACATCGAGCTTTCACTGTTTTGAAAGAAAACATAATAATTAATTTTTATCTATTTATTATATTTCTTAAATTTTACAATTAATAATAATTTTTTATTTTAATTTTTATTATACTTGTTTATTTTTTCATTCATTTATAATATTAAAATAAGTAAAAAAATTAAATTAAATTATTAAATCTGATCTTAATATAATATCAAATGTATACTTCCTGTTTGATTATATTATTTCTTTAATTATTTATATTAATATTTTAAGTAAAAAGATGACTGAATAATTATAATAAAAATAAAAATAAAAATAAAAAACTAACAATGACCACCTCTTTGTAAATAAATAAGATATTAGACGTTAAGTTTATTCTCATTTAAAACTACGAGAAAACACTTCATGATCACATATTCTATACTTTTAAATATATAATTAAGGAAATCACAAAAATTTAGAAAAAATATATTTTATTCATGCGCGTTGTATGATTTTATTTATAACTTATTTACATATAATGTAAAGTGCTAAAAAATTATTTATGGTTTACATTATTAATATTTTTCTCACTGGTACTTATTTTTTTTTCAAATATAACAAAATTTGACATATGTCACTCATGTGCTCTTTTCTCTCATTCATTAAATTAAAATTGAAATAAAATTATAAGAATTTAATTTATATTATTAATTTTTTATCTTAAATTTTAATACTTCAATTTAAAAATTGTAAATTAGGAATGATAAGTAAAATTATAATCAAATTAAAATGAAATCATGTTAAATTGAAGTTAATAAAGGAACATGTGAATTGCACATGATAATTTTTGTTAAAATTACACAAAACATAATATAAATAGATAAGTTATCAGAGGTGCAAGTCACATATTATCTTCTTTTAATACTTTAAAGTTCAAATTTCAACGGACAAATTATAAATAAATTCATATTACATAGAGACACAGTATATTTTTCTCAAAATTTTATTTAAATCCTCGTAACCAGGACAAATTATAAATAATTTTATATTATATAGAGATATAGTATATTTTTCTCAAAATTTTATTTAAATCCTCGTAACCAAGAGAATCCGCATTGGCCTGTATTAAATACTCTGACCCCCCTTTTTTTTTCCTTTGATTTAGTAAATAATAATTAACGAATAATATCATTCTGACAAAAAATTTAAGACAAAAATATAAAATATCTCCTTTAATTTTAAAATGATTAGATTTTACCCTCTTTAACTTTGGATACTTGAAAATCACCTCTTAAATTTTACAAAACATGAAATTAACACCTTTTATCTACTTAATTAATCAATTTTATCAAATTATATTATTTTTTCATTAAATTTTTAACAAGAATTATAATTTCATAAAAAGCTAAGTTATTTTATTATTATTTTTGTCTAATTTCATACTTTATTTACAAGAATTAATTAAAATTATTTATATATAATTTAATTTTTATTAATTATATAATATAAAAATTATATATGAAAAAATGATCAAAAATTTATTATAATATAATATTATGATTCTTATTTAAAATTTTTATAAAAAATTATATAATTTAATAAAATAAATAATTAAATGAATGATAGATGTTAATTTCAAATTTTATAAAATTTAAGAGATAATTTTTAAATTTTCAAAGTTGAATGGAGTAAAATTTGACCACCCTAAAGTTTAATAAAATGAATAATTAAGTAGATAAAGGATATTAATTTTAAATTTTATAAAATTTAAAAGAATGATTTTTAAATTTTTAAAATTGAAGGGAATAAAATTTAATTATCCTAAAATTAAAGGAGAGAATTTATTTTTTTTTTAATTTAATAATATTACCTAAAAGTAGTAACCCGGTGTCACCATGCGATGTCAAAGCCCACCAGGCTCAGATCCTTTTCAAAGTGGTCCAAAACAGTAATTGGGCCCAAAACAATATAGCTGACAGCCGCAAAATTTGAAAAGCAAGGCCGAAATTGTCTTAAAATAAAAAAAAGAAAAGAAAAACAGCAAAACTAGTAAACAAAAGGGGGACCGCCTGAAGCAGAAAGGTAAGAGGGATGCGTAGCCGTCTCCTAGGTGAGGAGACAGTGATTCACTGTGCAATCTATGAAGAGGAGGAGGAAGATGGGAAGAAGCAGCGTTGACGTTTGACCTTTTTTTTTTTTTTTTTTTTGGTTTGAAATTTCAGGCAGAGAAAGAAGGAGCAAGCACGTGGTGAAGCCGACAGTCGCTGTTGATTGGAAAGTGCCCCCACCGCCAAATGCCCCCACCAATCCATCATCCATCAACAGCAATATTCCACGGTACCACCGCCGACGCCGTGGCCTCTCCCATAGAGTTTAACTCCCCAATGCTTCCTTTTCCTCTCCCATGTGCCTTCTGTTCTTTATATTCTATTTTTATTAAAGCTTTAAAGTCAAATATCCCATTTGAAAACAGGCGTCTCATTATAAGTTAATGGTATTGTTTTAATTGCAAGCTAGCAGCGAAGACCTTGGTCAAATAGGGGGCGGTGCCGGTGGCTGCTGCTGGCTGCTTCTGTCTGATTCTCTGACTTTGTTGCTTCATGGGTTTTCACATATGCATTGTCTGTGCTACTCCCTTGTCCAGAACTGTTGGGAAGAAAACACAGTGAATAGCTTGAATTTCTTATTTAAGCTTCCGTAGTAAAATATTAATATATTATTAAATCTAATTATTAATATACCATTGTAAATTATAATGTATGATAAAATTTTGTAATATACTAATTCACCACTAGACTCTCTTTGTTTTAAGTGAAGAAAAAAAAGAAGGATTTGTTAGGAGTTTGTATGGAGCGTGGAATTAGACCAGTAATATCCAAAAACCTAAAAGGCATGATCGCATTTGGATTTCATACCAATGAGAAAGTGGCGCAGTGGTTTAGATAGGATTTACTTCATCTAATAAACAAGAATATCATCTGGAGCACAAGGTCATCCGAAGTTGGTAAATGGAGTACGTGTCTTGGGGTTAAAAAAGTGAAGTTAAATTAATCATCAGATATCATTTTTTTTGGTTCGTCAAAAGACTCCCAAATGCCGCACTTAATTAATTAAGCAGCTAATTCCCGTGGTTTCGTGAGACACGTTTGCCTTCAGCCAATTTTCGAAAGAGAAATGACTGATTAATTAGTGATAGATTAAGTGGAGAAAGTGATTAAAATGTTGGAGATTTAGCTGACATACAAGATCAATAATAGAGGGGGCGTCATACTTTCAATAATCATTGTTGATATATTGATGTAACGTATCTCATTAAATTTAATAATATATTCTATTATAATTTTTAATTATATTATATAATAATATATTAATAATTAAATTTAATAATATATCTACGTATTATTCTATATTATTTCTCTTAAATCATTTTTAGAGACATTGCGAATGCGAGATTGAATTGCTTCTCTCCACCTTTTCTGCAGACAATGGACTTGTCTTTAGATTTGACCCGTTTCCCTCTCTCTCTCCCTCTCTTGTTTGTACTTTGCTTTCATCGGTTTATATATATAGTGGTTTCTATGCTGTGAATTTAATACTTATAGGAGTGTAGCAAAATACAAATTATTTGATGAGATTATCAATTTTTATTAAAATTTTATGTAATCTCATCTAACGATTCAGATTTTACCACAATCATATAGATTTGAAACTCATATGAGTACCATAGAATATATATATATAAAGAGAGAGAGAGAGAGAGAAAAAGAATGAGTTGTTAACATTAACATAGGTTACTAACATTCATTTTTAATTTGAATGAAAATTTTATTTTATTAATTTAATGATATAAAATAATAAAATATACTTAAATAATTTTGATAAAAAATATTAAAGTGAATTTTATTTTTTTATCTTCATAATAAAAATACTCATTGATAAAAATAATTAATAATAGTGATAAATTGATTATTTTCTTTATTAATTATATTATTAAATTAATAATATAAATTTTTATTCAAATAAAAGAATGGAAGTGAAGATTATTAACCTTCGTATACAATCTCACACTACAACAATTTGAGGATATACAAACGATCAAAGTCTTGGTTGTTTGCATAGGCCTTCAAAAATTTAAATTTTTTTTAAATTTTTTTTAAAACATATACAGATGATATTTGTCGTTTCTATAGACATGTTGTTTGTATAGATATAGACATATTGTTTGTATAGATAAGGGTTATACAAACAACAGAGTCGTCTATATAAGTCCCTTAAAATGAAAACTTGGGAGGACCTATATAAATGATAATGTTGTCTATATAGTCCAATTCTATATAGACCACAGGAGTAGTCTGTATAGGGATAGTCTATACAGACGACATTATGGTCTATATATCCCATCTTTATATAGATTACTTCAAGTGGTCTGTATAGAGCTGAGTTATATTGACTACAATATCGTCTGTATAAGTCTCTACCTATGCGGACCATAAATGTGGTCTATATAGCTCAGCTTTATACAAATCACATATGTGGTTTGTATAAATTCAGCCTATATAGATGATATTATAAGATATACAGATAACATTGTAGTCTGTGTAACCTTAACTTATACAGATGACAATTGTCGTATATAGCCTGGACCTATATAGACGACAAGCTGTCCTATACAAATGACAATTGTTGTCCGTATAGAACAGCTTGTCATTTATCGTCCGTATAAGACAGCTTGTCATCTGTATAGATATTTTTAAAATTTTTTATTAAAAAAAAAGAAAAAACTCTATATAGACAACAAGAAGTTATCTGTATAGGCCTTTATCATTTGTATAGAATTCAAATTTTCAGAAGCGGCAAAAATTTAACATGTTAAAATTTGAAAAGCAATATAGATGATCGGAGATATCTATACAGACGACTTTTTGTCATTTGTATAGAAAGTCGTTTGTATAAAATTTGCTTATAAATTCTCACTTAGAAGTCATTTTGCTCATTTCTCCTACGCTCAAGTGGAGCTCTTTCTTGGTGAAACTCTTCTATAGAATTCAAATATGTCCTCTTTTTTTCTTTTTCTCTTTTACCATCATTTTATCATTTATTAATTATTATATTTATTTTATTATATATTTTAATTATATTGTTGCATTATTGATTAAAATTTTTAATTGTTACTTTGCAATTTTATCATATATGTTAAAAAAATTTACATACAAATTTTTTTTTAATAGTGTTGATATGACAAAATGTATAAAGTATTCATTTTTATTAGATAATATTATATAACTATTAAATAATAACATAAACTTTCATTATATAAAATCATATAAACTATTACGTAAATATCTATAAACTATTATATAATGATATAAACTGTTATATAATATTATATAAACTATATCATAAAAATATTTTTATATAAGAATAAAAGTAAAATTATATAAATTATTAACTTTAATATATAATATTATGTAAATGGTTTTATAATGACATAAACTTCAATTATATACTATTATATAATATTATACAAGCTATATTATAATGATATTTGTATATAAGAATGAAAGTAAAATTATATAATATTATTAACTTTATTATATAATATTATATAAATTATTATATATGATGCCAACTTTCATTATATAAAACCTTATATAAAGTATTATATAATTGTATATAAACTATTGTATAATGATATAAATTGTTATATAATATTATGTAAATTATTATATAATGATGTAAACTTTAATTATATACTATTATATAGCATTATATAAACTACATCATAAAGATATTTTTATCTAAAAATAAAAGTAAAATTATATAAGCAATTAACTTTATTATATAATATTAATTAAACTATATCGTAATAATATTTTCATATAAGAATGAAAGTAAAATTATATAAATTATTAACTTTATTATATAATATTATATAAACTATTATATAATTGTATATAAACTATTGTATAATGATATAAATTGTTATATAATATTATGTAAATTATTTTATAATGACATAAACTTCAGTTATATACTATTATATAATATTATATAAGCTATATTATAATGATATTTTTATATAAGAATGAAAGTAAAATTATATAATTTATTAACTTCATTATATTATATTATATATATTATTATATAATGACGTGAACTTTCATTATATAAAATTATATATAGTATTATATAATGATATAAACTGTTATATGATATTATGTAAATTATTATATAATGATGTAAACTTCAATTATATACTATTATATAATTTTATATAAATTATATTATAATAATATTTTTATATAAGATGAAAGTAAAATTATATAAATTACTAACTTCATTATATTATATTATATTATATAATAATGTGAACTTTCATTAATTATATGAAACTTTATAACATATTATGTAATTAATGTAAACTACTATATAATGATATAAAGTGTTATATAATATTATGTAAACTATTATATAGTAATATAAACTTCTATTATATATTATTTTATAATATTATAATCTATTATATAATGATATTTTTATATAAGAATGAATGTCAAATTTTATGGACTATTAATTTTGTTACATAATTTTATACAATATTATGTAAGCTATTATTTTATGATGTAAACTTTTATTATATAAAATTTTATAATGTATTATATTATTATATATAAACTGTTATAATATTATATAAACTATTATATCATGATGTAAATTTTTATTATATATTATTATATAATAATATATAAGTTATAGCATAATGATATTTTTATATAAGAATGGAAGTAAAATTACATAAACTTTTAACTTTTATTATATAATATTATATTAATAATTATTTATTGACATAAGCTTTCATTATATAAAAATTTTAGGTAATTGTATTTATATGTATATATATAGAGGGAGATATATATATTTATTTACATATATATATAAATATTTATATTTCTAAAAAAATACATATTTTGAAATAATTATTATATTTTTATTTTAATATATAAATTTAAATATTTTAATTAAATTTAAATTTTTTTAGGTAATTATTATTTTTTAAATTATGATGTTGTCTGTATAGAGTGGACTTATATAGATAATATTTATGATCTGTATTGGTCCAGGCCATATAGGTTTGTACTTGTCATCTGTATAAATCCAAGCTATATAGACGACATTTGTCGTCTATATAGCCTCGATCTATATAAATGACAAAAAAAATATCATCTGTATAGGTTATAACAGGCACAATTCTATACAGATGATAATATTATCTGTAATACCTACATAGACAACAAATGAGTCTATATAGATGATTTTTATCATTTGTATAGCCTTTTTTTTGTAGTGTCATATATATATTAAATCCATGCATGAGTGTATTGGGTGATGTGGCAAGATAGAAAATGTCCATTGATTGGAAAATTCATGAATGGGAGAGTTGATAAATACCAAAAATGGCTTACAAGTTTGAAATTTAATTGCAAGGTGTCACAACTATGATATGAAATTTGTTACCCAATTTTCACTAACTTAATCCAAATTAATCAACTAAAACATATGGTAAGATGAAAAGTTTCAAAATTGTTTATCTACGGATCTCTTGTGTTACTAAGATCAAACTAAAATTTGGAGAGACGATGGTAAAGACTCAACTTGGGTATTTATAAAATAAATCATAAAGGAATGAATTTGAGAATTGGTAAATAAATATTCCGTATAAACAAACATATTAATATAATATTTTTGGTCATCGAATCACTATCCTATAAATGTAGCACATTTAAATATTGCAAATATCAATTTGCACGTCAAATAACTAAAAGAGCCCATTTATAATCATATCATTACATGCATTTCCAATTAACCTTAAAAAATCCTAATCATAATCCCATTATATCATTATATCACACCAGAATAATTAGTATTAATAAAGATTCATTTCATCACACATTCAATAAAAAATAGCACGTAAAAACACATACGTCTACCTTATAAATTAAAAGCTTGCATACTTATCCAATACAAAGAAATTCTAAAAAAATTATTGGCGTAAATAATTATGCCCTTCAAGAATGAATTGAGTGATTTACTTATTTTGATATTCATTTTTCTTCTAAGTTTACATGCACAATTCTTTTGAAAATCAAGGAAATCTATCTTCTCTAACCTTGTGCTTGGAAGCAAGGAGAGGAAAAAAATTGAAAAGAAATTAAATTATTCCTTTACTTGGTTTGGATGAAAAAACGAAAAAACGAAATATGGTTTTTATTATATGCATCACAATTTTAAAACTTTTTTTATTGTTTCTTCTAACTGATTTTTAAAATTTTCTTTCCTTTTTCTTCTGAGTAAAAGAGACATTTCTACATTTTTCACATCGTTTAGAATGTGAGGCAACCCTCACTCAATTTATTATTGAATTTAGATGTATTAAATCATTAGATAAATTACCCCCATTTCCTTAATGATTTAATGTAATCATAATTATATCTCTCATGTTATCAAAAATATACGCTAGTTTTTTTTTATATATATTTATATATATCCTTTCATTTTTATTTTAAACATACATTCACCTCCCTTATTTTTAAAAAAAAAAAGGAAAATGAGTGTATATCTTTAAAAATAATTAAATTGAACCTTACAAAAAATGAGTGTAATTTGTTAAAACTTATTTCAACAGTCTTTTGATCAAAATCAAGTATTCACAAATATTGTTCTATCAAGCATCACGTGATTATGGAAATAATAATAGAATTTAAATTTGATCTAGTCTCAATATAAAGTAATTTATATTATTAATAAATGAGAATAAAATGTTTCATTAGAAAAATAATAATTAAAATTTTTTAATTATAATAAATAAGCTTTAATAATTTTTCATGAATATAATACTATATAAGCAGATGATAGTGTGAAATTCATTTACACAAATAAATAGTCAAATTTAAATTTATAATAAAAAATGGCCAATAAAATATTTTTGTTAAAATATGAAGAATATAGAAACGTAAGTAAGCCGTAGCTAACATGGAATATGACTGGTAAATTATTATAGTTCATTGATTATTCTAAACTGGTCCCATGATAGATACATTAGCATGTAATTATGGGAAGGATAAGAGAGAAAAAGGAAAAAAGAATCAAGGATAAAGCAAAAGTGAATGAGAGGTTGTTTTTTTTTTTTTTTTTGGCTAAGGAAACAAATTCGATTGCATTAAATATCAATTGCGGTGTAAAATTGATTTATTTATTGTAATAGTGAGTCATAAATATTTTTTATATACATAATATTTGGAAAATATTAACAATAATCTTCAAAATTATTGTTAAATATTAATACATATTTTTTAACTAACCAAATTAAATACTTTATTTTGTAACATAATAAATGATGATGCATTTAAATAATAAAATCACATTTAATATTTTATTTTTATTTTAATAAGTTATTTAATGTATTATCATTTATTATAGGCCAAATGCTAATAATAGTTCCGGAATTATTGTTAAGCATTAAATATATATTCCTAACTAATCATATTAGATATTTCACTTTCTATTTTTAATAATATAATAAATAATAAAATATTAAATGTAAGTCTATTATTAAATGTATTATTATTTATTATATTGTTAAAAATAAAAATAAAATATTTAATTTTATTAATTGAAAATATATATTTAATGCTTGAGGATAATTTTGAAGGTCTTATATGCCTTTGCCATAATATTTTATTGCATATTAATATATTGACTTCTTTTATTTAGCAGGCAACAATAATGCAACCAAAAATACCTCCAAAACTATATTGTGAAAGGTTCCCAAAAGTGAAAAATAGAAACTACCATTTAGAGACAATACTTTCTTTCCAGATCAGTCTTAACTTTAATTTAGGTCTGTGGAGTGCAGAATAAAACCACTTTAGTCTTGAGATGTACAAATGGAATGAAAAAAGTGAAGAGAGGCTCTGTTGCTAAAATTGATGGAGTTGTTAGGTTATAATGATGAGGTTTTGTCTGATGCAAAGCATAGGCCAATTAAGTAGGAAATGTCTACATAAACATCATTATTGCAAGCGCTAACTTATCATTATTTTATTTGATTGATTTGTTATTGTCAAGAGGAGAGCACATAATTTCTGCTCCTTTTCTTTTGTTTTGATGATGCTTTCTTTCGAGCTCTGTCTCCATGAGTTTGAAACTTGGCTTTTTAACCTTCTTACAGCTCACGGAATGAGAGTGGGGCCTTTCTCTCCCGAGTAAAATGAATTCTTTCAGCTTCTCCTTCTCGAGGGGCTGCCTACATTAGCTTCTCTGGGAAGCTTGGTAGGCGACGCCCGATACAAACGTGTGTGGGGATAATGTTGAAACCCGGAGAGATTTTTACATAGCTAAAAAAATGAGAATTGAGTTGAATATATAATTTTTTTTTAATCTTAATTTTTGTTAATAGTAAATATAATTTATGTTCACTTGTTAAATTTACATTGTGTCAAAAACTATTAATAATTTGAATGAGTTGAATCCGAATGCAATTCAAATAATAATTACATCATATCAAATTAATTCATTTATTATCACCGTACAAATCAAATTCTTTTAATCTTAATTTTTATTAATAGACAAGGAGGATGCACTCTTGAAAAGCCAACGCGTGGTTGATACGGGATTTGACCAGAATGCCAAATTTTTCACTCACATCATCCACTTATTTATCGCCATTTTGGCATTATCTTTCCTGCTTTACGAGAGAAAGGAAGATGCAACTTTTGACCTCTGAACCTAATGGCCTCCCAAAGATGGTTCATCCAACACACATTCACCTTCCAAACGCATCTGCCACTTTGGCTAGTTTTTGGGTACGTTGAATTTGATAAGTTAATTGGTATGATATTTATTAATTAAAAGTTATAATTTATAAAAATCGTAAGTAAGTACTCTAAATTTTTTTTATAAAAATGTAAAGTTTTAGGTCAGTATTTTTTAAATATTTTAAAAAATAACCATATAATTATGATATTGAAATATATATATAATAATATATTAAGAATCAAATCTTATAATACACCAATCCATCCATCTCGGGAATCCGATAAATAAGAGACAATGCTTGAAACCAAAATATATATATGTTGTAATTAGTTTTGCTGCACCGTCGAGGTCAGCCTCTGTATTTTGGAAGGCAGTGCCCACCTCTGATTTGAACACAGCAACCTCTCCCGTAGTGGCAGACGCCATCATCGATTAATTAGCTTTGCATTATTAGATTATTCCACTCTGGATGCCTAATTCTACTTAATCAGAGAAAAGACCTTCTTCCACATTTGCAAGAGGAACAAAGAAAATGGTATTGAGTTACCTGCAAGACATGTAAACCTAATTCTGGGTTGAAGCTTTCTAAATAAGCTACTCTAGAATATAGCCCTTTTCGACAATCTTTGCTGGAAGTTAATGAGACAAGAGCCTTCAATATGAAGAACTCGGAACCAGAAGCATTCATTTTTGGACCACATTTATACTAACTCGTACAGATGCCATCTTTCTTTCTTAATAGTTTAAAGCAAAACAAACCACAGCAGAATTAAATAAGGCTGTTGAGTCTCTAATCATATTCTTACATTAATTTGACGCTTCCATTTTTTTGTGGTTTCCCATTAATTCAGTTCCACCTATACGTTTGTACAGACTTTAACGAGGTGGATAATAAAACCTTATCATACAAAAATACAACTTGAACAACATTAAATATGTAACTTGCTATTTCTACCAAGGTAAGGAAGAAGAAGTTACGACTGTTGGGCTATTGTCTTCATGTGGGACGGAAGGGCCCAAAATCTGAATAAGCCATTTCATGTCGTGGGGGAATGAGATTGCACTGAGCCCTCCCCTCAAGAAAGACATGGTTCTCAGCCCTCCGGGCAACCACCTTCACAAGTTGCTTACGTAGACCTGCAGTGCATGCCACTTATATATATTATAATATTACCACAAGCAACATCACTTTTTGGCATATCCTATTCCAGACACTATTATTGAGTTTGTGGCACCTCAATCTATTTCTTTGTTGCTTACACTAAAAAATTTTTTACTGCACGTCAGACAATTTCAATCAATTATCACGTATTTTTATAATAAATGAAACTAATTGCTCATTTTAAATTATGGAGATATTAAGTGAGTTGAATATTTTTATATGGACTTGTTTGTGGCACTTCTGTCTATTTCTTTGTTGCTTACACTAAAATTTTTACTGCACGTGAGACAATTTAAATCAATTATCACGTATTTTTATAATAAATGAAACTAATTGCTTATTTTAAATTATATATATATATATATATATATGAAAATATTAAGTGAATAGAGTATTTTTCTATAAGAAACGAAATGAATGAATTATGATAAAAAAAAGAAAAATAAAATCTGATCATTAAAATTTTATATTAATGATTAAGATTAAAATATAATTAAAAGTCTTATGACCATTTAAAAAATGACATAATTATTTTTAAAAATTACATAATTTATATTTTAACCTTAACCCTTTAACGTTAGATTTGATTATGGCAACTCATTCCTCCAACTCTTATATAAAAATCAGATCACAACAAGGAATAAGATTTGTGACACAAGATTAATGTAAGTGGGAAAATATTTATTTCTTTTTGTTGTTAAGATATTTCATTTGGGCTGGAGTTAAAACATGCAGATTCTGTGCTGAGATTTAAATGTAATTAAACCCATTTCTAATTAACAATTAAAAAGCCATCTCAGATTTTAGTGATGTCAGCCAGTCTGTTCTCTGTTGCATCTGATAATTATTTTATAATTATTCTCTGTTGCATCTGATAATTATTTTATAATTCTTACGTTGCTAGTTAAAGCATAAAATTGAGTTTAAGACAAGGTTTTTTGGAGCGACTGCAGCGGTATGCAGACGCATGTGATGTGACTATGGAAATGGAATCCTAATAATTAAAATATCTTCCAGGAAACTAACATGGGTTCTTCATAATAACAGTAATCAGGCATCTAATTTCTTAATTAAACAATGATTTGATCGTAAGGATTAACCTGATTTAATTTGCTAGCAAGTGAACTTGTGTTTCACTTGGTAGACCGATAACGGATGGCTCTTTTATGTTAGGTTAAACGCTATCGATCCTAAAACATAAAATATTAGTACTGAAATTGGGGCAAACTCTCTTTGACTAAGTTGGGATTCCCAAATAATCCCTTTATTAATTATAAGTCAACTTTTGAATTAAAGAGAACGTGTGTGAATCCAAAAGGAATAAATAACAGCAAAGTTTCCATGAGATATGTATGCGTTTATAAATCGAACCGAGTCAAAAAGGCATAAAAAAAAGCCACTTATTGTTTGATTCATTAAACTGAAGCTAATTAACACGAGACTAAAAAATTGTATATATTTCAGACATCAAGAATCCAGCTTTTCACTTGAGAAATACTCATATGTATGTGGATGAACAACTAATTAATATTATAATTCTTGTAGTTGTGATTTGATGGGATGACTAATTATTCTTAGGCACAATAAGAAAGCTGAAAGAAAACTAGAGAGAAAGTATGATGCAGAATGAATATCGTCACAAGCTTCAATTACCTCTTGATAATTGGTCCATTTGTTTAATAAAAATCAATCTTATCGCTTCTTTTAAGATATATTTCTGTCATTTCCAATCACATAAAATTAAATTAAATGAATACAAGAAGACAAAGATGGTGAACAAAGGATGGGTCCTTTCACCTCACATCTTACAGCTATGTGCTATGTAATGGGGTCGCCAAGTTTTGACTTGTATGGATGTATAAAATGGTTACAAGGCCTCCTCTCAATTATTTGAACAAAAGTCACTCTTTCTAATGGGGTGTCCACCTACCATTGGGTTTTCTGCCCCATAATGTTGGGTGAGAAGTAGGAAAATGGTCAAAAAGTAAATATGCTATAAAAACACACAGCTTTTGGGAGATTCATTAATTTTCAACAAACCTAAAATGCCTTATAATTAATTTGTGCAAGGACAATTCTATAATACCAAAAAGTAAAAATTTAAATATTGATACCTTGACTTCGTGGTAATATAATAATCATATAATTTTGATAATATCAAAATAAATAGTTAAGATGAAATGATGAGAGACGTATTAAATAAGTAAAATATTTATAATATGATATTTATATTTACAATTTTAATTTTTTTTATATTTTTAAATTTAATGTAGAGTTAATTATTTAAATAAGTTATTTATATTAATTTAATTCTCTCTATTATTATATATTAAATATATAATAATATTACAAAATCAATTCATTTGTAAATATTAATTTTTAATCCTATTGATATTTTATATTTGACTTTTGTTGTACATATTATTTGAGATTATTTTATATAAAATTGAGATACTTTTGATTAGTTGATGAAAAAAGTTAGCACTAAAAAAATATATGATTTATTTAAAATATAAAATAAGTAAAAAAATATAACTTCTTATATTTTAAAATTATTTTTCACTCATAAATAGATCATAAAAAATTTATAAATTATTATTAAAATAAATTTAATCTTTTAAATCATTCAAAAAATCACACAATTTAAGACAATCATTTGATATTAATTTTATAAATTCCTTATATTTAAAAAAATCAAAATTTTCAAGTTTCATTTTACTTTCTCTAAAATTCACTTCAAAACCCGAAAATTTAAGGTAACTAATGAGTGCTACTATTTTTAAATTCATTAAACTATAAAAATTCATTAATTTCATGCTTTAATTTATTTTCTACAAATTTCATTTGGCTATCAAAATTATAATATAAGGTTAATCATATAAATATAATAATTCATGAAAGAGGTATAAGTTTAATTTTTTTTAACTTTTTTATTTTGAATTTTGTTTATTTATGATAATATATTTTAAATAATATTTTTAATTTCTTATTTGGAATCATGCTTGAATAATCAATAGTTTAAATTGTTTTAGATATTATTGTTATTATTTAAATTTTTTATAAGCTCAGGTAAGAAAAATAAGAAATGGGATTAGATTTTCTTAGTTGCATATCCATAAAATTAAATTATTCAACTAATTATTAAATAATGTTTAACATACTTAATTTAAAAAAATTATTTTTCAATTTTTTTAATTTAATCTACACAACAACATACTTAATTTATTTTATCTTTAAATAATTAATATTTTATTTTATTATTTGAAAGATTTATTTAGTATATTATTATCACTTAAATATTTAAATTATGTTAAAACTAAATAAAAAATAGAAGTTAGAATTGGATTTTCATAATTGGATGTATATAGAATTAAAATAAAATTATTTAAACTAGTTAATGAAGTATAAAAAATTTAAGGAAGGGAAAAAATATAATTTCTTGATAATTGGGGGTAAAAGTAAAAATATAAATAAACTTGTTGACCCGTTGTTTTTTATTTGTGTGCCATGATTTAATTTATTTAATTGTTTATATATGTCATATGTTATGTATCAATTAGTTGATTAGTCAAGATATCCATATCCTAATTTTTACTTAGGGTATGAAAGAACTATCCTTTGTACAAATATATACTAAGAAATCAGCGGCATTCCAATAGTGACAGTTCTTTTTTTTCCTATCAATATAATAAAAACATCTAAAATGAATTGAGAGGAGGCCGGTGGCTGAGATAGGATGAGTGTCATATAAATATAAACTATATCTGTAACTTAGGTCACTTCACAATCTTAATCCTCACAAAGGTTAATGTGGAGGTTTATGGCATTTAATGTGGTGATATTGCCTATTAATTAAAGAATTAATTCGGCAAGTGTGAACATATTGGTAAGATATTGAGCATTTTGTTGTTGTGCATTTATAATCCTTCCGCCTGAATTGGAGGATCTTTGATTTAAGGGCACGCTGCCTTCCACATTGCGGGGTTGAAGTTTTCAGCTTCAAAAATAGAAAGAGTAGCTTCTTCCGTTGTTTGTTTCTCTAAATTTTGCCTCGTAATGCATAGTTCCTTTGAATAATACTAATTTTGAGGTAGCGACCAGTGCAGGCTACAACTTTTAACTCTTGTTACTTGTCAATGCAGGCTTCAAGTTGTGTGCTTAACCTCCGGAGCCTAATCTGTGTGCTGCATTTATGATATGTGATTATGTATATGTGTGTCTATATATATATATATATATATATATATATATATATATATATATATGAACATACATAATATCCTAATAGATAGCGGGCCTATGTCGCCATTTATGCAGTGCCTAATCCAGCTATTTAATTAGGTTGACATTTAATTACTTCCACTTTTATTAATTATCCTAAAAACCTTGTGCTAACAACATTGAACTTGGTTGCTGAAATGCAACTGTCCCTAGTTAGGTGTTACCTCCAGTAGTAATAACCCACAACATAAGAGACGTGCATTATATATAGATCATCGACGAAGTCACAAAACATTACTTCACTCTTGCATTGGGGAAAATACAATTTATCCCCTGAATTTTGATTGAAGAACAAAAACGATATATGAAAATTTTAAATTTTATCTTATTCAACTTTGATTAAATAACAAAAATGATATATAAATTTTAAAATTTTATACTTTGCCCCTTAAAGAAAAAGGTGAAAAATATTAGTTGTGGGTTAAATTTTACAATAATATTTGTTAACTTTTATTTTTTCACTATGTCAAACCATTCTTTAATTTAGATAGAGGAAAGAACTCAAGTTTAATGATGAATTCTCTAAGAAAATTAAAGAAGAATTGAGATATTAAAGTTTGAAATTGCTTCTAAAATTTGAGATAATTTTTTTTCTAAACATATCATTTATTTTAATTATATTAGTTTGCTCAACTTTTCAAGAGCATGTAAAATAATTCAAATATTAAATCTTAAGTCCATTATACTCCATTTGATCAAAATTATCATTTATATACTAACATTTTAAACAATAGTTTACAAGAAGAATCTAAACAAAAACGTTTGTAAAGTTCCTTAACTATATTAGTCAAATAGCTCAATTTTCAAATTTATAGATTAGATAGAATTTATCAAACTTTAATAAATATAGACTTTGAAGAACTTCAAAAAGAATTTTTCATTAAATTAAAATGGATTAAATTTCAATATCATGTATTTTTTTAAATTCCAATAATAATCATAACATCTTCATGATTTTTAAGTGACTTATCAAATGTATTAATGAAATAATTTCATATTTTCTAAAAATTTAAAAGACTAAATATGAAAATTTAAAATTTATATATCATTTTTATTATTTAATTAAAATTCAAAAGAGTAAAATGTAGAGGTAAAACAAGTTTTAAGCCCACGGACTTTACGAGCCACTCATGGGTTTAGAGTGGATATAAACTTTTAATTTGGAGTTCACATGAGCTTACTTATGGCATAACATTTTTTTTTTTAAATAATCCTTCAAATATTTTAGAGCTTTTTTAATTTAATCCAATCTAATAGTTAATGATTTAATATAATTTTTTCAATTTTATTTGTGCAAAATTTTTAAAAAATATATAATCAATTACAATACAAAAAATATATATTTTTAATCTAATTCAATTTAATATTTCTTGAAAATATTATACCTTCCTTCACATTTAAAATTTAATTCTTGATGTATATATATATATTAATAATTTAATTATTTTTATTATTATAAAAATTAAAAAAAAGAAGTGACTCCTCTTACTCATTTCAATGATGGACTTATATAAGCAAACTTGTGCGGGTTGGATCCGTCTTTAAGGTGGATGCGGAGATCAAAATTACAAAATGTACTTAACGGCACGTTCTATAATAGTTATCCTTTAATCACCAAGCCAACTCTTCAAATTTGTGAACATGAGAGCAAGCTCGAGTTGCAAATATTTAATAAAGCCCTAGGAAAGAAGGCTTCCACGTAATAATGGAATCTTTTAAAGCAAGTAGCATATCTTTAATTCACCAATATATGTTTGCATTGCCGTCAAGATAACAAATTAAGAAGGGTGATTTGATTTTATCACACTCAATTTTGACTTTAATTATTTCAGAAAGCATTATTTTCCTGTTCCCGCACAAAGAAATATCATCCGCGTTGCGTGTCCACAAGTAATTGCTAGCTGTATGGTGCCATATGTTCAGAGCTTGTTCCACTTTGTAATTCCTCAAAAAGTTGAATGCGTACTGCTTGGAATCACGAAATACAGAGTTGGGATTTCGTCAAAAATGAATTTTGATAAGATGGTATTTGATGAAAAGGAATGAGCTGTAAAAATTGTAATAGAATGAGAATCTGCCTTTAACCTTTATTCTTGTCATTCAAAAGGAGAACTGCAATGTAAGCCAAGCTCGGCAACACTTTCTACACCTATTACTATTACCATTATTATTAGTATTATTATTATTGTAATTATATCTCATTAATGAGCAACACTGACATTTTGACCACTCTCAAGCAAAATCACAAGCACACGAGCTCAGCAACTACCATTGTAAGATCACAAGCATGCAACAAATCCTAAAGACCAAACATTACTTACTGCTTGAGAAACAAGAAATGTATTTAGGCCCCTCAAAGAAAAAATTGAAAAAGGGCTCACATTAAGGAGGGAAAAAACAGAAGAAGAGGAAATTACAAGAAGCACACACTACTGGGTGACATTAATGTTACCACAATGAACCCTCAAAGCCACAAAGAATTGTACTCTCAGTTTCTTGAATTGATATTTGATCCCCAATCAAATACCCCCCGCCGCAGTACTCGTCATCGTAAATGTTATGATACCACGGGTGAGGATAGAGCCACCCGTCTACCGGGTCCACAAACACGATATCATTATTCGGGTCGGGCGATTCGAAACTGGTTCCCAGAGCGGGTAGCTCCACTATCTCACCCAGCTCCTCTGGAGTTGATGAGTCATCAGAACAGGATACAGCCAATGACGAAGAAGATGAAGACTGTGTCAGCCACGAAGATGAAGATGAAGATGAAGACGAAAACGACGAGGTCGGTGGGTCGAATATCTCCATTGAAGCAGCTTTAGCGGCAGCAGCTTGAACATCTCGGGGTGCGTTGGAAGCGGGTCGGGGCATAGAACCCGCAAGTTCGGGGAAGTTCAGAATGGCAGAGTTGCCTTTGATACTCAGTGCCGCAACGTCGTGGGCACGAGCAGCCATCTCCGCAGTAGCGAAGGTGCCGAGCCAGATTCGATTTTTCTTCCTGGGCTCGCGGATTTCGGATACCCATTTGCCCCAAGACCGCATTCGAACCCCCCTGTAAACGGGGTGCTTGCTACTATCTCTTGGCCGCTTTAGCTTCTTCAGCTCCCGGTCAGACTCGGTGGCAGAAGGTTTAGAAGTTGTATTTGGTGATAACCCAGACGATGACGAGAGCGAAGATGGGGAGTTTGAAGAACAGTTGGTGCTTGTCTCTGTTTCTGAGCTCAATGGCTCAGCCATTGCTAACAGGTGTGAATGACTTAGTTAATAAGCACTTGCGGTTAAGGCCAGTGACAGTGAGAAGCGATTTGTTCTGTGTTTTTGGCAAAGAGTGAGGAAAGTGGTTGGCTTTGTTGAAGGAAGAAAATGAGATGAGTGAAAGATAGTGAAGGGCAGATTGACAGAGAATGAGAGAAAGAGGGGGGAGGAGGGGTTTTATTAGAAGCAGGAGTGGTGAGAGAAGAGGAGGAGGGAAGAAAATGCGAGAGAAACGTGGGGTGGCTTATTTGTAAGTGATCCCCACACGAATGGCTCTGCTTGATGAAGATGCATAGGCATATCATTATGCACATCTACAAATATCTATGCTAACATCATATATTAAAAAATCAAATTTTTTAATATATAATTTTTGCAGAGGAAAAGAGAAAGAAGAATTCGAGTTTTGAAGGAAGGAAACAAACGAGGGTCAATAGTAGGTTGAAGAAATGGAATGGGCCAAAAGCCAGCCCTTATGCTCGGTTTTACTTCCCATCTCAGTCTCAGGATAATTGCTCACATTTCTTTCCCGGTTTCTCCTTTTTTCTATCCTATCATCATCAAAATGATTCTTTTTTCTTTTATAACTTGTTAATGAATTGACCAAGACATTAGTAACAGTGATACTATTCTTGACCCGCACTCTGTTTTCTTTTCATTTTTGCCTGGGCCAACCGTAATTCTCTCCGACTTTACTAGTTTGCCCTCTTCACCGGCTACTTCTGATCTCTCTCTCTCTTCTTTGCATGCCTGTAGCGATGAGTAACTACTGCATCCTGCTGGCCTTACATTATTATCCTCAATATTTTTAAGTACTGTAATTTTGTCGTCTTGTGCAAAAAAAAAAACAGAGTACTGCTTGTGAAAAGGAAGTGAGATAAAAATAACAAAATATTTATTTTTAAGGGAGTATCCCATAGACGCTTCAAAGTTACTCTTATCACGAACTGCAAACTCTGTTGTGTGTAAGTGGGAGTGCATGGTTGAGCTTTTCGGTCTCTGGATTCCACCCATCATGCGATAGTAGATAAGGAACTGGTATTCACTTTCCCCGGAATGACATTGGAAGATTATTAGTTTTCTCATGGCAGCCGTTCATCTACGGTGGACTAGATTTTTACCGTCAACGATGATGAAAGAGAATTTGATTTATTATTATTATAATTATATTCACATATTATTATATTTAATTATATATTAAATTTCAGATCCTGCATACTATTTAATAAAATATTAATAATTAATTTTAATAATATATTAATATATTATTTTTTAATAATGTACCATAATTTAATTATTATCATTTGATCATAAAAGTTAAAAAGAGATTATAATACATTACTTTATGTAATAATATATTAATATATTGTTGGTTGTGATTGTATAACAAATTTACTATTTATTTTTGTCTATTTATTTATGAAAATTGAGAAGCAAAAAATAAAAAAAATAAATCTTAATTAATATTTAAAACTCAAGTTTCTATATTTGATTTTATATCTAATATGAATTTTTTTGTTTAAATTTTGGTTTTCTAATATCTTTTATGTTCTATTGAAATATTTAGTCGCCTTGCTATATTATACTTCTTTATAATCAAACAAAACGTCAAGTAATTCAAAATATTTTTAAACTTAAAATAATAATTTAAAATTAAATGAATTATAATAAAATTAATTAATTTTAAAAATATTAAATTTAATATATTAAATAATAATGTATTAACAATTAAATTTGATGAGATACCACTTTATAGCTATACTATCGTAGTCATCCCCCATATGTTGAGGCGAAAAGTTGACCCTTAGTTGATTACGAAGCAAAAAAAATTAACTCTTATTTAAATAGGGTGAGAAAAATATGGAATAAAAATATATAAAAAATATCTTCTTCTTTTATTGTTTAAATTTATAAAAAAAAATAGATGAAAATAAAATGATAAAAATATTATTTTTATGTAATTTGATTGAAAAGTTAGAAAAAATAAAAAATAATTCATTAAATAACAAATTATCCCTATCATAAGTTAACAAAGTTTTCTAATAAATTCTACAAAAAGTGCAATATTAAAATTATAAAATTTTCTACTTCTTTTTACATCTATTTGAAGGAAAAAAAAATTTGCTAATTTCTGAAATACTTTTTCAATCTTTTTTCTAGAACTATTAAATGAATCCGTTTGGTCCATCAAAGGCTAGACATAAATGATTTAATATATGAAAATTGTAAACTCGAGTTTGAATTTTAAAATTTGTATATTGCGGATTGGGTATGTAGATTTTGTTAAAATAATTTTAAAATTAAAATGATAATGATAAATTAAAAAATCACATATTTAATACATTTTTTAATTCACTTCAATAATTCAAGAGTAAATAAATTGTATTAAAAATTAGTAATTTTTAAAATTAATAATTTTTAAAATTAATAATTTTTAAAATTAATAATTTAAAAATAAACTCATTAACTTAGAAATAATTAATTTGAAAAATAAAAAAATGAGTTTGGGTGTGATTATTGAATTGATAGGACAAAAATTTGTATAACATATTAATTTAATTTAAATTAAATGTGAAAATGTAAGAAAAATACAAACTTGTTTGCAAATTAGATAGCTTTAAATCCGTATTTGAATGAATTTATTTTTTATGTGGCTCTTAGTTCATTTTCATTTTTTTTTATTTTTTTTTTTTTTTGGGAAACTCATGAGCGCATCTGTAAACTTAAATCCCCTTCGATGACTCTATTTTTTTTCTTTCCACTTTTAGCTTCTCATAACATACAAATATTAAAATATATATTTTTAACTTTTTTGTTTGTCCTTTCACATACTCTCTTCTCATCAATTTTTTCCCATAGATTCAAATAAAAGATAAAGGAAAGCAAATAAAATGAAAGAAAATAAAAACTTTCTTCCTCAGGTACGGAGAAAATAAGATAAAAGAAAATAATTTTTTACTTATTTAAATAAAAAAATAAAAGTAAGTTAAATTAAATGATAATTTTTCCTTCAAATTAATAAATTAATTTTAAAATTAAATAAAATTAAGGACAAATTTATAATAAATTAGTTTTCCACTCTTTTTATATCTATATGTGTCAAAGAAAATTTTTGATGGTATCATTTTTTTTTATTTTTTATCCTACAATCAAATAAAAAGTATTATTTTTTAGTTATTTTCTTTTTTTTTTTAAAAGGTTAGGAAAATAGCGTGAAACCTGATTTTTGTTCTTTCGAGTTTTACATTTTGATCCTGCGGTATCTATGGGCAAGTTGGAAGTTGGAGCCTTGGAGGTGGTATGGTTCTTGATATGCTGATTTGTTTTGTTGTACATACAGCGAGACAGGACGGAGAGGCTTTGGTCATAAAAGTTACCACTTTCAGGTGGGGTAAATTTGTTTTGGAAAATTGTACGGCACATTGCTGATATAATGATATGTTGATACATTATTAAATTTAATTATTAATTAAATGTGTAAGATTTAATTTTAAAAAAAATAAATTTAATTAATAAACAGATTGCACTGTTACACCAGTTTAATAAATGTATACTTTCATAGCATGTTCGGCAAAGTGGGATGAGGAAGAATAAAATAAAAAATTATTTTTATTTCCTCTTTAAGTGTTATTTTTAAAAAATATATTCTTATTTATCTATACTTTTAAGAAATTAAAATTATATCTATTATTTTCTTTTAAATTTTGCTCTTACTATTTAAATTAATATTTAATAACTTTACTTATCAATTAATTTTTAATAGATGAAATATTAATAAATTATATTTCATCTCTCTTAAAATTAAGATTATTTTGTTATATTACTTAATCTTTATATATTAATTTTAAATGATACTTAAAAAATAGAGTAAATATTTGATAAATATTATGAAGTGAAAATATGTATTCCTTAGAAAATAAAATAGCCATTTCATTAAATTATAGAATTCATTTCATAATAAAAGTAATAAAATGATCATTCTATTATTTGTGAAAAAAAAATGTACATTCTCATCCTTCAAATCTTTTATATATTTAAATATTACTCTTTATTAATAAATAATAAAATAGAATTTATTTTTTAATATCATATTATTAAAATATTTTAATAATTATATTTTAAATAATAAAATTGAAATATTTTTATTTTCTACAAAGATAATTTAAAAAATTATATAAATTAAATTCTTATGAAATAATTATGATTTTTATATTCAATTACAAAAAAATGAATATAATTTTAATTTTGCATTTTCTTTTCAGTTTTAAGAATATTATTATTATTATTGATATCTTTTTTAATCTATTTCTATAATATTTATTATACCAAACATAATTATATAATAGTATGTCCATTCCTAAATATATCAAATATAATTATGAAATAGTTATTATATTCTATTTTATCATTCTAAATACATCATTAGAATTGTTAGTATTTTATTAGGGTTGTAGTAACAAATTCGCCTTTTAAATAATAATTATGACTTAAGCTAAATATTTTATAATACAAGAATAGTCCTATAACAATGCTCAAGGAGGATAATTGATGTTAATCACTTTTACTCTCTTCCTTCTTTGGTGGAAAAAGAGTTTATTTAATTTAATAATCAAATAATTGATTATTAAATCAAAATAAATTATTAATAATTATTTATTTATAAGTTATTTTACATCTAATAATATGTTTTTATAGTTGATTATATGATGTATTTTTGTTTGTGTGATTTTCAAACTAGAATGCATTATACTCAGACGATACACATTTTAATTTATGTTTTTAATAGTAACAAATAATTTGAAAGTATATTAAAAGAAGAAAAAATTATTAAATCGGTACATGAAGATTTAATGGATACTAAATTAGTACTGAAAATTTTTTCTTATTTCAATTTAGTTCTAATGTCAAAATTCTTGATATTAATTTAATGTTCAACGAATGTATTCAATATTAAATTGATATAGAAAAATCTTTTAATATTAGTTTGAAATGAAATTTTTGAAATTAATATTAATTTGATATAAAAGTCTTTTAATACTAATATAATGTTGATAAGGTATTTTAGATGCACTTGGCTGATTTCTTCTTAAAATAATGTAAATATCAAATAATAATTATTATTATTATTAAAAATATTTTGAATTACTTGCAGTTTTGTTTGATCATGAAGAAGTATAATATAGCAAGGAGAGTAAATATTTTAATAGAAAATAAAAGATATTAGAAAACCAAAATTTAAACTCAAAAATTTATATTAGATATAAAATTAAACATAGAAACTTGAGTTTTAAATATTAATTAATATTTATTTTTTATCTTTTGCTTCTCAATTTTCATAAACGTATAGGCAAAAAAGATAGATTAATAGTAAAATCTCAGTAAAAATTAAAATTTAAAATTAGAAACTTAGGATAAATATAATGATAAGAACAAAATTTTAATAGATTAATTGGAATTTAATTTTTTGCTTTTAAGCTTTTCCTCTTAATTTTCAGAAAAAGAAAAGGAAAAGTAAATAAACAATAAAATTCAAATATAGAAAATCAAAAATTAAATTATAAAACTTTAAAATAATGATGACGATGATATTTTTTTTATGGAAATTACAATTTGTTAATTTCTTGACATGCATTCACAAAAATGAAGCTACATGGCGTTTTAAGAATATGGTTTATATGGTGCCAGTAGAAGAGAAAACATTCCAAAGTGCTTTGTTTATTAAACAATATTAATTATTTAAAAAGGACCCAAGAAAAAAAAAAAAGAATGTGAGTTTTTGTTGTTATTGTTAAAATAAAGATAACAAAGAAAAAAACGGTGGTAAAAGATTAATACGAATACTAGTCTTAGGTGATGTCTGGTTCAACAACTAATGATGGAAAGGAAGTATACTCAAATAAGGAATGCAGGCAAAATGATTTTTTTTCCTTAATTGTTTGGTTTACTTAAAGAATGAAAGAATTGAATTATATTGTAATTTTTTTATCAATTAAATAATGAGATTATATTTTTGAGAATTTTTTATTTAAGTAATATCTAATATTCATTAAAAACTCATATATTTTACTATATTTAAAATTTAATCCTTAATTTTTTACATATATATATACATGTTTAAAAATTTAATTATTCTTTCATTTAAAAAGAAAATAATAATAAGAAGATTACATTATTACTTGTAAGTTGTAATTCTCTTCGTATTTGTGATGGAGGAATGGCGATAACAACTGCGTCGATGATGATTGTGAGAATGTATTATTTGTTTTCATCTATAATGGCAGAGTAATCAGAAGCCATTAGAAGAGGAAGAGATTTAAATAAGCCAAGTTTATTA
Source organism: Sindora glabra (assembly GCA_020226215.1). NCBI lineage: Eukaryota > Viridiplantae > Streptophyta > Magnoliopsida > Fabales > Fabaceae > Sindora > Sindora glabra. The sequence continues at coordinate 1,868,086 of CM035227.1, forward strand.
AAAGTCAGTAATTGCAACGTATTTCATTGTACGTAAGCTAGACAATGGGAGTTTTTTCGATTCTATTTCCAACCTAATCTTCCAAGCATAAGGTACCACGGTGCTTCTTTCTACCTCCAGTGACAAAGCGTTTGAGTAGCATTTTGAATATTTTAAATTCATACATCTTCACCGTCACGAATAATAAATGACAAGGTGAGTTGTAAGATTGATTATTATTATTATTATTTCATGGCTTGAAAAAAAGCACACGGTTCTTGCATGGTGTACAAAAGAATAAGGAATAATAACAGGAACTTAACAATAGAGTTTTTGATCCAAGTTGGAGTTTCAACATTGAACATTGAATTTCTATGTATTGTACTTATATTCTACAAAAGATGCTAAAAATACTTATGTGGTCTTCTTGTGTGGGCTAAAATTAAAGCAATCGTTCACCGAATGGTCAGATGAGAGAATATCGATGAGATGCATGAATTTATTATTGTACCATCCATCTATGAAACGATTTCAATGCAATCATCAATATTATTTCATTCCCAATCTTGATTCGTCCACGTGAACTTTAAAAAAAACCCAAGAACGCGCTTATATATATTTTATTTGGTCGGTCTATGACCTCATTTGACAAACTTGTTCCAACTAACATCAAAATATATTGATTTTAAGAAGAAATAATGTTCCATGCTGTAAAGTGATTTTGCTCTAAATTCGTAATACATTTACATGAATGGCATCCGTATCGTATCTTCTGCATATATAACGGGTGGCCCAGCCCACCGGAAAGGTACCAAAAGGCAAGAGCCATATCAGTATGCAGGAAGAAATCGTGCAAAATCATACGCAGCAAGTGAAGTGTTGGTACCTTCCGTCTACGGATTGCTGTCAAATCTGTTTGGCTTTTCAGAAAATCTCTCCTTAATCACTGCCTTAGACTCAATTGTTACCCATCAGATGTGTTTCGGTTTTCACTTTCCTCAGCGGCCATAATATGCACGTGTTTCTTTTTTTCCTTTTTCTTTGCAAACATCAATACGTTCAGCTAAAAACTTTATTTTCTGTTTATGATCTGGGAAGTAAAAAATTGAACTCATAGCTGACTTGAAAGTCTCAGCCACTCGGAGATTACTCAACTCAAAAGGAGTAAAAATCAGTGATCCATAAAATATAATTATAAAATATTTAGATGAAAAATCTAAATATTTATTTAAGGTAATGGTTAAGAATTTAAGACATATAATTTTACAATGCATTAATAGTTTTAAGCTATTAAATTTTATTCGATTTGTATCGTACTGGACAAGTTAATGAATTCAAATCTTTAGATCGGTTATTGTATTGTAAAAATGGTGCATTGAAATTTCTTCTTTTATTTAATCCTAAATAAACAAATTAAAAAAATATCTATTTTTAAAAATTCCTTTTCTTTATTATTTTCATTCTAAATATTATTTTTTTAACTATAATATAAGTGACATGTTATTCTTTTATTAATATATATATATATATATATATATATATATATATATATATATCTATAATATTATTTTTATAAAAAAAATCTTTCAATGAACAGCTCCACTTGTTGTGATGAAAAATAATTTTCAAATGAATCAGTTCATATTTTTATACCTATAATTATAAAATAATAAAAAATATTATATTTGTTCAATATTATATATGGTGGTGTAAGAAAAAAAAAGACATCTAATATGTTAGAGAAAATATTATTTTATTAATCATATAATATATAAATTACATGAAGATATTTTATTATTTTTTTATAACGATAGAAGTATTTAAATTATTAAATGGAATATGTATAGGAAAAAGAGATTTTTTTTAGAAGGGAAAAAAATCTTTGAAGAAAAATGCCGAGGCTAAGGTTGAAACAAGGGGAGAGGCAAGGGCATGTGGAAGGAAGGCCCGCATAGTACTGGATCAAACTCCATTGTAAGGAAAGAGGCTTTGAGCCTTTAAGCTCTTCGGCATTTCTCAAGTATGATCAAAGACCCCTACCATTAAATACGATGCCCACCAAATCACTTAAATGCAGACACAGATCGGGGGCCCATGTGCAACTCAGTAAACCTGCCGGGAGAATCCATTTCTGTATGCTATGAATAATTTTTGTTAATCTACCCCCTCCCACTAGTATTCTAACCCAAATGATTTTAATGGTCAGTTCTATCAATAGTATAATCCAATGCGTTTGTGCCATTCGCTGATAATTAGGTTATGGCCCCATCGATGCTTTAAATGCATTAGGGTTTTATTGAATATCCTATGAAAGCCCTTTGACATAGATATTCCCACCCGCCACCATCACTGGGGTTAGGTATTTCACTTACTGCATTCACACTTGAATAAAAGGATTTGCATCCATATGAGCGCAAGGCCTTGCGTCTGTATAGAAATTAACTGCTTAGAGATACGTGTTCTTTTTTGTATTGGCTAAAGACTCTGCTGGAAACATACGAGTTTAGGATTCTTCAACATCAATTCATACTTTTTGATGTCACACTCAAACTTATAAATAGATACTATCGTTCACCTACACCTTTCTAATGTTGAATTATATTATTATTTTTCACACATTATTATTGATTTTGACATCAAAATGCATCTAATAATATTTCAGTCATCTCATATGACTAACCCTCTATTCCTGCCAATTACTGATCTGTCAAAAAATTGCCATCCTTTAAATGCATGCATTGTTAAGAAAGTGGTGGGTGGCCTGCAACTAACCAATGATTATGCTGCCTTAGGGTTATCTTTCACATTTAATCATGTACTTACTCTATTGGGCTTGCCATATATAAAACGGGATTTCATAAGGAAGGTTCCATATAAATGAGGTGTTGATGTTAGCATCAAAATTGATGTCAAACCAACCTTTACGGAGCATTCTCTTAAGCATTACTGCAATAGCAATTTTTTTTAGTACTTCATTCTGAATCATATTGTACAAGCTGTGTTAGTCACATTCACCGGCTAGTTTGGAGAGCTTTCTCGCAATCAACTCAGAGAATAAACTCACACACAAGTGTGGATCTCATATTAAATTTGTTTTTGTTGTGTAACTAGATTTTCTCATGATAACAAGATTTAAGAAAAAAAGGGAAGAAGAAAAAGGATTATCAAAGGATTCTCTCCTCCCCAAACCCCAAAATAAGAAGAATAAGAAATCGGGACATTGAGTGGTTACAGGTTGCAAACATTTGATGTAGGTATTAAATGAGTGGAGCCACCTCCCATAAATTTCTTTTGTTTTTCTCATCATATTCACATGCAAATCAGGCGCCACCAATACTCTCACAGCTTTAGTGGATTCCGCCATTTTGATGCTTTAATTTCACTTATTCTATCAAATCAAAATTTCCCACCTAAAGGTTGATAATGCTGAAACTCTAAAATCTCTCTGGACTTGGAATGCAACTGCTGAATAAATGGGACAGGGAATTCACAACTCCAAAACTGTTGTTAGCACTTGCTGTAACTGTTAGTGTCTCTCTTTTCCTCTTTCTTCCACTATATAATTAAAATTTTACGCCGGAAAAGCCCTAGAGATTTTAAATACTCCATAAACAGATCTCTTACATTGAATTGCATCAAGTTTACGCTGGAAAAGCCCTAGAGATTTTATTAAAAGCTTCTTTCATATACTTCAGTGCTTGTCAGATGGGTAACCTGAAACGATCTTGGGATAAGGTGGACATTATTATATTCTGGGCAAACAAGACATTGACTTAAAAATTTAGTTTACATGGCCCCGTCCAGGTAGTTAATGGACTTTTTTTAAAAAATACACATTGACTTGGATAGATTCGAATTTAAAAATTTCACAATATTATTCTTACCCTTCACCATTACATCACTAAGAAATCAAATGAAAAAAATTAATTGGGCCTTATTATTTTAAACAACTTTATAAAAAATAATAAATTGAATTATTTATTTTTATGGGTTCATTTTATATAATCCAATTTATGTGAGCTTACATGCTTTTTTTTTTCCTGATAATTTAACTAGTCTACAAAGTTTTTGGGCGCCCGTACCTTTCCATCATGTAAGTCCAATTCTGTTTTAATTTATATTTGTCCATGCAATTGTGTAATTTCCCTTCATCAGTTTAAATTTTGAAAATGAAAAATTTGGAAACAAAGAAAACCTATAATATTTGGCTAGTTTTTAAATTAAATAAGTTTTATCATATTTTATTCATACCATTGGTGATTAACTTAGTTAAATATCTTTTATCCAATGGTTCATCTAAAAGCAAAAAAGATAATTGAATATTATTTATTATTTTACAACATGTGTTTCATTGATATATATTAAATATTGTGTTTGCTTAGAAAAGAGGCTAGTTTGAACACCACTTTGTTTTTAAAAATAATTTTGAATTATCTTGTTATTATTCATTATTTTTGTCCTTTAGTAGAATTTTAAAAAAAAATTGTCAATTAGGCAAAAGAGGAAACAACTTGTTCTTTCAAAAAAAGGTGCAATAGGGAGAGGATTCAAAATTGAACTGTCTTTTGCATTGCCTAATTAGCAAAAGAGCTTGTAAGACAAGCTAAACTAACTTGGCAACAAATATACTTAGAAGACAAGTAACTTTCATCTATAAACAACTTCTTACTCCAAAAGATGAATATTGATGTCCTAGAACTTGCATATCATATCGCCAAAACTTTTGTACTTTATCTTCTTTTAACTTTTCTCTACAAGACATTAGACTTAAACTTACCAACTTACACTCAAATGATCTTTTTGTAAAATTTCTTGTTGAAATTGTGAGGAAACTTTCCTTGTAATTATGAAATCATAGTATGAATTGTGATAATTTTGTAAAGTTAGGTAGTTAATTGAAATCTTAATATAAATCAATTAGATCTTACAAAGTTAAATGGTGAATTGAAATTTTAGTAAAAATTGGGTGAATCTTGTAATGTTAGATGGTTTTGACTTGGGTATTAAGAGAAAAACAAGTGAAATTACTAGCTTGTGAGGATTAATTGATGTAACTTGATCATAACTAGTGGAATCCCTCAAGTGATATTTAGTGGCTTAAGAATAGAGGAATAGATTTAAAAGACATTTCTTTTAAACCATTAAACTTTTATAAAAATCCATTGTATTCTCTTTTCTTCTTTATTATTTTATTTTCGAGCACTTTAAATTTTATATTATTGCTTGATATTGCTCTTTTTATCTCATAGTGCTTTTATGTTTTGATCTTGCAAGCTTTTCAAACTTGATATTATTATTTGCTATTGATTCTTTGATTTTGTAGTTATTTTTAAAGTATTGTAAAAATATTTATATATTTTTGAAACAATATGTTTGCCACTTTTGAAAGAAGGTTTCAAGAAAAATTAATTTTCAAGATTATTACAAAATTTTAAAATAGTCAATTTACCCTTTCTTAACTTACTTACTTTATCAATTGTCGCTTAGTAATTTAACATTTTTTTCTTGAGGCTCCATTTGTTTTTTGAAGATCATTTTCATAGAAAAATTTCATTTCTTTGCATATAAGTGAAAAAGTACCATGGTTTCTATAACTTGTGATTAAAAAAATATTCTTAGAGTCATAGTAGTGGAGGATTATTATAGTTAACATTGAATATATCAACCGTTTTCTACCATCTTAATAATTTATAACTATATTTTTATGGAAGATATTTTTTGTTAAAACAAATAGAGCTTAAATTTACTGTAAAAGAATATGCACTTAATTTTTTAATCTATCAATTTGTTATTCTTAAAGAATTAGTTTATTTAAATATATATTATCCCGTTAGTGTTATGCCTATTTTTTCCAATATTAACTGAACTTTTTTATCCTACATAGGAAAATGCTTGTTGCACAAATTGTGAGATTAAATTATGGAGCTAATACTGTAATCACAACTAAGTTTCAATCTCTTAAGTTGATATGGTTGCTAAATTTCTTAAATTTATTAAGAAGATTGATGAAATCAAATCCAAGAAGAAAACTTGAAATTAGTTATTTTATTAACTATTTATTTATTATTTTCCATATTTCATCAAGTTTCACATTGAGCAAAATAAAAGTTTTAAATTTAGGAGATTAGTATAAATATATTAAGACCTATACCACTTAAATCATATGTGTGATTTTCCTAGAATTAATATATATATATATGTACCATATTGGAAACTTTTATTCATTCAATATTCAATTCAAGAATCAATAAAGTATTTTATTTTATTTATCTTATTTATCTTTAATACATTAGAAATCCTAATTCTGCTTTTTCCTCGATGAAGTCAAAAAATTTCATGGTTTAGCAACATTTTATTGAAGGTTATTTCAAATTTTAGTAGTATTATTGCACCAATTATTGATTGTTTAAAGGAAGGAATGTTTCAATGGACTAAAGAAGTTGAGAAGAGTTTCGTTAAGATAAAAGAGAAGTTAGTCATAACTCTAGTATTAGTATTGCCTAATTTTGAAAAGTTATTTGAGGTTAAATCTGATTTGACGTTAAATGCAATGCAAGTGGAGTTGGAATTAAGGGACATAAAAAGATAGACCAATCGCTTTCTATAGCAAGAAACACAAAGAAAATAGACAATTTATAAGCAAAAGTTATATATAGTAGTACAAACATCACACCATTAGAAATACTAGTTAATTCCTAAATAGGTTGTCATTTACTTGGGTCATAAAGCATTGAAAAATTTCAAAGGCTAAAAGCACATCAACAAGATGCATGCAAGGTGGGCATGATAGTTAGAGTAATTTGCATATGTAATCAAGCATAAGTCAAGAGCTTCCAATTGTGTTATAGATGCTTTAAGTAGAAAAATAACTCTATTTGTTACTCTTAAAGGAGAAGTTATTGAATTTGGATGCTTAAAAGAATTGTACTAAAGAGATGAAGACTTTAAGTATATATGGGAAAAGTATTTATTAAAATAAACAACAAGTGACTTTCTTGTACTAGAAAGTTACTTATTGTCTTATCCAAAGGAAATAAACTCTACATTCTAAGGGTGTTCTTTAGAGAAAAGATTATTTGTGATCTTCATGGAAGAGGCCTTAGCAAATAAGGTTGTAAAATAAGCAGACTGAAGTGATTCATATAAACTTGTGAAAAAAATGTACCAAAAATTAGGTGGTTTAGTTCAATCTATATTTATGGTTTAAGTCCACGGACTAATCTATATATATTTAGACTTCAATTTGTACAAATCAATCCATATAAATCCATAAAAAAAGGATCAAAATTTGAAGAGTTGGGCTCAATCCAATCTATAAACTTTGTTTCATTTAATGACATTTTGGAAGAGACAAGATAATAGCTAACATAGAAAAATGATACTATTAACCTTAACTAAAGAAAGATATGGAAACCTTGTGCAAAAATATCTTATTTGTCAAATTTCCAAAAAGTATACTCAAAATGTAGGATTTTACATGCTATTACTTATGCCAAATGACATCTAGAAAGACTTGTCAATAGATTTTATGCTAGGCTTACACAAAACATAATGTGGCATAAATTCTGTTCTTCTGGCAGTAGATAGGTTTTCAAAGATGATATATTTCATCCTATGTTACAAGACTTCTGGTACTATGCATATTATAAGATTATTTTTTGAAGAGATTATTAAACTCTATGGTGTTTGTAAAACTATCATATTTGATAAAGATTTCAAATTTCTATTATATTTTTTTGCCTACCCCTAGAAGCATTTTAATGCAACTTTAAACTTTATTAGCATAACTTATCCACAAATTAACAGATAAACTGATACAACAAATAGAACTTCAAGATATCTTGTTTATAACATTTGTGAAGATAAACTAAAACAATAGGATTTTTCACTCTATCACTAGCTTACATTGAGTTTGCCTATAATGGTGTAAATCATAACTCAATAAGATTCTTACCTTTCTTCATCATTTATAGAAAGGTTCCAAAACACTAATTAAATTTGACTTAGTTACCTAAAGTTCTTGATTTTAGTGTAGCTACTAACTATATAGCAAAACAAGTCCAATTTGTTTTAAATGTCAAAAAGAAGATTAAAGCCTTAAATGCAAATACAAAGCAACGACAAATAAACATAGAAGATATAAGATGTTTTAAAAAATAGATATGATCATGGTTTTCTTAAAGAGAGAGAGAGAGAGAGAGAGAAAGAAAGATTCCCTATTGGAGTATATAATAAGTTACAACTAAAGAAGTATGAGCTATACAAGATTTTGAAGAAAATCAATAATAATGTTTATATTATTGATTTACTTGATGATTAGAAAATTTTCAAAGACTTTTAATGTTACTAATTTGTACAGACACTTTTTTTTAAGGGTCAACATATATTAAAATTAACTTAAGATTAAGTTTTTAATTAAGTGGAAAGGATTAATGTTGATGTTAGATCTCTTAAATTATGGAGAAGATTAATTAAATTAAGTTCAAGAAGAAGTTTTGAAATTAACTATTTTTATTAGTTTTTTATTTATTATTATTTTTCTATTTTATAAAGTTCCATATTGGGCAAAATAAAATTTTCAAGTTTAAAAGATTAATATAAGTATACTAAGATCCATATAGCTTAAATTGTATAGATAATAACCCTAGAATTAATATATATATATATATATATATATATATATATATATATATATATATGTATATATATATATATATATATATGTGTGTGTGTGTGTGTGTGTGTGTGTGTGTGTATTCCATTGAGAAATTTTATTTATTCAACATTTAATTCAAAATTTAATAAAATAGTTTATTTCAATTTTTCTATTTATTTTTAAGGCATTAGAAATATATTTTTTGATTTTCGTCTTGCATGACAAGCCTGCCTTTTTTAATTTCTTTGATAAATTTATTTTGGATATTCTTGTTTAATGGCAACGAGGATTTATGGGGGTATAAGGCCCTGACCTCCACGATATGGTTAAATCAAGCCAATTTTGTCGGCCTCTACATTATTTTCTTAAGAACTTATTTTTTTTTTCAACTTTCAATCATTACTGAGTTAACCTTTTTTTTTATAGTGATAGAACTTATTAGTCATTTTAATATTCATACTTAAATTAATTTATCTTTTTCAAAAAAATACAATACTTTGTTACTTTAATATAATTGATCACTATTTTTTAGATGTTTCTACAATTTGAACCTTTTTCATATATAACGTTTTGTCTTTTTCAAAATTTTATCTAATTTATATTTTTCACTTGTATAAATTAAAATTTGTCCTCCAATATGAAAATTCTCGATCCGCCAAGGTTTAATGACAACAGGAATGGTTACCTATTTTAACATTAAAATGGGCAAAGCCTCCTCATAAGCTTGTAATTCTTGCAGTAGGTAGACTAATGAAGCAACTAAGTAATGGGCTTAAAAAATTATGATGAGAATAAGCCTTTAGACAGGTTAACTTTGAGATCCATGTGAAGAACTATGTAGCAAGTTAAGAATTATAGAACAGAAAATACATTAAATATGGGAATTCATTTGTTCTCATGGTTGCCTTCAATATTACCTAGTCTTATTCACTCTCTTTCCTGCTTTCTTTGACCAAAATTTCTAATCCCCCAAGGGTTTTCCATGCCTTCTCATAGATATCATGTACCAAAATTTATTTTAAATGGCGTAATGTAATATATATCATGTAACTAAGAATTTTGGATTAAAATGGATTCAATTTTTTTTATCCTACTAGGTTCCTCTGCACTAACAGTGCAGAAAGAGAAATATGATAGATTAGACATTTATTTATGTATTTATTTATTTATTATTAGTATTATTTTATTTTATTTTATTATTATTATTTTATTGAGTTGGATAACGTTAATTTGTAATCCAAGTAAAGGCATTTCTCTCCTTCTAAGTTGTATTAGGCCTTCAATATCTAATGTAAAATTTTGTTGATATCCCAACTATGAATCACATACAACACTTTTGAAAAAGTGATTAAGTACAGATTAAGAAATGAGATTAAGATTGTAGAAAATTAATTTGAATTTATGCCATGAAAGTCTACAACAGAGACTATTTATCTTTTATGAGAGTTGATGAAAAATTATTGAAGTAAAAAAAGAGACTTACATATGATTTTCATTAACCTAGAAAAAGCCTATGATTGAGTATCAAAAGAAATATTGTGGAAGGCTTTAGAAAAGAAAGGAGTTCGTGTGGCATATATCCAGACTATACAAAACAATGATGGAATAATTACAAATGTAAAAACTCCTGGAGGCGAGATAAAAGACTTTACTATAAAGATAGGTTTGCATCAGGACTCAACTTTGAGTTCTTACTCATTTAATCTAATTTTGAGTGTTCTTACTACAAACATATAAGAGAATATCCTTAAATGTATGTTATTTATAGATGATATAATTTTGATTAATAAATCAAGGGAAAAGATTAACTACAAACTTGAACTTTAGAGATAGGCATTGAAATCAAAAGATTTTCGCTTGAGTAGGAGTAAGACAGAGTACATGTATTGTAATAACAAGAAGTGGGATAAAAATGATTTGAAGGTAAAAATTGGAGAGTATATCATATCACAAGTGTCTAAGATGTTATACATAAAATACATGTTAGATGGTTAAAATGAAGAAAGATATCAGGAGTTATTTAGGACTACAAAGTACCTACTAAACTTAAAGGAAAGTTTTAAAGAGTTATTTAGGACCGCAAAATACCTACTAAACTTAAAGATAAGTTTATTGGACCGCTATACAATTAACTATACTTTATAGTAGTGAATGTTAGGCTCTGAAAGGATAACATGAACAAAAAATGAGGATAATAAAAATGAGACTGTTAAAATGGATGTATGATCACACAAATAAGGACAAAATATGAAATGAATGCATACAAGGCAATATTGACATGGTACTTATTAAGGAGAAGATGATAGAAAATCGATTAAGATGATTTGATTATGTGTAAAGAAGGCCACTAGAAATACCAGTGAAAAGATTGGAACACATGATCTTTAACCCTGTGAAAGGATATAAAAGAAAGTAAGGAAATTATAAAAAAAAATCTCTTAGTAAATAATATTTGCGACAATCTAATCTTGAATAGAACTTAATGACGTAGTGACACCAGTGAGAAGAGTTGAATACAAGATCTTTAATTCTGCAAAAGGGTATAAAAGGAAGTAATGATGTAATATGATCCATGTAACCAACCTCACTTGGTAGAATAAGACTTTATTGTTATTGTAAAAATATATGGATGAAAGAATAAAAATAAAGAAATAAGAATAACATTATTCTTTGACAATCCAAATTTTAGGTTACTCTTTTTTTATTAATTGCATTATAATATTATTGATCAATGATTAATCAAGTCATATTTGAATTAGTGATTGATTTTAGGTGACATGTATTTAAAAATTTATCCTTTTAATCGTTATGCAAATGGTTAGGTATATTTTTTTTTAAAAAGGAAGCTAAAAGGCCTCATAGGCTTCTAATTATAGTGCTAAACTTAAAAATAAACATTTGAATGTGATTGATTTTTAAAATCATACTTTCAAAAATCTTAATATTTTTAGAGGTGTAATTTTTAACAATGTAATTATTAAGAATATTATATTATTATGTTCAGTTTAATTAATTTTTTTAAAGAATATACAATATTGAACTTTAATTAATCTATATACTTTTAGAAATATTGTTACATTATAAAAAATATTCTTATTGAAAATTAAATAATTAGCACTGACAAAGTTATTTGGTCAACATTAATAGATAATGACTAACTATAATAAATAATGATAAATAATAGTTAATAATGGTATAAATAGTAATAAGCAATGGTCAATAACATTAAGCAGTAATAAGCAGTAATCAACAAAATTGGTTAATAGTAAATAGTAATCAATAACATTTGATAGTTAGTACTTAATAGCATTGAGTGGGCGATAGCCAATACTAGTAACTAGTAAGTAATGATAAGAAGTAATCAACGATAATAGATAATGAATGACAATGATTAACTACATGGTGTAAGGTGTTAGCAAGAAATAATTAATGATAGTAATCACTGGCAAGCAATGATTAATGATAATAGATAGAAATAAATAGTAGTTAACAATAATATATGATAGAATATGTAAGACAATAATAATAGTTAAAAGTAGGTGGTGATCACTAATAATAGATAATGATAAAATAAAGTAGTAATAATAATAATATTTTAATAAAAAATTGAATAAATAATTTTTTAATACCATTGAAATATTCTTGTGTCATGAAAATGCAACATATTTATTAAAATATTTTAAGGAAAAACTAGATCAAAAATATTTTTGAAAATATTCATATTCCTAAATATTTTCATCTTAAATTTCAACGAAACTTGATAATTAAACATTCTAGCAGATCCTTATTGAAAATGTGATAAAGATAAGGTGAACTAAGTACTTCCTTGATGAGCTTCAAAATAATGATGAAAGTAGGCCCTTCAGAGAGTTTTCTTTGAGGCCCATGTTGTGAATGTGAACAGAGCAGAATCATATGGCGATATTTTTTTAGGAAAAAAAAAAAATGTAAACAGAACTACATGGCAAGAAATAAAAGGGAATAGAAGAAGCATAAAGCAGTATCAAACTTGGTTGAGTTCTTGACTTGCCTTGCCAAGCTCTACAAGCAAAGTGAATATAGCTTCACACATCTCACGAGCATCGGGTTCATTAGGATTCTTCTTTGAAGAATACACCATCCAAGCATGATGAAGCTTCTTGTCCGGTCTCACAACCACGGATCCTGGCACCTCAGCATCACGGGATGTCACTAAGCCATCACTCTTTTCTCCGTACCTGAGCCTCAGGTGGATTGCACAGACAGCCATTGCAGCAGACAGAGGGATCACTACGGGAACTAGTTGGCCTCGCTGTTGAAGACTAGTGTCAGATTCATGTGCCCCAAAGTATGGCAGAGACAGCCTGGGAAGTTCTGCATGAGCTATTTGTGTCATTGTTGCAAGAATCCCAGGACTTATGCTTGCTTCTGAATGGAAGGAGATCAAAGGAATATCCAGGGGAAGCTCATGCTTCCTGATGAACTCTTTCCGCTTCTCATATGTGAGATCCTCCAATGCCCGTATGTCACCCTGAAGAAATTAAATTTATTACATATTATAAATAAAATACCAAAATCAGCTGCACGAGTCAAGAATTGCCAAGAATAGGAAGTTGAAGCAAATATCAACTTGATTTGTTGTTTAATAAGCCTCTTCCGAAACCATGAGATTTCGTCTGAAAGTAGCAAACCGAATCAACAATCAGGAAATAATACCTTAACTACTTTGCATATAAGAAGTTCCATGATCCTGCGGGTTTCTTTGTCACCAATTTGGCCTTCACGGAGAATATCAGAAGCTATGGGGGTGCCGCCATATGGACTTTGCAGTAAGGCCAAACCAGCAACTTTATCCTTAAGGTCAGACCAATACAGAGATAATGCAGCTGCAGTATCCACCCCACCTTTGCTATGTCCTAATAGCATCACACGCTTACCAGCTCCCCAGTAAAGCTCCTCGATATATAGTTTCAGTTCCCAGGCATTGTTTTCCACTGATGCCTTGAAGAAAAGAGAAATTTAAAGCGGAAAATGAGACATCAGTACATTTGTGCATGGGGTAAAAAGAGATTGCTCGGAAGCAAGTAAATTTAATAATGTTTAATTACCTCACTATGAACTTTTGCAATATGGCAGGCTAGACCCATCTTTGAGAAAAATCTCTTAGTGGCTACAAAATACAAAGGTCCGTGATTGCTAAGGAGACCTGTAACACGGAAAACTCAGACTCCAACTTAAACAGAAGCAGTAATTGAACTTAGACCACAAAATGAGATTTGGATTTTGTCGTACCAGGAATCAACAGATAAACATAGGAATTGGGTAACGAGTGTTCTCCATTCCTGTAAAACGAAACCCGAAGAACACTAGTGTAAAGAATTGACCAGAGATCATGATTTAAGAAGGATCATAAGGATTCCAAACCTGGCTAATGTGATGTTTTTATTTAGAACTTCATAGGTAAAATAGAGTACCTGATGTCTGAAAGCAATTCTAAAAATCTTGCGGTACCATCTACTACTGGAGGCAATCCAGGAGCATGTTGCAACCATCCAATATTATCAGTCGAACCATGCAAGGTTGTCCACACTCGTGATTTAATTCTGAGAATGCAAATAGGATTGGATTTGCATCAAAATCACACATCAATCAGTTAAAATAATATCTGTTCTACACAAATTGACTAAGAAGAATAGTATGAACTATTCGTTACAACCAAAAAAAATATCAATCTAGAACTTGTCTGATCGGATATCTCCTATCAGTTTGCTTTGAAATATACTCCTTTGTACCTACAAACGCCAACCTGAGCGCTTCTAATGCATGAGAAAGAGTATCTCCAGGAGGAACTCGCCAATGTCCAAGCACATTTTAGAACAAGCAATGGGAGCGTTAACCTGCAGCAAAAGCAAATTGTGATAGGAATGATATAGATTACAAAGAGCTGAATTCAATGTAATGGTTTATCTATATTTAATTGTTCATTTTATATATAGTACGTTCAACTGGCTTCACTGTATACTCATGAAATGTCAATTATTTGTATGGAGTCTAGCATGAAGGAGGACAGTTCTTAGTTATTACCCTTCCAAAAATAAAGGAGCAATCACTGAAATATAAGCGGAATCTGCAAAAACAGGTCCTGTATTCACAATTAGTCCTCCATTCTCATCGAATGCTCCACTTTCACAGATTCTATGGTTTGAACCAACGATTTGAGGTTGTAAAGATATGCAACTATTATAACTTCCTGGACATTGTACTGAAGAAACAACTGCTGCATTGACCACAGAGCCTTCACTGTTTCTATCCGCATCTCTGAGAACAAGATTCTCTGCAATATTGGTATCAGACAAAAGGTGGCTAGACTATATTATATTTTGCAAACAAACTTCTTTAAACAGTAAATGATACATGAAACGGTCGTTGCTTTCTACATTTACAAAGCATGCTGTTACACGGAACAGAACATCTGACCAAGGGCAAGCGCATGGGCAGGAAAGCAAGAACTCACCAATAAATTGCAAAAACCGATCACTGACATAGCTTGTGAATCTCATCATATGGAAGAGTATGTCATCCAACATCCTTCAATCAGCAGAACCTAATAACACTACAACCACAATATATACAGAAGAAAATCAAAACAAAAATCAAGATAACGTGAAACGGAAATGACAGTCATGTTAGAATACAACACCATCTCATACACAAGGGGGAAAATTAAAGTTTAGACGCTTATCCTGCAATATCAAAACTATTAAAAGTGAAATTTTTTTAGAGGGAGAAAAGGAAGAGACCAAGCAGTTTCTACAAAGCTTTAAAATTGGAAGTTGGACCAGACGTTGTGAGAATAAAATATGGTGGTGGAATTGTCATGACAATGGTGTTCCTGATCTTTATCTAGCCGCTTTGGCTTTTCCTCATCAATATATCCACTCTGGCCCCACTTAAAGAGTTGTTTTCTTCAATAAAATTATTCTGCACATTTCAGATACTGACATTTGAAACTTAAAGAATCCTTCCACTTGCAAGCAGTCAATTATTTTGCTCAAGCTTAAATGGGTAGATACTTGCGAAAGATCAAAGGGCCCTGCGTGGACAAATCCATTTGTTTGCTTCCCCTGGGTAGAAATTGCCTTGTGTTGGTCTAGATTGAAAAATGCAGTAGGATATTTTTAAGGCAGAAGTAGGTGACGCGGAGGTTGACATTTAATCTTCAGTTTTTTCCCCCATTATATATATATATATATAACCCCAAAAATTAGCTATATCCATTTAAATTTAGATCTAACATTAAAACCCACATCACTGAAAGATGAGCATTTGAACTGAATGCACCGTACCATAAAACCTCCTCATTTTGTTTTTTTATTTACGCTACATACCATAAAACATTCTGAAACTTCGTATGATGAACTACACGCAAAATGATTCGAATTCTTCTTCCCCCTTTTCGGTAATATCATACGAGTAGGGGAGACACTGAGCCATTCTTGGGGTTCAAACAAAATAGGTGGACACTCCCATTCCATGCCTGAGGGCTTTAAGAAGAATATAACACAGACATACAAGAGGAGCGAGCAAACTTATATACAAGGCTAAGTTCTTCCCCAAAATAAGCTTCTGTTTTCTACTCCAAAGGTGTCATGCATCATCGTCGTCTCACATTTATTTGAAACACTCTATTGTTCCAAATTGAGTGAAGGATCATGTGAAAGAGATCGTACTTCAGGGGATGCACATGCCAGAGAAAATGCTTCTGAACCCTTTTCACCCCAAGTTGCAATTTGAGATACTTCTCTTCAGGTATTGAATGGAGTACGTCTTTCAAGTTTGGTATATCTTTTTCTGCAAGGATTACTGAGAATGCATCCCAATCTAAGACCCCAAAGAATGGTGGCACAAAATTGTCAGATATAATCACAGGTACGCACTCATAAAATATGGCTTCCACTACCCGTGGGCTGTTGACATTATAGCCCTTGGGGCAAATACAGTATTTGCTGCTCTTCATGTGATCGATGTAATTCATTTTGCTTGCAACACCAGGAGGCATTGGGCCAAATATCTTCATATCAGGGTCTTTGTCCTTCCAGTGCTTCACAAATATTGGACGTAAATAACCATGCATATTGCCAGCATAGAAGGCAAGAATGGGCCTTTGATGAGGAGGTCTTCCACCCAGATCTTTGAGAGGACTTCTTGCTGACCGGACATATGTTTCAGGAAGAGATACATCCCTCCCTATTTTGAATCCCGCTGTTACATCAGCATTGCAGAGGGCTTTTATGCAGTATTCCATATGATGCCTTAATTCATAAGGAGCCTGTAAGAGTCCATTTATATGTTCTATTAGCTGTGGATATGTGAACAGAAGCATGGCCTTTAGAAGAACGCAGACTCGCTTTATTTATTAATTCACAAACTACAGCATACAACAAGACATGACGGCACTCAACATGTCACTCAGCAGGAGAGAAGTCCACTTATTAAAACATGATGCTGAAAGAAAGAGATTGCTATATCCGTCCCTCAAATTTATCACAGTGGCTGTGGTTCCGGATAATGTATTAGCATAGCTAGACAATTAGGTGTTTGTTAAAGTGACTTTGTCGGCCTCAAGACCTCGAAGTCATTCAGTTTTACAATCATTGATTAAACATTCCGCAACATTACATGGTTCATCCTGCAAGCTGACTCGAGAAAGAAGAATAGGAGCATAGAACATACCCAGTCATGGCATGCAACAAGAAAATGGTCAGATCCACCAGTTCTATTAAAGTAATGATACTTTGCTGCAATTTTTTCTGTGTAGTCCTTCATATACTGGTGGAGATTCGTTCGATTATGAGAATTACGTACATAAAGGGAGTGCTCTAACATGCGTGAACTAAATGGCACGTAAAACAGGTGGGCCTTTGCAGGATCCTTCACAACAAAATGCTTGTTTCCCTCCATCAGTTTCATAAACCATCCCTCTGAGGCATATAGTCCTCTGAGTATAGGTTGATGAAAGATGGGTTTGTCTCCATCCTTGTATATATAAATTTTGAGTACGTGTTCCATGAGTTCATAGCTCCTGAAAATGCAACAAGAAAGGAAGCTAAACTGTCTTGAACTTTAATCATAGAAGCTAAGAATAGGTCATGTGCAGAATGGCAGACAGAACACGCATTTAGGAGAAAATGCGGGAATGAATAAAGCAAGCCTTTTGCACCAGATGCATAAAGATGCAAGAATTCTTGCATTGGAGGTAAAAAACAGTTAAGCTTACCTTTTGAACATCGAAACATTGCGAAACAGAGGAGCATAAAGTTCTCTGTCATGTGTTACTATGGGAGCGTGCTCAATCTCTGACCTTGCAGCAAGAATTTCCTGGTCAAGTTTGGATGGCCATCGTGGCTTCTGCAATAAAAAGGATGAAACTTTTCATTAAATCAATTAAACACTAAATTGTCGAGAAAACTATTTTCCATTAACACAAGTATTAATACCATTGCACGAGAAGATGCACGACGCCGCACTAGTATATGATTCATCTCCTGTATTAATGTTCTTGACTTTGGGGGCATTTCACACCTCATCTTCTTCTTTCTGATGGGGTTACTCATTGCTGCAGCACCATCATCTGAGGCAATAGAGTTATCTTGCTGCGTAGATGAACCAGTGGAAGAGTTTTCTTTCAACCCCAAGCTTTCAAGATGGGTCAGGTTAGTCAATAACGCACTCTTGCCTGTGGAATCCAAAGGAGACTTAAAGCCAACAAGAACCCTCTTAGGTTCCCTTGAATCCATATCTTTATTTTCTACCACTTCATAATTGGTAGAAATTCCGCTTTTTGTCGCCAAACTTTGCTTTACTGAAAAGGTATTCTTACTTTTGTTGGCAAAAATTGGCAAGATATTCTTCTTGGGATGGACGCTCTTCATGTCCGAGCTTCCATTTGTATCAACTATTTTTTTCTCAGGCAAACCATGAACAACATTTCTGTCTACCTCAAGCTTAACATCAACAGTCGGATTGTTTTTCTCAAAAACTAAATCACGCTTGTCGTCATTTTTCATTCTCCGTATTTCATATCTATGCCTATTTACTAACCCAACAAAAGGAACATGCCCATATTTCCCTTCATCATCAATAAAACCCGATGCATTTGTCAAATCTAAAGCATGAACTTTTAGTGGCTTTACAATAGCAGAATACCTTGTGCTTGAGTCATGTAAAGATGGGAAACTAATTTTATCATGCAGAGGAACATTTCCATACGGAAGCAACATCAACTGAAACAGTAAAAAATTCGCACCCAGTACTCCCAGCAGAAAAATCCACCTCCGGCTTCTCACGTAACATGGCTTAAGAGACCGAAACTTACACTCCATTTAAGGAAATTAAGTCAGAACTGAAATCAAACTAGCCTCAATCTTGCCATTGTTGTGCTACAAAAGTTCCCGCACATAGCTTGAGAGTTAAGAAGGCAAAAGGGACCTACGATAAGTTGAAAATTAGAGAGATAAATTGCCGGAAGGCAGTAATATAGAGGGTTTTCGAAATTCGGTTCAATCTGGCCTGAGATCAGGTCGAAGTCATAAAAATATGAAAAATAGAAGATGGGGCCTCAATTTTCACTGCCAGATAATAGGTAACAACTCATTAACTAGGCAGATGTATGTATAGTTTGTGCTTGAATGTAGTTGCGGAGCGAGAGGCCCTTTACTCCAAGCAAGCATGAATTTTGAATTTGAAGACTGGAGAAAATAGTTGCGAAGATTTAGAATTATCGTTTTTCGAATTCTGATTTCCAGTAAAAAGGAAGCAAGCACATTAAGCGGTACGCTTACCTGAAGTACAGTGCCGACTCAAAGTTGAAGTTGACATCTTTTTCTACAACTTTCTCAGGAGCCAAACACAGAAACCCCGAAACAGAGCAGCTCGAAGTTGCAAGCTTTCCGACGATCACTCTGAGAGGTGTCTACTTTATTTATTATGGGTAGGCGTTCAAAGGCGATAAACTTCATAACTTACGAATTCACTTTATTAATATGACAATAAAGATAAAGCTATTATTGAATTGAGTTTTTCCCGTCCCCACCTTATTATTTTTTTTTAATTTATCTATTTTCTTTTTCTGAATTAGAATAATGGAATCGCCGCTTTTGTGTGGACAGTGAAGTGGAGTGCAGACATGGCCACCGGCAACCTGGAAGATGGTTGTCGAGTTCAGGCGTTCTGGAATAAAGGTGACGGTCGACTTAAAGTACCCTGAACCCTTGCTAATCGTACTTTTCGCAGTTTAAAAATGTTACAGAAGGAAGTTAATCTCACGATTTAAATTTAAAATTCTAATACAAAAATTATATATCACAATCAGAGTACTAAGCTTTTTTAGAAAAAATTGGGCTTGAATCATGTTTTTTAGTTGAACAATGTTTGAGAAGTAAGAACACAAACCCTTTGTATTTATAATAAAAAATTTATGTGTTTGATAGGAAACAGAACAAATTATGCAATTACGCCCAACTGTATATACTGTCTGAAACCCTCCCTTGATGAGAAGTATGGTACAAGAAGACAAACTACAAAATTGAATTAGAAATTCAGCAACAAAACTGCTATGCAGGTAGGTCAAAAGGAAGAATGAGGTGCAAAATGTAAAGCATCATGATCTTTCCTTTCACTTAAACAAGCTCTTTGCCTTCCACTTTATATGCACCATCTCCTCACCTTTATTTGAGACTGTCTATCATGCTTGAAACCAGTATGTCATTCAACTTGGGAATATCTTTCTCAGCAAGTATCACCGAGAATGCGACCACTAAATCGAAGCAGTGTTTACGTTTGTCTTTGATTTTTGCAACAGAAAAACAAGTATTACTCTGCTTACCTGTGCAGTGCAGAATGAATCAATGAAGTCGACTTTCTCAGATGCCAAATAGAGCCATCCAAGTTGCAGACTTTTCAATTAAACCGCTGAAAGAGCATCTTTATATACATATATACGCACACTACATGTTGGCCTGGAGAGGCATGAACTTTGATGGGAGAAAGATCACAACTTTAATTACATAATCTTTCTCCTGCGACCAATTTTTCAAATTTAAGAAATGAGGCAAGTTGTAAGGTGCCAAGAAATTTTGGAACCGAGTTACGTGGTAAAATAATATGCACTGGATATATAGTATTTCATCTCGATGGCAACTTTAAATAAATGATTTTAGATGGTTGTGGAAAATTATATATAAGGATATTAAGTTTGATAAATTATAATTTGGACTCAAAAAGTGAAATTTATGTTGTACATTGTTAGTGACGGGAAATAACATAATAAATGTGTAAGGTTTCATTCCCTCATAGATTTTAATGTACTAAAAATATAAAATTTGATATTAAGCATGTTAATCACATAATTTAATAAGTTAAAATATTAATAAAAATATAAACATAAAGTTTTTGAAAATATTAATATTTTCTTGACTTTTAAGATAATGTAAATTTTTATGAAAAAAATGGGTAATATAATGAGAAACTTTACTTCCTAATGTTGCATTTGGTATGATAGAATGGAACCAAATAGAATGAAATGATTATTGTATAATTATATTTTGTATATCTAAGAATTAAACAAACATTACATTTCATAATTATATTTGGTACAATAAATATTTTAAGAATGAAATAAAAAAAAAGGCATCAATAATAGTAGTATCCTTAAAAATAAAAAGAAATCATAAAATTGAAACATATTTATATAAAATATGAAATTGTCATTTTTTATTTTCTTAAAAAAAATTTATAATTGAAAATAAAGAATTATAATTATCAATATTATAATTAACAAATATTTTTTAGTAAAAGTATAAAAACTTAATTTATCAATTTTTTTATATTAAATAATTTAAAAAAATAAAAATAAGTAACTTTTTAATTTTATTATAAAAATATAATTAATAAAATATCTTAATTACATAAAACTAAAAAATAGATATTTTATTATATATTAATGAAAAAGGTAATGTTAAAATATATAAAAGAGGTAAGAGATAAGAATGTAAAAAATTCATTACACAAATGATATTTTTGCTATGGGATGGAGATTTCATCATTTAATGAAATGATCATTCCCAATAGTCATTTCCTAGAAAATGAGCATTCCAATTTTATAATGCCTATTAAATAAATTTTTTTATTCTTTTTTATTACATTTTATTCTATTTCATCATATTAAACATGCTATAAGAGATTAATTGTTTCACCATTAAATTATTTTTTGGTCAAATATCAAAGCAAACAAACTAAAATTAAAAACTCATATCTCAATGTATTAAATGAAATCCAACAATGAAAATATTCAACTTCTTAAGAGATAAAACTCTCTATAGCATTTCACTAAAAAAAGAGGTTTTATTTTTTTATTTGTAACATGCAAATTATATAGAAATTTAATATTTTTTTTTGCTAGCATCTTAGTACTATAGTGACATTTGATATTATCTTAATGTGTATATTAAGTGAATTATCATTTCTATTAATATAAAAAAACTAAAGAATATTTTTATAAAGTTACACCTTTAATATAAATATTTAAAAGAGAAAAATGCAAATTACCGTCACCAACTTTAGAGTGATTGTATTTTATCCCAACATTAGAAACTTGCAAATCAAACCATTAAACTATAAAAAAACTTATAATTAATACTTGTCTTTCACTTATTTAACAATTTTATTAAATAGTGTAATTTTTTTATTAACTTTATAAACTAGAATCATAATATTATTGTATGTTATTTTATTACATAATTTTTTGAACATAGTTTTGCAACTCATTGTCAAGTATTTGATTAAAATTTTATATATTTAATTTAATTTTTATTAATTATAAAACATAAAAATTATGCCAAAAAAATGGTGTAATAAATTAACATATGATAATATTATGATTCTTATTTAAAAACTTCTTGAAAAAATAATGCAATTTGATTAAAAAATAATTACATAGATTACGGATCTTAATTGCAAGTTTTTTATAGTTTAAAATTTTAATTTGCAAGTTCTTAAAGTTTGTGGGAGTAAAATACAACCACCCCAAAGTTAATGAGTGTAATTTACATTTTTCTCTATTTAAAATTTTTTTCAAATACATATTAGAACATTATCTTATGAATTATGTTGAAAGAATTATTATTTTTAATCAACCTCATTAATTTAAATAGTATTTTTGCAAAACTTTATAAAATTATAACATTTAAATGAAAAAGTTAGTATGAAAAAATGAAACTAATTGTTAAAAATTAAATTAAAACTTATATAAAATTTATGATATCATGACAATAAAATTAATGCGAAAGCATATCTTTATCGTGAATTTAATTCTTCTGAACGAGATAGTATTTAAATGAATAACAAAAGCATAAATCTTCCTCTTCTTCTCTTAAAGTATGTGACTCTCAATGGAATAAGTTAACGAATGAGTTAGGTTAGAAGTGGAAATTGAACTTAACCAATATAAGTAAAAAAATCCCATTACGAGTCAAAAAAGATATAAGCTAACACTTTAGCTACTAAACATATTAATTTAAAATCAGGTATTTATATGTTTAAGTAATAAATTACTTTAATAATTAAGCTTTAAAAAATAAAATTTTTTAGATCATTATTCAGCTAGTTTTATCAAAAATGAAATACCTATAATTAATGGTAGCTTACATAAAAATTCTAAAATTCTCCTATTTGAGCAACATTAATTATAAAGAGTTTATTTTAAAATATTTTACCTGAAAATAACTCTCAAGTTGCATACAAAATTTTGAATATGTGATCATGATTTTGAAAACATACCATCTAAGAGATGATATAATATGACTTATACTTAAGCAACCAATAATATCAAATGATGGCAGTGATTGCATTATTATCAACATAAAATCTTCCATTGTTACATATATCATCAACTACAAAAAAATATAAGCCATTAACGTGAAAGTGTAGCAAGAAAAATAATATCAAAAAGTGTGATCTAACAAACATGCTATTTTTATAGTCAATCCTCAATCATTTCTTTATAACAAACTCAATAAGATAGAGAAATTTTTAGTAATAATAAATTTAATTGTTTCAAAATCTCAAAATAATGTTAATTAAAAGACAAATATTAACACAGGAGTTAACGATTGATACTGAGTCCTAGTTCTCATAAACATCAAAGCAATTTTCATTATTTTAGTATAATGCACATAGAAATCATATATACAAACTTAAGAGCTAATGCATGTCACCAAGTCTTAGTCCTTATAATTATAATAATTAGTACATTTCACAATATGGAGATATATGTATTCATAAAGAATCCATAAATTGCATATATAAATGCATAATAATGTATCAATATGATCAAAAACAAGTATGATAAAAATTACTAAATTGTATAATAATATACATGATATATGCATCTTGTGTATCGATGAATATGTTATAATTATCAACTGAGATTAAATATTTTATATAATATAGAACTCTCACTAACTAAACATATTATAAGAAAAAAATAAAATTGAATGCCTACATCTTAATAAACTTTTAAACATCTTACAAATATAAAAATCTTGGTGTAGGAGAAAAATGTTTAAATTTCACATACAGATTTTAATAATATATAGAATTATGATTTCTTAAATCATTAACTTGATATAATAAAATAAATTAATATTCAAAATAAATTTATTATATAATTAACTTTGGTATGCCTCAAAACTATGAAAATTGGATACTAAAATTGATGCTAAGTTAATGTAACAAGAGAATTTTCTAAAATATATTTTTAAAGATTACTTGAACAAAGTATGAATAAAAATTTTAAATTTAACTTGAACTATTTAGAAAACTCTCATGATAGTAACATACACACTTGACTAAAAAGCATTTCATAAAAAAATGGATTCATAATGCATATATCAAGAACTTTATAAGTTATGCTCAAAGAAATATACAATAGCTTATATGTTAAATTCATTACTATTAATAAAAATATGCTAGATAAAAATTACTTCAAAATTCAAACATTATGCACATGAAAGAGGATTCAATGAAATTTCTACCTCTTTATTATACATATTTTCTGATAAATAAATGTCTATAATAATATATAAATTATTACAAACTAAACTATATAAATAAATTTTTAATATTTAAATGTACTTTTATAAAGTAAAGCAATTTCAAATATTATCAAATAATTTTTAACTAAAATAAGCTCTTGAACATAAGTATCACATTTTGTAATATGAGTAAAATTTCACAATATTAAATTAAACTCCCACTAATATGAAGATTTAGTATAATTCTAAAAAAAATTGTACACTATTTCAAAATATAATTATTTACAATAATTAATTAATAATTTATTTATCAAATATAATTTTTTTAAAGAAAGTTACATATAATTCCATCCTAAAGAAGGAAAGGAAAAATTATATTTGATAACTAATATGCCATAATACCATAAATAATATAAAATTCAATTCATCACTATGTAACTAAAGTTACATAACAGTATATGCCATTTTCAAAATTGATTTGTCTGATAACTCTTCAAAATATAAGAGAATTAAATTTAGTTACACAAATCATTTAACAACATATAATAAACAAAAGAAAATTTTCTTATAGATTAACAAGGTCTACACAAAAGTTTCCAATGAATAGCTAAATTTCCCTTTAGGCAAACATATAGTATGTATTAAGTTCTTTTTCAAATATTAACTTAGTTATATAGAAGATAACATGATATTTGAAAAATTATCTTCTTTATGTAGATAGACTTTTAGATTAGTTTACTCTTATAACCAAAGTAAAATAATATATTTTAATTGTACCTTGAAAGAAAATGATTAAAAGATGTAGCACTCCTACTATAAAAGTAAAAGAAACAATATCGAAAGTAAGAATATAACTTTTAATTCATTGACATAGGAGTAATGTACATTACTATAGTATTCCTTTTGGATTGATAGACTTTTAGATTAGTTTATCCTTATAATCAAAGTAAAATAACATATTTTAATTATACCTTGAAAGAAAATTATTAAAAGAGATAACACTCTTACCATAAAAATAACAGAAATAACATTGAAGGTAAGAATGTAACTCTTAATTCGTTAACAGAGGAGTAATGTATATTATTATAGTGTTCCTTTTGGATAGATAGACTTTTAGATTAGTTTACCCTTATAATTAAAGTAAAATAACATATTTTAATTGTACCTTGAAAGAAAATGATTAAAAGAGATAGCATTTTTAGCATAAAAGTAAAAAAAATAATATTGAAAGTAAGAATGTGACTCTTAATTTATTGACATAGGAGTAATGTATATTACTATAGTGTTCCTTTTGGGCAAAAAATATAACATGTAAAAGACCTTCCTAATCATGAAGCCAACTAAGAGAATATTTTAGTATTAAAAATATATGCCCTTTAAGTAGACATATTTTAAAAATTAAAGCAACTCTAAAAATTTAAATGTTTCATAAAATATATCTGATTAAAATATGCAACAACCCTTTTTAGGCAAGTAGTTGTATACAATAATCATAAATCAATTCGGTATGATATAACTTAAAGATTTTATGATCAATATAAATAATTTCACTTTAGTGATAATTATCGAAAACAAACCATAAACTTTTCCAAAGGTTTAAGATATAAAAAAATTTTCCACAATAATAATCTTTTAAGCACAAATAACATGTGATCAATTTTAATATAAAATAATAAATAATCACAAAATTAAAGTATTGTTACATCTAAATTATCTTAATTTTAATATTTTTTGCACATAAATATATCTTAAATCTACGTAATTCAAAAAAATAATGAGACTTAAAATATATATTTATTTTTAAATTAAAGCTATCATTAAATTAAAAATAATATGAAAATAAATTTATAATTCTAACTAGATCTCTTTAACATGTTTCTTTCATAAACATAAATTAATTTTAAATTAAATAAAACTATTCAAAATAATATTAACATAATTTAATAATATACCTTATTTGGTCCATACACATGGTAAAATGAAAAATATTTATAAACATAAATGCCATGTTTGAAAATGAAATAAAAAATTTCATAAATATCATGTGTTCAATAATATATATTTATAGCAAAAAAGACTATTAAAAATTAATTAAATGTAATAGTTAATTTTGGATAAAATAATCATGTTTAAAAGTATACAAATATTACTACATTCTCTTATTTAGGTAAAGAATGTAGTGCATAAAAAATTCTCCTAAAATTAAAATTAACCAAGATAATACATTATTATTATTATTATTATTATTATAAATTTATCCTCATTAGGTAGATAAAATAAAAAATAATAAAATAAATTAAAAAATAAAATTACTTCATTAAACTAATTTATAATTACAATATACAACAACTCTCTTTAGGCTGGTCATTGTATAAAATAATTAGAAATTATTTTATTAAATTTATTTCTAATTATAACACACACTTACCCCATTTGGATAATTAAATATGTGAAATAATTAAAAATAAATCTCGTAAGTATTTATTAATAGCTTAGAAACTTATAAACCAATATAAAATAATTTTATTTTAATAATAATTATCTAAATTAACTCATAAATTTCTCAAAAAAATTAGGATATGCCCAAAATTATAAATTAAATTATTAAATATAATAAAAATATAATCAATCTATTAAGAGATGCTAAATAATATGCACCAATACTGATCATCAAAATCATATTGCATTATAATACAATTTTAAAACTTATTTTTTAATAAAATAAAATGTTATTTGATTATCAATGCCACATCACTAAAATTATTTTAAACAAAAGTTTTTATAAAATATCATCATTTCCTTTGGGCAGATAAATTTTTAATAATAAATATGTTTAAAAAGTATTTTAATAAGCTTATTTCTAATTAAAATATACAACTACTCCTTTGGGTAGGTAATTATATTGAATAATCAGAAACTAATCTCGTAAATATTAATAACTCAAAGACCTTATAAATTAATATGAATAATTTCATTTTGATGATAATTATTTAAAATCAACCTAAAAATCTCCTAAATAAAAATCCATGATAATAATGAAAAAAACCCGAACTATCATTCAAATATTTTTTTTGAAAAAATTAATAACAATTAAAATGTGATCATTCCATAATAGGTTGTTATACAAATTACACCTCTATTGATCATAAGAGTCCTAAATTGCATTAAATTTCACAATTGTAAGCTTTATTCAATAAAAAATATTTAACTAATTATTTTACATATGAGATTCCAAGTAGTAGGAATTACAAATTCAATAAAAAGCCTGTTCATTAGTCAATCTAAGATTCAGTTAATGATTCCCAGTCAAACAATCGAGGATTAAACATTACACTGTTTCTATGCTCAATATTTGTATGTATATAGCTACGCTTGTAAAATTAATGCTTGACCAGACAAACGTAATAACTGACTATGTCCAATGCTTAGACTATGTAATATCTAAAATCCTATTTGCTAAATATATTTGGAGGGCAAAATTTCTTATCCTTTATTAAGATAAAAACCATGAATCAAAAACCTTTATCATGATCAATTTACTTTTAGGATTAATTTAAAATTAAAAAAAAGATAATAATTATTGTTAGGTATTTTGTTTACATGAAAACATACAATTGAATCCTAAATTTATATAAGACGGCTTCAATACCACATGTTAAAATTTAAATTAAAACTTGTATAGAATTTAAGACATTATGAAAATAAAATTGATGTAGAAGTATACTTTTACCGTAGATTTAATTCTCCTGAATAAGATAGTGTTTAAATAAATATCATAGGCATAAATCTTCCTCTCTTTTTCTTTCTCATAGGTATAGATCTCTTAACGAGACAAGCCAATAAATGAATTAAGTTAGAAGTAAAGGGAGACTTAGCCAATATAAATAAAAAAAAATTATCAAGCCCTCCTATTACAGGTCAAGAAAGGTATAAGCTTATACTTTAACTATCAAACGCATTAATATAAAATTAAATATCTATAAGTTCAAGTAATAGAGCACTTTAATAATTGGACTTTAGAAAAAAAATCTTGAATTATTGTTCAGCTAGTTTTATTAAAAATAAAATACTTACAATTAATGGTAGTCCACATAAAAATTCTAATACTAATATCTGTAAGACTACCAAGATAATGTAAAGAGAAGTCATAACATGAAAAATAGTCATTTTGAAGTGAATTTTTTTTTTCTTAACTTCACACTTGACATGCAAGAGACTAAACTTCAATTATTTTGTATGATTTATTAATTAAAAATAAATTAGTAGGATTTATATTAAAACTATGACAAATTCTTTATGGATGACAATATATTTAATATGGCATAAAACATTTGAATTTTTGTACTTTAATTGTTTTTATTAAAAATAAAATATATAATTAATTAATTCAATTAATAATTTTCATGCACTTGCAAAATAATAAAAATTGATCTGAACTTTAACTTATTTTTATTAAAAGAATAATATATAAAGCCAAAAAAAATTGTGCAATTGATGGTGGCACGTTGATCATTGATGTAGCATTATAAAATAATAACATAATATTTATGTACAATTGTGGCAAAACATTATCTCATGGAATGTTCATGATATATTACTTTTTTAATAATATAAATTTATATCACTAAATATGATTTAATCAATTTTATATGAAAATTATTATTATTTTAAAATTAATTAAATTATATTTATTAATTTATTTGTATGAATTTATTCCACTAAAAAATAATATACTACAAATTTTTCCTTGTCTTAGACGTAAAGGATAATTCAATTGTTTGCTTACAAAGGTCTCAACTGAGGAAAAATATATATTTTTGTACTTCCCTTCATTTAATAGATGTGAATCACATTGCAATTTTTTTCAAACCATTTTGATTAATATAAAATTATTCTATGTTGGTTCTAATTACACGTAGCAAGTTACAAACTCGCCACGGTTCCAAAACCCTAACCTTCCCAAAGATAGGAAACCATCACCATGAATGTATGTTACGAACTTTTTCCCTTTCTATTAGTAATATTAATATATATTAATATGCTCCCCCCCCCCCCCCGGGTCTCGTAAGGAGTAAAGAATTTCCATTTTTCAGATAGAAGAGGAATAGTATTATAATATTGTGTTGCCCTGATAACCCATCATAAAATAATTGGACAAAATAATGGGGATGAATAATGCCCAGAGTACTTGGCCGTTCAAGTTGAAATGTCACCCACTAACTTGGATGGCAATCCGTGTGGTTACAGTTAATTTATTTATTAAATATCTTAAAATAAATTTTTTTGTTTAAAGATAATAGTATATATTAGACAAAATAAATATATAAACTTCTGGGTAGAATCTCAAAGGTTTCATGAATTAATAACCGATTAAAACTATTAGAAATACACCTACTCATTCCTATTTATTACACAAAATTAAGTTTGATATCCCTGCCTCTTGAGATTTTGTAGGTCTTCCCATGTGCCGAAATGGTTGCCAAGTCTGATTCCTTTTGTAAGATTTTCAGCTTGTGATCGCTTTTGGAAGATGAACCTGAAGGACTTTGTCATCTGTAGTTTGCCATTGTTCATTGACCATCAAAGCCATTGATAAATGGCATTTAATAGCTGCATGGTGAGTGTATCTGGTTTCCGATGGTTTCTGAACATTTTTTGCCTGACAATTCATCGGATTTGACGTTGATACTTAATTAGTAGTTTAATGTTTCTGTGATAAAATTTAGATCTATGATGTTTAATCTATTTTGAGCTCCATGCATGAAACTGACATGTCTTGGTTTCTTTCTGGTTCAGTGATTTGATGAAATTTTTTGTTAGATAATTCAGAATATGTGAAAAAAGTCTTTGATATAAAATAGAATTGCCACTATAGATTATAGAGAACTTGCATTGGATGGGTAAACTAGCCATGAATTTTATGATTTTGTATTTTCTAGATGTTTCACAATGTGATACATACTTGTTATAGATATTGCATCTCTTAATGATTATGGAATTTTGTGTTGTTAAAATTTGTCATTAGCCATTCTAGTAAATTTCCCTTGTGTATGTATTCAGATCTGAGAATGAAAAGGAGGTCAAATCAGATGGCTTTAGTATAGGTGCAGAGAAGGAAAAGATGATTGATGTTTTTCTCATGGTGACCACAAATAGGAAATTTGTATCTAATTGAATGTGATGAGCTTTTAAATTGACTCATAATAGTAAGAAATTACTACTTAATCTCTAAATGAAAATGATTATTTTATTGGGTAATTTTAGCTTTCATAATTTTGCTCAAGCCTTGTGTTTATGCATATATGATAGGTGTTGGAATTCAATTTTGATAAGGGAATTATAGCTATGGTCGATAATATATACATCATTTGTATGTTCTGTTCAAATCAATTTATAAATATATTAAAATAAATTATTTGTTTAAATTATTTAATAATTTTAATTAATAAAACTTATATTGTAAAATTATATATTAAATTTAATTATTTATTATTTTTATAAAAATATTTTTAATTATTAATAAAATATTATTTTAAATTTTTATTATTATTTTATTAAAATAAAAATTTTACATTTTTATTATATATATTTATTTATAATTAAAATATTAATTATTTTTAAATAAAAATTTTAAAAAATTAAACTAATTTTATTAATGTATCAATTTAAACTCAAATAAATATATCGTGTTGATATCAAATTATTGGATCGTGCCAAAAATTATCATCGGAACTCATCGTGGCCGACAATCTATCAATGGCAAAACCGACATCCCCTTCTACTTTCCTGAGATTCGTTATTTTTTCTAACTCTCTCCGACTGCCGGCTGAAACTGTTGAGAGCAAACACATCAATTTCAATGGTTTAAAAAAAAAAAAGAAAAAGAACAATTAGCGTTTCAATTTTGGTTGTCAATCTGGGCGTTCGATCCCCCTCTCTTTCAGCCACGACTTGAACCAAACCCGATTTCAATTTTGACCCACCGGCGCCTATCCCCTGTGGTAGGGTTTTGCCGGTGAAAATGGAACGTTGTAAACGCTGAGATATTCAGCCATCAACAACCCGATATAGTGACATACTTCTTCCAAAGAAATTCTATTACTGTTGGAGCAATAGACGGTGGATTATTCATCAGCACACACTTGTCTTGCGTGATCAAAACTCAGGGCACATAAGATCCCCTCGCAGAGCTTCTGGCATATTGGTCAAAAGTATTGCTACCATGAAAATGGTGTATTTGCTTTTCCATTTTTCCCTTATCATTCTATCTTTCTGTGCTGAAAATAAAATATATCATTGCAAGAATGACAAACTCAATGGATAGTAAGAAACTGTTGACAGTAACAAGAATGATGCTAATAATGGATGTCCTTTTATTATTTCTAATGACGCAAGCATAAAACAATTGAGAATGATTAAATCTATACTTTGATGTCAAACAGCAGCTGGCTTTCCATTAGACATGTCTGGATTCCTTCGACCTACGATTTTCTTCCAGAACCAATGATTTTCAAAAAGAAGATATATCTCCTCAATTGGAACCTGCTTTGTTTCTGGCAATAAACAGAAGATGAAGAGGCTCATGATGACAATCAAGCATCCGAACAGCAAGAAGATTCCATATCTGAGTTTACATAGCGACATGAGGAAGAGCTGTGCTACAAGTGCTGTAAAGATCATGTTCACGCACACCACGACACTCTGCGCAGATGATCTTATCTCTAGGGGGAAGAGCTCGCTCGGAACCAACCATCCTAAGGGTCCCCAAGATCTTCCATATGCCAACACAAACACGCAAATCACAATTGTAAGAAATACGCCGATGCCTTTAGATAGTGTTTTCCCATGCCCAAAATTCAAAGCTAAAGTTATAGCCACAGCAACCTGCAAAATCAAACGTTCAGGTAATTAGTAGATTCGCTTTGTGCAGTTATGCAACGAGATCAATAAATAAGTGGGATTAGTTTATCTACAAAGTGTGCTATGAATGCATTATTATTTTACAAGAGACAATTGTGGCATTTAGTATGAAATTTTCAATTGAGAAATAATATGGAAATGCAGTTACCATGCACAATATCATCTCAAAGCCAGCTTCAAGAAAAAATGTTCTTCTACCCCACTTATCAACAAAAGCCATGGATATTAGTGTGGCAAGGACAAGTGCTCCGCCAGTCAAGATAGATGAGACTAGGGACGCATTGGAGCCAAATCCCAAGCTCTGAAAGATGACAGGGGCATAGAAGAGGATGGAGTTATTGCCAGTTAGTTGCTGGAACGCCGGGATCCCCAAAGCGCCAATTACCAACTGGGGCCTGTTCTTCCTTTTCAGGAGGTTCCTAAATGGGTTCTTGATGGCTTGGGCTTCAATGCTGGCATCAATTAGATCTAAAAGTTCTGGCTCAACATTCTTGGTACCTCTAATTTTCTCCAATATTCTTCTTGCTTCATCTTGCTTGCCTTGTTCCACAAGACTGTTAGGTGTCTCAGGACATAAAAGACCTCCAATAAGCATCAGAATTGCTGGAACTGCAGCCAATCCTAAGGATATTCTCCATCCATTGGGATGCACTTTGTCTGTAGCATAATTAACCAAGTATGCAATCAAGATTCCCACGCATGTTGTCAATTGAAAAAGTTGATTCACTGCTCCTCGGTGTTTAGCCGGAGCCATTTCCGAGAGATACAAGGGAACAGCCTATGAATAAATATCAGATAGATGTGAGCAGTTCTTTAATCTTTGAAGAATTTTAAACAATTTCTGACACAAGTATGGCCAATAAGTAAGTGAGATCAATTTTTTGACTTACTTGGTTGCCAAATCCAATGCCTCCGCCAAGAAGGATCCTGCCAATGATGAGCATGGCAATGTTTTGAGCAGCTGCATTGATGATTGCTCCGGCTAAGAAGCTAAGGGATCCGACGATGATACTGGCTCTCCTCCCATAATTTCTGGTAACGTAGGAAGCTCCAAACGTGATAACCAGGGCAGAAAAGTAAAGAGATGATGTGAAGAGCGTCAGCACCTGATTGTCATATTTGCAATAATCGGTCTCATGTAAATGGGCGTGCTTCTTCTTGTACACTTTTGGAAAGAATTTTATCAGGAAATCATCCATGGAAGTTACTCCACCTGAAAATAACAAGTCAAGTTGCCATGACTGATGTGATTTTTATCACAAGAAGAAAAAAAATAAGTTCATCTTAGACGCTGAACTCCATGTATTCTGTGAAAACATATTTTTTTCGAAAAATGTTACTCCAAGGAATGTTGTATTATTCATAAGTTTTTATTAAAAAATTACGATACTTAATATAATAATAATAGCAAAATAAAGTATTATTTTTCAGCATATTATTTATATTAAATATTAAATTAAATAAATAAAATGTTTATTATTTTAGTATTTTAAGATTATATTATTAATTTTTTTTATTAAAACAATCGAACGGATGTCAGCAAACGATTAGTGACATTCGACGTTATGAGACTGGCCAGCCGATGGTTTTCCTGAGTAAAGAATAATAAAGAGGCTAAAATTTATTCATACGAGAATTTCTAAAAAGAATAATGTTTTCCATTTCTTTTAATTTCTCCGCACGTCGCTATTGGAATTTGGCTTCCATCGCTCTTTAAGTGGTAGAATGTAACATTGTAACTTTTAATGATGAAAGTGATGGTTTAAAATTTGATCAATAATAATAAATTTAAAAAATATTTTTATATTTATAATTATCTATTTTTCTAATTTTTCATTAAAAATTATGATACTCACTTTATTCTTTTGAATATAACTAATAATTTAGAGGATCGGAATGGGTTGATAGTTGTTCTGCAGTGACTAATTATAAAACTCAACAGTGAAAAGTTATTGGCATAACATTTGGAAAATTATTTGTCTCCTTTCTTGAATTTTAATGACTATTTATGATAAAAATGTCCTCATAAAATATTTTTTCCTTCCTTGTATTTTTTATTCATTAATAATAGAGCATCAAGCTTTCCCACATATATTGCAAACTTTAAGTTTCCCATCATTTAATATAAAGAGTGAAATCTGGAAGAAAGACATAAAATTAGAGAAAGCCTTTCTGGCAAGTATTTTTTCTTTTAATTAACTTTCTGTGTTTTGGTTGGGGGAGGAATATTGCTTACACAGCAAGAGATGTAATAATTGGCTCCCCTCGATCACGACTGTGGCAAACAATTTATAAATAAAAGGTGAATTTTATTGTATTTTAGAATTTTAAAACATTGGATAAGGTAATATTAAAAATTATTAGATTGAAATTACTTAATTATATTTATTAAAATATAATAATTATAATTAAATAATTTTAATTTAATAATTGTAAAATTTATTATATCATCCAAATTTCAGAATTTGATCTCAGCAACAAGCACCTTTGTAAAATTAAAAAGAGATAAGAAAGAAGAAATGTTTTGTTCAATCAGGAATTTGAAGCCCAAAATTCTTGCAGTCAAACCGAAGACTGCGAAACTAACGGCAAAATTAAAGCAAAACTGCAACGGAGCCCAATATATTTATTTATCTTTTAATTAAAATATCTTTATTGCCCTTTGGTCTTCATACGTTTGCAGTTATCGCCGTTCCCCCCCCCCCCTTCCCCTAACAGGTCACGACTCCGTATTAACTTCCGATTATCTAATTCACTAAAAAATATTTTTTAAAAAAAAAAATAGAAGATGCAGCATATTTTCATGAAATAAATAAAAAAATAGCAAGTTACAACGTTGACCACAGACAAACAGAGAAATCTAAGTCCGCGACTCGCTGCTAAGAAAAAAGAACAACATGGAATTTTGCCGGAAAAGAAATGTGAAATAGGATGAATTAGAAGGGAAGAAGTGACCTGAAACACCGAGATCGTAACCGAAGAGAGAGCCACCAAGAGCACCAACGGCACAGGAGAAGATAAAATACCAAGTAATTTTATTCTCGTAGAGATGAGCTCTTTTCAGAGTGCCGCCGCCGTCTCCAATTGCTCCACCGGCCATTGCTCTCTCTCAATTACCACAACAACCAGACCTCGTCTCGAAACAACGTGACGAAATGCAGTCCGGACAGCCTTGCATTTTATAGATTCAAAGAGTCAACTATCGTTGGGGCACGCAACTTGGGGCAAATAAAATATCCATTCCTCTTTATCAAATTCTTATTTCACGATTTCCTCTATTTTAGTACTTGATTTTGAGTTTTGATCCGACGTCACAGCCATTTTTTTTAGATTAATGCATGCTTTTAATTTTTTTTAATCAATTTGACCCAATCTCCTTCGTTATCCACCTATTCGTTCACATCCGATGTAAGTATTTTTTTGCAATTTTATCATTTAAATCTTTAGTGTAGTTGATGACATGGCAATTAATTTATTGATATCATAACATTATAGCCTTGATTTGATCACGTATTTGTCAGTCACATGCCAGCAAAATAATTTTTGATTTTACAACTTTGCTAAGTATTTTAACAATACACTAATTAAGAAAGATATTTGATTAAATTTAAATTGAATAATTTTATGACTAATTTAATACTAAAATTCTTTAAAAACTTTGAATAATTAATTAAATACTAAAATTTAGTAAAGAGCTAAATTAATACAGCTTGCGTTAATAAGTGATGAAAATATGCGTTTCCTCTGTAACTTTAACATAGGATATTAATATATGTACAAAAATTAGGTTTATATAGAAATTGTACACACATTTTTGCTTCACTTATATAACTTTTCTCATAAGAAAAATTAAGATCTTGCTTGTTGCAAATTTTGTTAATGAAGCTGCATAAACTTGTTAAATCATTTTACAGTCTTTAGATAATAAGTTAAGAGATTTATTAGAAAAAATTACACCATGTAAAATTAATATTAATATACAAATTAAAAAATCTATAATTTTTAAAATGAAAATTAAAAATTTGACTACATATAGTGAAGTTTTTTTGTTTTTTGAATAATAAGAATGGATCAAAACTTAAAAATAGAGAATGGCACAAAAATTTTTTAAAAAATTAAATGTTATTTAAGTTAAATTTTTTTAATATAATAAAATTTTATTAATACAAAAAATTTTGTGTGATAGGATATAAATCTGATATGTCCTATTAATCTAAAATTATTCTATCATACATCATTGTCATTATATATTATAATTATAATAGGAAATATATCGTTGGAAAAGGTAGGAGTTGAGTAGAAATTAGAAAACTCCAAATCATATAATGTGAAAATTTTTTTACTAGTGATTAAGATAAAAAGGAAAACGATCTTTTTTTATCATTAATCTTTAATATACGAATTAGGAAAAATAGAAAAATTTCCAATAGATAGATAGTATTAGTAAAATGGTCCCCGTATATAATAAGGGGCCAAGGCCAACTCAAACCAACTCCGAGTTTGGAATAAAAATAGAAGCCAATGAGATGATGCTGACTGTGATGACCACAGAGGATAAAGCCAAACAAAGCTGGCGCCTGTGACTTTCTTTGTCCTCACTGTATCAGCAGGGCACTGGCATAGTCAAATTCAAATGCCGTGCCCGCCCTTATCCTTTCTCATTTCCTTATTTTAAAAACAGATACATATAAAAAAATTTAATTTTATTATAAATAAATTAAATTCTAAATTACAAAATATATATATATGAATTTAAATAAATATAATATTTAATACCTAATTTATAAAATATTACATATGGTGTAATAACTGAAAATTTATATATCAGTGCAATAAGTGATGCGTCAAATTCCTGTGCATATAGATTTGTAATAATTGTCGATTCAGATTAAATTTTGTGGGAAAATTACGAAAGTGAGCACTAAATTTAGGAATTTAGTAATTGATTCCATTTGGAGGGGTTGCAACATTTATCTAGTCATCACATAATGGGAGTTGACTCTACCATCAAATATTTTTATTTGATTCTATATATTATTTTTTATTTTTATTATTTTACGTGTAACATATTGTTTCTTCTCTCTATTTCTATTTGCTACTTTATATATTTTTCAATTTTCATATCCTCTTATTATTTATCAAGTGAATTTTTATATGCTTTTTTATAATATTTTTATATAATAAATTACACTTGCATCTTCTAGAATTTAATCTAATTATATTCACATAATTTTTATTTTTAGGTATATATGTACTTGCTTCTTTCGTTTTTTATAAAAAAAGGAGCAAATTTATATTTAAATGAAAAAGAGAACATATATATAAGAGATCAAAGAAATAAGAAATCATGCCAAACTTAAAAGAAAGTACAAATAATTTATTCCTTTTAATAGAAAATGAACGTAAAATATTTTATGTTGGTCAACGGGAAAAATTTATTTTATTCAAGAAATCTTAAAAATATTCCATTCTGTTATGTTATAATCATAATTTTTTATTAAATTGAAAAGGATAAATTGAATGAGCATATAATTACATTTTTTTAGTTAATGACATAAAAATTTTCAATATAAATTTATTATTGAAACAATTTTAATTAAAAATATAATTATAATAAATACAATCGATGATATTTTTATTTCATATATTAATTATGGAATAAATTAATTATAAGTTGATTAAAAGGGAAATGTTTATTAAAAGGGAAGTTAGATTAAAAAAAGTTAAACAAAAAATTTGTACAGAATTTTAATACAAAAAGGTAGAGGAAAATAAAATGAAGGAGGTAATGTTATATGCCTAAATGATTGTTAAAATTATAATATATATTAATAATTTTTAATTATCTAACATATATATTAATAAATTAATTAATTTTTAATATTATTTATTATAGCTAATTTAATATTTAATTTTTTAAAATATTTTAATATATTACGCAAAATACGCTTAAAAATTTTCATACGAGGTAGCATACTAATTAAGTTTATTGACTTGTATGTCCCAACGATTTTATGGTGACTCTCTGAATCCCAAGCAATAAAGATATGGAATGTCGAGAAAAATTGGTAATTGCCAAAATTATAAGGCCAACTAAAAATTAAGTTTATAACGCCTGCTCCCTGTTTTGCAATCCTAACAATCCTTTTGTACCATTTGTCCCGTATACAACATTATTATTTATAAAAGTGATGATAATTATGTTTTTTAAATTTTATAAATAATATTATTAATTTTTTATTTCTATTTTTTATTATAATTATTTATTTTTATATATAATATTAAAATGAATAATAAAAGATAATATATAATTAAAAATTAAGTATATATTTAACATTGATAAAATATTATTTAATAATTGACTTTAATATTTTTATTTATTTTAACATTTCAAATAAATGAACGAATAAATAATGATAATAAAAATAAAAATAATGGATCAATAATATTAATTATAAAATTTTAAAAATTATTATTATTAAATTTATAAATAAAGGATCAAATATTTATTAAAAAATTTATGTTTATTTTTTCCATGATAAATATGATAAAAGAGAGAAAATAAAAATCCAAATGTGATAAAAGTTGTCAAATACAATACTTATTTGAATGCGGACCCGTGCCATGCAAGGGATTATAAATTTACTTTTCTCTAAACTTAAACTTTTATCTTATACAACTATATTTCAAATTCTTTTAAAATACAAAATGTAATTTAAAAGATAAAGTGTAATATTATAATCTTTAATTAATTGGTTAAATAGTTACAAATTTAAAATTATTTTTTAATTTGTCATTATGTATCAAATTTTAAGTCATTAATTTCCTTATTAAAGATTATAATATTACACTTCATCTTTACAATGCATCTTACACTTTAAAGTAATCCGATCCTAAATTTTGAATAATGAGTTTCATACTATAAAAAAAATTATTATAAAAATAATGGATTGTGTTTATCTTATATGCGGTCATTCACTTTTGTTAAAAATAAATTTTAAATATATACATTATTTTTTACTTAATAATAATAGTATGCAAAATCCACAAAAATTTTTGGTTCCCAAATATAACCTCTTTATAGATCCTCCATAACATAAATTCAAACTAATATAAAAATATCCATGCTTAAAAAGAAATGATAGCAAATAAATAAAAGCCTTCACAACTTATTTTAATCATTATCTATCAATTATAAGTCTTACTTGAGAAAAATTTTATTTAAAAAGACTTCTTTTGGCGAACGTAGAAAGCAAAAACATATAGATTAATACATATATTTTTAATGAATTCATATTTTATAAAAATTATATATGATGAAAGATGATTACAAATTTAAACATCTAAGTCATATTTAATAGAGGCAACCTCTGCTCTCATAGAAAAAGAATTGTTCTTTACTCTTTAATTGAAAAAAATAATTCAAACTTATTGAAATTTTCAAATTTTTTTATATGTCCATAAAATTGATGAATTGGAAATCGTAAATACAATATTTGTTCATGAACTTCTTAGATGGCTTACATTTATATTTACATATAATAATATTGTATATATAGTATATTGCATAATAAAAAATTAAAAAGAAAGTCTTAGGCATGAATACATCTATATTAATTACTTTTATTTATTTCTCGGAGTAAAAATCTTAATGGTAATTATAGTAAGGAATCATTTAGTTCATACTAGAAGTAAGTTTTAGCGGAAAGTTAAATTTTTTAAAAAATAAATTTTTTTATGAACTTCTCAAGAAGTGTTTTACTCATATTCAACCCAAATAATAATCATATTGCATCAAATTAGCTAGTTTAACCTATTTAAAAACTTCAATTAATAAAATTTATATTATAAACTTATGTATCAAATTTAATTACTTATTATTTTTCATTAAAAGTATGTTTAATCATTGATTAATTACTTGATTATAGTTTTATTTTTCATTTTATTAAAATATAAAATTTATATTTGTATTATATATAATTATTTATAATTTAATTATTATTATTTAAATAATATTATCAAATTTTAATATAAATTTTTAAATAACTTAATATATTACAACCTTAATCCTATTATGATCGACATAAAATTCACTACCTGATTTCTATCAAACTAATCCAACTTAGTTCTCATTATTTGAGTTAATTAGTTAAAGTATGTATTGAAAAGAAGGAACAATAATTAAAAAGAAAGAAAATTGCATTCACCATCAAAAACAAAAGTTTACAAAACATAAAAATGTTAAGTTTAATTATATTCCTCATAAGATGGGAATAAGCTAATCTAACTAATTCAAAAAGTTTAATTCTTGAATCCTCTACCTATATTTTATATTTAGAATAAAGCCCAAAATTTCTACTACCATATCAAATATCTTATATTATCAAAGTCATACTAGAAAACATACCGACAATTCTAGCTTTAGTGGTGAAAACTTGACCTATATATTTATAAAATAAAATATGAAAATGTAAGTTTAGAATTTTTTGAATAAATGCTTATATAAAAATAAAAATACTAATATAATAATAATCTTACCATTGAATCATTCTCATATAAAACTTAATATGTAAGATATTTGCATTTGTTAATTCATGCTTAAATAGCTAAAAAGGAAGCTTAATTATAACCACACTAATGCTACACATCACAGTGATATAGCTAATGATATTTAAATTAAAATTTCATAACACAATATACTTCAATTAGTAATGACAATAAGTAAATCTTCTTCTAACTCTTAGTCAACCTTATCGCTCACAAGCCCTTTTATGTTTCCTAAGTCAACTTTATCCCTTGCTAGCTAATTACTAGAAATTAATCATCCAACATTCAGATTACTCCCTTATCACGTTACTTATATCACCAAGCATACAACTTTCATTTCTCATATTATATTATAAGTCACATTCATCACATTAGTTTAACAATACCACGCCTTAATGCATAACCGCACAACAAATGTCATTATATAGACAATAACATAAATTAGTTCACATCATGTATCATATAATTTAATAACTCATGATATCACATTTTTCAAGTTTCAAGCATCCTATGCCTCCTTTCATAGTCACGCAATCCAATTCATTTCATGAAATGACAATACAAATCACTTTACGTAACATATCATACAACACAACATCTTAATCTCATTTTATAATCATCACATTTTTTTTTATCTTATAAATATCTTTAATTATTTTATCTTGATGTTTAGGAACCATACAACCTACATCAGACCATTATATATTATGATAATATAATGTAGAATAGTTATGGTCCATTATACGATCATCTTAGTTTGACTTTTGGATAGTGTTTTATGAGTAGCTCAAAATTTTAAATTTATTATTTATGAAACTTATTTCAAATGAAAAAAGACTCAAGTGGGCTTCCTTGAACTAGTCATTTGCTTAAAATGACTAAGATTTGAAGAAGTTATGCCTATTGAAAGATAAATAAATAAAATTAATTTTTTAAAATTTTACATTTTTTATCTTTGTTCACTATCTTAATGATATCTCAAAATATATATAATATTTTGATATAATACTAATTCTATTATAAAGTAGACTCAATTATTTTTTTAAAAATATATGATTTGCTAAAAACAAGTGTAAAATAAAAGAACTATAGGTTTGGGAAGTACATCAAGAAGCACTTCATGATCTTTAAAAACATTGTTCTAAAGTGAGATGCTTTGCGAAACACTTCTTAACCTAATGAATTATGAGCCCAAGAAGCGCTTCACAAAGTGCTTTGTGATGAACACAATACAATTTTCGAATAACTTTTACTTGTTTATCTGAGAGTTTAATCATCCTTATACATTTATTACTCAACAAACATTATCAATCACCCATACACACTATTTTCATGCCTTTAATATCATTTGCATCATCAAATCCAACTAAAACCCCTTAGCTAACACATTAATTAAGCATTTACATTCATGCTAAACTTAAAAGAAAGTACCAATAATTTATTCCTTTTAATATGAAACAAATGCAAAATATTTTATGTTGGTGAATAAGAAAATTTATTTTTTAAAAAAATTAAAAATATTCCATTCTGTCATGTTACCCATAATTTTTTATTAAATTAAAAAGGATAAATTGAATGAGAATATAATTACATTTTTTTAGTTAATGACATAAAAAGTTTCAATATAAATTTATTATTGACAAAATTTTAATTAAAAAATAGAATTATAATAAATACAATTGATGCTATTTTTATTCCACATACTAATTATGGAATGAATTAATTATAAGTTAATTGATTTAATCATAAATAATTAAAAATAATTATATTAAACACAATAATTAGGAAAGCTTTATTAAAAGAGAAGTAAGATTAAAAAAGTTAAACAAAAAATTTGTACAGAATTTTACTTCTTTTAATAGAAAATATACGTAAAATATTTTTTTCTCCATTTGGAATGTCAAGAAAAACTTGTAATTACCAAAATATATAGAGCAAACTAAAAATTTATGTGGGTCACACAGTTTGGACACGTGACTCAATCCCTTTTACGCCGCCTGCTCCAAATATTTTGTAAATTTTATAAATAATATTATTAATTTTTATTTTTATTATAATTTTTTAATATAACATTAAAATAAATAATAAAAACAATATAACCAAAAAATAAATATATATTTAATATTGATAAAGTATTATTTAATAATTAAATTTTATTTATTTTAATATTTTAAGTGAATGAATGAATAAATAATTATGATAAAAATAAAGATAATAAACTAATAATACTAATTATAAAATTTTAAAAAATAATCATCATCATATTTACAAATAAAAAATTAAATATTTACTCAAAAATATTTTATTTTTATTTTTTAACATGATAAATATGATAAAAAATAAAAAATAAAAATCCAAATGTGATCAAAGTTGTCAAATACAATACTTACTAGAATGCGGACCTGGGCGACACAAAGGATTATAGATTTACTTTTCTTTAAATTTAAAATTTTATTTTATATAACTAAATTTTAAGGATTGAATTCCCTTAAAATATAAGCTATATTTTAAAAAGTAAAATATAATATGACAATCTTTAATAAGTAAGAAATTTATGTGATTGAGTAGACACAAGTTTAAAAATGAGCATTGCTATTCATACTGAAATAAGAGACTCGATAGAGTTCCGAAATACAAATATATTAAGCATCCACTCTTTACTTCAACAATGAGTTCCTTCTCAATGCAAATCCAAGGGTTGTAATTTGTTCGGGACATGTTTTCACCTCTTATTATG
Organism: Sindora glabra; assembly: GCA_020226215.1. Lineage (NCBI taxonomy): Eukaryota > Viridiplantae > Streptophyta > Magnoliopsida > Fabales > Fabaceae > Sindora > Sindora glabra. Next base: position 1,911,995 of record CM035227.1, read on the forward strand.
GATGAAGCATCACTTCCCAAAAAAAATTATTTTTATTTATCAAATTCTGAGCCATTAATTTTTTTTATCAAAGTTTATGATGTTACACTCCCCAATAAATTTTAAAATCTTATTTTATATAGCTAAATTTTAAAGATTAAATTCTTTTAAAATATAAAATGTACTTTAAAAGATAAAGTATAACATTACAATCCTTAATGAGTGAGAAAATTAACTGGTTAGATAGTTATAAATTTAAAAATTATTTTTAATTTATTATTATTTATCAAATTCTAAACCTTTGATTTTCTTATCAAAGATTGTGATATTGCACTTCATATCTACAATACATCTTATATTTTAAAGGAATCCAATCCTAAATTTTAAATAATGAGTTTCATACTATAAAGAAAAATATCGTAAAAATAATAGATTCTAATTTGTTGTGTTTATCTTATATGCAAGCATTCATTCTTGTAAATAATAAATTTGCAATGTATACATTATTTTTTAATCGACAAAATTTGTTAGTTCCTAAATATAACCCTATTTGTAAATTCTCCATAGCATAAATTCAAAACTAATATAAAAATCTCCATATTTAAACAGCAATGATAAGAAGTAAAAAAAATTAGATAAATGAAAGCCTTCACCGTTAAAAATACTATCTGAGCCTTACATTAATTTAATAAATAACAATTAATGTTAAAAATTGTTGTGCAAGCTTAAAAAAAAAGTGACAATTTAGATTGGGTCTATTTGGTATTATAGCTCAAATGTGGATTAGTTGAGTATGAATTCTATGATGGTTAGCATCCATAATCCAACCAAATTTATTTAAGAGGTCCCCTACTGATGAGAATCAAAGAAGGCCCATTGAAGATAAAGGCCTGAAGGCGTTGGAAGGGCTTCAAGGACCAATGACAAGGGTAAAGACAAAGAGGATAAAGGGAGATCTAAAGAAGATAGTTGCTACCCTATTTGAAAGTAAGCCCAATTTGGAGACAGAGGAGTCCAAGATGGTCGATTGCATATATTTGGAAGACATAGGCTCCAATGAATCCATTAACATTTAGTTAGTTTAGTATTTTTGTAATAAATGGGCCATGTGGACCGAGACTTATTTTTAAATTTATTTTGGTATGAAGACTTGTTATTTTATTTGGGTTAATTAGAATTGGGCTTGTTAGTATAAAAAGCCCATTAGGGTTTGCATATGATGTCTTATGAGGGCTGGACATATATAAGTTCTTGTAAACAGATTTTTATTTAGTTTTGAATACAATTTGATATTGAGAGCTTGTGACTCTTAGGTTATTAAGTGAACTAATTAACTTTGATCTTATCAAGAGGGCCCTTCTTGTGGCAATCGTTCCTTTAGCTTATCAATTCGTGATTGTGGCGCCTATCCTCCATCTTTTCTATTTTTTTTGTTGTTTGAAATCCAATTCAAGATCCGTTTATTATTTCATCAATTAGTATTAGAGCTTTGGTTGGAGTTAGAGTTGGATTTGAGAATACTGTTCACGTGCACTGTTCATCATCACTGTTTCAGCCAGCACTGTTTATTGCGTACTGTTCATCGCACGCACTATTCATGATTTCTCACGATACTGTTCATCCAGCTTTAGATTTTTTCCATGATACTGTTCATGTCGTCACTATTCATACAGTTAGGGTTTTATCATTTCTTGGTATAATCTTTCATAAATCTTGTTGCAACACTTATTTTTATTGCTAGATTCTATTTCTTGGTGATTAGGATAGCTAAATTCATAATCAATTGTTAGTTTTCTGCACTCGTATTCTTCGTATTCATCATATGTTCTTGATTCTGAATATGTTCAATCTTGTGAAATTCTATTAGTTTAGTATTTGGTGTAAAATAATAGTTTGATTTAAAGGGAATTGTGAATACAATCAATTCTAATTCCTTATTTACTGCTTCTTTCCAAAATTCTGGTTCAATTGGATTAAATTTATTTACTGTCTCAAAAATGAACATTGTCATATTTTTGCTTGTTCTTGTAAGTTCATTATTAGTGGCAAATTGAAAATTGTATGATTCAATTTGAAAAAAAAATAGGTACAACTATTGTGCAGCAAAAAAAAAACTTACAGCAAAAAAAAAGTCTACAATAAAAAAAATGAACAAGAAAAAGGAAAAATCTGCAGCACACAAAAATGCTTCTTGGATGCCACTTTCTTGCAATTTTTAGCTTGCTTTTGCTTAGTTTTTAATTTATTTTATACCAAAAATTTTTGGGAATAACTTAGCTATTATTTAACATTACATAATCTTCTCTAATTTCTCCATTCTTGTCTTGTTTGCATTCTGTCTTCTTTAATGTGCTTATTTCTTGTTTAGTTTTTCTTGATTATTTTTGTTGGCTTCTTTAGTTTTATCTTAGAGTTTTCTTTTGTTGGCTTCACTTGTGTCTTGTTGATTAATTGTCACTTGGTTGTGGTTGATTGTGTGGATTGGAGGTTAACTTCCTTAAGAACTTTTAAGAACACTTGAATGGAAAAAGGTCAGAGAGAAATCCTTACATAAAAGTCAATTTTGAGTGAAACACTTAGCGAGTGAAGATGACCTTTTATTACATTAATCTTTTTTATTTTGTAAACATGTCTCATGAAGGTGGATCAAGTAGTGAGAGCACTCTTCCCTCACCTAAGTCCTTCGTTGTTAGAAGGCAAATTAAAGGACTTGCACAAAGATTTAAAAGAATGTTTGAGAGGCAGAATGAAACCATAAGAAATATTCAAGAAACGGTGGCAAATAATGCAAGAAGGCAAGCACATGACCATTCTCCACATGCCCATGAAGATTCTAGTAGTTCTCCAAGAGATGATGAAGAGAGGAGATATGATAGGAGGAGAGATAGAAGATATGATAGAAGGGATGATGAAGAGAGGAGGTATGCCAGGAGGAGAGATAGGAGAGATGATAGAGAGAAGAGGAATGATAAGAGGAGGAGAGAAGGAGATGGAAGAGTGAGAGAAAATGAGAGGATTAGTGGAGTTAAAATAAAGATTCCTAGTTTTCATGAAAGAAATGATGTTGAAGCATACTTAGAGTGGGAGTTAAAGATAGAGCAAGTATTCTCATGCCATGACTATAGTGAGGAAAAGAAAGTGAAGGTAGCTTCCCTAGAGTTCCATGACTATGCCTTAGTGTGGTGGGATCAAATTCAAAGGGAGCGAATGAGATATGATGAGGAACCTATAGTCATATGGATTGAAATGAAAAACCTAATGTGCAAAAGATTTGTTCTTACATACTACAATAGGGAGCTTCGTACAAAGTTTCAAGGTTTGAGGCAAGATGGAAAAAGTGTTGATGATTATTATAAAGAAATGGAAGTTGCAATGATAAGAGCCAATATAATTGAAGAAAAAGAAGCAATAATGGCTCGTTTCTTGAATGGGTTGAACCATGATATCCATGACATAGTGAAACTTCATCCCTATGTAGAACTTGAAGATTTAGTTCACCAAGTTATCAAAGTAGAAGCACAACTTAAAAGAAAGGGGACTTTAAAGAAAGGCACCTCTTCCTACAACTCAAAAAGATGGAAGGAAGGAGTGAAGAAGAAGGGAACTTCAAATAAGGATACGGCTATCCAAGTTAGAAAACCCTCATCTAAAACTTCTTTTAATTCTACTAATGCTTCTGCTTCCTCTACTTCTTGACATAGGAAAATCAAATGCTTCAAATGCCTTGGAAAAGGCCACGTTGCATCGCAATGTCCGAACAAGAAGACTATGATTTTGAGGGAGAATGGTGAGATCTTAAGTGCAAGTTCATCTCCATCATCATATGCTCTAAGTGAAGAAGATAGTGAGTATAAAGCTTTTTTCCATGAGGGAGACTTACTTATGGTGAGGCGCCTTTTGGGTAGTTTAGCAAAATAAGGATGACATTACACAAAGAGAAAATATCTTTCATTCAAGATGCTTAGTACTTAGGAAGATTTGTTCTCTTATTATTGATAGTGGTAGTTATACTAATGTAGTTAGTGTTAGGCTTGTTAAGAAATTGTGTCTTACTACTACTCCTCATCCTAAGCCCTATAAGCTACAATGGTTAAGTGATAAAGGGGAGTTAGTTGTTGATAGGTAGGTTTTGATTACTTTTTCTATTAATAAGTATAAGGATGAAGTATTGTGTGATGTAGTGCCTATGGAAGCAAGCCATATCCTCTTGAGAAGACCTTGGCAGTTTAACAAGAAAGCTATTCATGATGGTCATTCCAACAAGTTCACATTTATACATAAAGGGTGTAAAGTCACTTTAGTACCCATAACTCCTAGTTAAGTGTGTGAGGATCAAATAACTATAAGGTTGAAGAGAGAGCAAGAGAGAAAAGATGAGAGCCATGATAAGAAAAAGAGTAATTATGGAAAAGAGAGTGAGAGAAAAATTGTGTTGACAGAAAAAGAGAGTGATTGTATAGGAAAAGAGGGAAAACAAATTTTGAGAGTTATTAGAACAGTAAGTGTCATAAAGAGCATTTTGTATATTTTGAGGCCAATTGTCTTGTACAAGAAAGCTTATGAAAATACTAACAATCTTGAAATTATTTTATCAAATACTTGTGATGTTGTTTTGAAAGAATTCTAAAAAGTGCTTCCAAAATAATCATCCAAAGAGCTACCACGTGTGAGAAAGGAGCAAGGTAACAATATTGTGATGGTTGATGTGTTGTCTTGGAGGTACACTGTCATCTCTAATTTGCATAAAAATGTGTTGGGTGTTTAAAATATTGAAATTTTGTATGTAAATGACTATAGACTTCCTAGATCTTCACTTGATGTTGTTATTCCTTTAATTGATTTTGCTACTCTTCTATCTAGTGAGGGTGTTTCCTATGTTAATGCTTATGAGGAAATGATTTTTGGAGACATTGTTACACATGATAGATTTTTATGTGGGAAGAATAACATGTGTTTTCCTAAGAGTTCTCTAAAAAAAATTGTTTGGTAGAGAAACCCATGGATATGATTTGATAAAACACTTTAGGATTAAAGATACCTTTGATTATTTGTTGTTGGATCCTTATGTGTTTTCCAAGCATGGTTTGATGGGAGGATTTTATCCACTTTTCTTTGGAATAAAGAATGCATGGAAAAACATTTTTGAAACAAAGCATGGTTTATATGAATGGTTAGTTTTGATGCTTGGTTTGTCTAATGCACCAAGTATTTCCTTAAGCTTAATGAATCATGTTTTATTTATTTTCATTGATAAATTTGCTTGTATTAATTTCCAATGTTTTCATGAGTTTAAAGGAGGAATCTTCTTATTATTTGAGAAATTAAAGAATTGAAAAGATTGCTTACCACTTCTTGATGTCATTCTTGTGGATAGTAAAATAATAGTTGAGCATAATGAACCTTTGAAATGTGTCTTGCAAATTTTGAAGGATAAGAAGTTGTATGTTAATTTTGAGAAAGGCTCATGTTGTATGAGAAATATTATAATTGTGCATGATATTGTGTGCAGCAAAGTAATAGAGATGCATGAAGGAAAGAAAATTGGAGAATGTTCTCCATATCAATTTGTTGCTGAAATTGAAAGCTTTCATGATTTCATTAACTTTTGCGCAAAGTTTTTGAAGAATCATGTCCCACCTACTTTCTTTGGCAAACTTGTTACTATTAGTAATTGTATATGCTTGTACGAGATTAATGACTATTATTTTGTTTTGATTCGGATGGTTGCATATTGATGATACGAATGAAAAAAATGGTATTCCATATGGCTACATCCAAGAGGAGATGGTTCAATTCAAGTCTTGAAGAGAGAATAATTATTTTCCTAATTTTGAATTCTCATGGTGAGTTTGATATGAGTACTCATTTTGGTGTTTCTAATATTTTCCCTATTGATGTAGGTTTTGAAGATTCAAATTCGAGGGCGAATTTTCTTGAAAAAGGAGAGATTGATAAGAATCAAAGAAAGCCCATTGAAGACAAAGGCCTGAAGGCGTTGAAAGGGCTTCAAGGACCAATGACAAGGGCAAAGGCAAAGAGAATAAAGGGAGAACTAGAGAAGATAGTTGCTGCCCTATTTGAAAGTAGGCCCAATTTAGAGACAGAGGAGTCCAAGATGGTCGATTGTATATATTTGGAAGACATAGGCTCCAATGAATCCATTAACATTTAGTTAGTTTAGTATTTTTATAATAAATGAGTCATATGGGTCGAGACTTATTTTTAGATTTATTTTGGTATGAAGACTTGTTGTTTTATTTGGGTTAATTAGAATTAGGCTTGTTAGTATAAAAGGTCCATTAGGGTTTACATATGATGTCTTATGAGGGCTGGACATATATAAGCTCTTGTAAACAGATTTTTATTTAGTTTTGAATACAATTTGAGATTGAGAGCTTGTGACTCTTAGGTTCTTGAGTGAGCCAATTATCTTTGATCTTATCAAGAGGGCCCCTCTTGTGGCATCGTTCCTTTGGCTTATCAATTCATGATTGTGGCGCCCATCCTCCATTTTTTTCTATTTTTTTTTGTTGTTTAAAATCCAATTTAAGATCCGTTTATTATTTCATCACCTACCTCTAGTAACCAACTTTGATTTGGATTTGTCTCATCTAAATACAAAATTAGTCCCCTCGTTAAAGTGAGAGAGAGGGAGAAAAAAGGAAGTTACCTTAGAAGCAATAAGACCTCTACAATAATAATTTTATATTTTCCTGTGTTATAAATACTAGTTCAAATGATGAAAGGAATGCAAGACTTAATATCAATCACTAATTGATCTAAGTATTTATTGTATTAATTTATATAATTAATTAATCTTTAATTATGTTTATGCCATGATTGAATGCTTAAAATCCAGGATTTTCATGTTTAATCTAAATTAATCCTTTTTATTAGTATCAAAGCTTGATTATGGCTTTTGACTATGGTTAATTAAGATAAAATTTTGCATAAGGTGTATTATTCTATTTCTCTACCAAAATTTCAAATAATTTTATTATTGAGATCTTATTATAAAATCCTAGGGATTTTTGCAATAATTTTAAGAAATATGTCTTATATCATAAACTAATAAGGGTATAGCATACAATACTTTCTCTCTCTATATATATGATTTATTGCACAGAGAAAACATACATATATTTCTTCTTATTTTTGTATAAATAGCCTATACATGAATTGCTTTTCATATGCCCAACCATGAAAGTGGTTATTAGTTGTGTAAAATTTTATAATAATGTGCTTATTGCCCCTTTTTGTGTATAATATACATATACTTATATATCTGTATATTGTCATGTACATGTGATTTCTATCAACCATTTTGCTGGATTTTTTCATTATCATGTTATAAAAATAAAAATAAAAGATCCCAAGAACCTAATATGGATGTGCTTGAAACCTCTATATGTTCTTTATAAGTTTTGAATAATATTAAGAGAGAAAAACAAAGGTAGTGGTAACCGAGTATTTTAGGATATGAGAAACATCATAAAATATGTAAAAACTCCTTTAAAGATTTGAAACCTCCATAACCATGAAAGCTCTATTTTAAAAGATTTAACATTGCAATTCTTAGGCTTTTTTTTTTAAGTAAGAAACCACTGGACTGGGTAATGGGAGGTTACATAATGGGTTCTAGGCAAGAATAGCATCAAGAATCATGCAAAAATGAGCAGAAACTACCAAGTCAAGGTTAGATAGCTGTCGTGTTGGAACCAGGTCATATAAACATGCACATGTAGCTTTCTGAGCTAGAAGATGTGTTACAACGTGCTAAGTGCATTATCTAATTGCATAATCGACACGTATAGCCTACACGCCACTCTGCTAGCAACGATTAGCAATGGTCCACACACTGTTTTGTTCTACTTTTTGAGTATGTAATTTTGAGTAATTTTTCAAAAAAATTTAAAATAAATTTTTATAATAATTTTTGCAAAATTTTTTTGATTAATTATTTAAAATTATTTTGAGTTGAAACTTTTCCCAAGTAAGGCTTATGCTATAAGCTACCTATTATGATTTTTATAGCATTTATGGATGTTGTTCGTATAATGTAATAATTTTTGGAGGATTATTATGTTAATTAGGAATTACTGTACACTCATATTATGCCACAAAATTTTTATATAATTATGTACCCACTTTCTTGGGCCTATTTACATGAAATTTTGTACAAATTTTTGAAAGGAAAAAATGTTATAAAAATATACAAGAAAGAAGATATATTAGTAATATTAAACACCTTTAGTATTATATTATCAATATAGTAAGTTAGTTATAATATGAGTGCAGGGTTAGAAATTGTATTCCAAAGATCTTAAACACTTTTTGATGTTAGGTTTTAGGAATATGATATTTAACTTTTGTATTATATTGTAAGGACTTAAATGCCTTTCAATATTAGTTCTTATAATGAGATACTAACTGATATTGCATAGTGTAATTTTAGAGGAAAGATTTAACATGATCAAGTTTTTTTTAAACACCCATAAAATGTTTTTAATATTTCTTAAATTTTAAAATCTATGCAATAAAATTTTAAGACACTGAATGAGACATATTGTATTTAATAGGATATAGTTCTAGGTGATATATCTTGGGATTTTAAATGTAAAACCCACTGTGAGTTTGAATTTGAGTTTAGGGCAAAATTGGAATACAAAAGGTATTTTCACTCGAATTGAATCGATTTAGTGGTCATTTTATGTTATGCCTTTTTTAATTATTAATAAATTAGAAATTATTTTATGAAAAAGAATATATAAGATAACTAATGAATTTGATTAAATTACAAACTTTACATGTGAAATATAGAATGAAATAGAATCAATGAAAGTAAGAATATAAGAATATGAATTAGGTAAAATTTTAATAGAGAAAATTTATTGAAATCATGAAGTATAAAGTTATATATTAATATAAGTAAGTGCGTGAGTATAAAATTAGTTAGGAGCAATTTCTAAAAATGCCATTGGGGCTTTATTTTAGCCCCAAACCCTAATTTTTCCTATTTTACTTCATCTCCTAACTTTCTTTACACATCTTTACACCATTCCATTAATCAAGTAAGGAAAACCAATATTTTTTTTTATTTCTTCATCTAATCAAGGTAAAAATATTATTTTCATTAAGAATCCCTTCTATTTCTTTTTTATTAATGAAGGATTTGAGATTTACTTAGTTTTGTTGGGTATTCTAAACCTTCACTCTAGAATGCATTAATTTTGATATAATTAAGGTTGAAAGATCTTTAAACTAACTCCTAACATCCTCTTTCATACAAGATAAATGGATAATCTAGCTAAATTTTTGAATTTTATGACTATATAATGGTATTAGTAGAATATAGGTTTTTTTATAATTTTTCTTGAATATGATTTATTTTAATGTGATGGAAGTAATAAATAATAGAGAAAAGTAATATAATATGTTAGATAAGTATATTAATGATTATACTAAGGTTTGATGTGTAATATATATGTTTGGGGGGTATTTAGAGTCAAATAAATAGTAATTTTTTATAGAAAAATGGTTTTTTCATGTGTGAAATGAGTGTTCAATCGATTTTGAGAGTCCAAAGACAAAACTAATCTTCAAAATTGAATGACTAATCAATTCAGAGAGTCCAAAAGCAAAATTAGGATGGGTGAATTGATTGACTTATCTAGTGGTCAATTGACTTTGAGGGTCCAAAGGCAAAATTAGACTTTAGAATTGAGTAACTAATCAATTTTGAGGGTTTAGAGGCAAAATTGGGATAGGTGAATTGATTCACCAAGCCCATAATTTTATGTTAATTTTGAAGGGACATAACTCTCTTATCTTATGTTCATTTTTAAAAAATCACCTATCATTTTAAAGGCAAATGAGTCTATTTTCAAATAAAATTAGCTTTAAATCAATATCTTATATATATTTTAGGATATGATTAAAAGAGTGGATAGAGGTTAAAAATTCAAGATTTTGAAAAATAGGCTTTCTACATCTATCTTCAAAAAATCATAACCTTTTCAAAACTTAGCTGATTTAGGCAAATGACTAGTATTTAAAAAGTTAGTTAAGTTTATTTTCATATAAAATAAGTTTTATGAATAATATATTTATAATTTTTGAGTTTTTCATAAAAGATCACCTAAAGGTTAAAATTAGGGTGACCATATAGTAACTCATACCCAATCTGTTTTATGTTTTTATGACTTATAATGGTCCAACATGAGTGTTTGGTCACTAAGCATTAAAGATCGAGTGGTTTATGATAAGTATAAGATAAATACATAACTTGGGTAATCATATAATGAGAAGGTAAAAGCTATATGATGTAACATATATTGTAATGAACCTATTGCATTAATCATAGGATGAAATATGCTAAGGAATATTTTGTGGATTGATTACTATGATATGTATGAATACTTATAGTCATACAAAGGGCATAATGATATTAATATGTGTTATGATGTATATTGAAATTAAATTATGATTACATTGAATTAAACTTGAACTCTAATGTTCAAATTGCATTATGAATTATGCCATGAGTGGCATTAAAGATAAGAAATGTGATGCAAGTGATGATATGAGTACTGGATAGGGATTTCTAGTAATAAGGGGGTAGGGTATAAGATTGGCTTAAGAGAAATAAGAATGGAAATAGATAGGTAAGGTATAAGGTTAGCTCGAGATTCAAAAGGAGAATGAATGTATTTCATCTTTTACTTATTAATTTGAATGAAATGTGATTTTGAGTGTAATTATTCATGAGTATTATTATATGATACATTGAAAATGAAATGAGTTTGTGTTAATCTCATTATTATTGGCTCTTGTTTACTAATATGCTTAAATATGATATAACTTATTAAAAAAATATAGTCAAATTGGTAAGTTATTGTAAATTATTAATATTCTTACAGATTATTAACTTAATGAGCCTCAAACTCACTCTTTTGTGATTTATCTTACAAATTTTTAGGTTGATTCTCTATTTCCACTTTATTAAGGTTAGATTCCATGAAAACTCACTGATAGTAGTATGGTAACACAGATTCTTATCTATAGTATGTCTTATGTCTTGTTTTCTCATAGATATGATAGAAGAGATGTTTAAACTAATTCCTTATGAGTTACTTAGACTTACTTATCCTTATTTTGGTAGGATTATAAGCATACCTTACTTCTTCATCTTTTGTAGAAATCTTAATAAATATTTTCTTTCTAAAGTATCATTTTCTTTATAAATGCATGATTTTTGTTATTCATGATTGAGTTAATTAATTAGAAATAGGTTGGTAAAAACTGGAAAAAAAAGGTTCCACGTCAGTTATGATCAGGTTAGGATCGTGACATTTTAGACCAAGCCATCAAATAAAGTATTCCTAAATTGATAAATGCTTAACCCATTTACTTTGGAGAATAAAAATCTATGAACTTATATTAAGCAAGAAAGGTTCATTAATTGAAAAGGCGATCAGTAATGAAGTCGAAGGGCTATTAAGGTCCATTATGAAATTTGTTAATTATCTTATTTCAATTTGATGAAAATATAAAATTTTGATCTTTTTGACTTGGTATGTACTAAATGTTTTCCACCAAGTTTTGTTAACTTTTTAAAAAATATTTTACAACTAAAGATGAGTTTTTTTTATGTTGTATTAGAAAACATAGTATTTTATTAAATTTTAATAGTGAAATTTTATTTTGACCAGTTGACAAATTTTAATAAATAGAACTTAATTTTTTAAATTATTTTTTAAGGTACATGTTTTAAAAAGGTTATTTGGGGTTTTACAAAATTTAAATTTCAAAACTTAACCTTAATGTCATTTTTAGGATTTAATAAGACTGATCCATTTGAGGATATCCTACAATAATGAGAGACTATCAAATTTTATAAAAGGTGGAAGTAAGAAATAAACATAATTTTGTGTTTAAGGGATGCTTAACTGCATTTAAGATCAGATTAATCAATAGTTAGTAACAATTTTAAAAAGAAAATGTAACTCATTAAAGACTCTCTTTTTTCAACTCTTTTAAAACTCACTTATGATCTAAAGTAGCTCATTTTAGTAAAAACATTATTAGTTAAAGAAAAAAGTATCCTTCTTGATTAATGACCTAATAACCATATAATTTTTCAGAAGTGAGAATAATGTCTATTTACACAGTTATATCTCATTTTAGTGAGATTGTAATTTTTTTTCTAGAGAGCAGTGTAAATTAATGTAGAATAAATTCAAGCATTTTAGTAGTTTTTATATCTGCATGATCATATTGGTCTTTGTTAGGACATGTTAGTCGAGATAAAATAATTGAATCAAACTAATTAAAAATGGCTTGGAAGAAAAGTATGGTAGGCCCATAATAATATATATAATATATTTGTAAGCCTAAAATTGATTATATGGTGGGCCTATATTATATAGATCCTAAGGATATTTAACTTGTCTCATTCTAATACCAAAAGACTCTAGCATGTTAGTGTGCTTTCATGTTAATTAATCTAAAAGGATTAAATTTATCAAGCTCGAATATTTTCTAAGTAATAAAGGTTATTTTGTATACATCAGTTGTAAGTAACTTGTTATTGATTTAAGTGAATGGTTCTAGATTGCAAACTATTTTGTATTTATATGTTATAATTGTTTACACACTGACTTATAAAAGATTGGAGATCTCATATGTATAAGTTACTTATACATATTTGACGTGATCCCGCAAGTGCACGGGTTAAATCGAGTTATAGTATAAAAGATATCGTCTCCACAGGGATTGAACATTGAATACTAACTGAATTTCAAGGAAAATTATCTAGGCGTATCGATTGATAATGTGAATTAAGGATAAAATGTAAAAATAGAGCTTAGTTATCAAAAAAAGGTTTAATTCAATGAAATGAAAGCGTACTCAGCTTAAGGTTCCCTTGTACATTTCATTATGGAATGAAGGTAATCCTCTAACTTGGTTTACTGTTAAATTTAGATTGCTGGATTACCAAAAATAAGCTATACCTCATTGCAAGGCTACTAGCTACTAACCAAAAGATTAAGTGCCCAGAATTTCTCTAGTAATCACTCATCTAGGTTGCATTAACATTGCCTTAGAATCCATTTTCAGACATTTCATCCTGTGCAAAAGAATCCAATTAGCTTAATTCCTAAGTCTAATTGATATTCCCAATGATCATGCAAGGTCCGATTAATTAATTGGTCATTTCAACCTAGAATCAACTAATCCTTAACACAAATCCAATATTCCGGAAGTATTGGTTTGTTCAAGTACAAAACAGCATAATCAAATCATAAATAACAGTAAATCAAGTTAGATTATATAAAAATCAATTCCATAAATCTATGAACAAGCTCACCCCAGCTGAGCACAAGGGTTTAGTGTGAAGACATTACAAAACCAGAAGAAAACCAGAAAACAGAGAGGGAATTCAAACAAATCATGAAGCTCTATAAATTCCTTGCTTGAATCTTCAATCCTTTGCTTGAATCCACGTTTAGAAGTTGCCCTTGGTGAGTTTGGGTCTCTCCTAGGGTTTCTCCCAGCAGCTTTTCTTTTAATTTTTCGGTTTCTCCTCCCCTCTTCTGATTTTTCGCACAAAACTTATATGGGTAATGTACACGGTGTATGACACGGCTCGTGTTCTACCCCGTGTTTCTCAGGGAGAGTTGAGCTACATGATACACGGGGTGCAACACTCCCCACGTTTACTTGCGAAGTGTCAAGCAGTGTTTTACACGGGGTATGACACGGCCCATGTTGTACCCCGTGTTCTTTTGCGAAGGCTGGTCAGCATGATACACGGGGTGTGACACTCTTCGTGTTTACCTCAGAAGTGAAGGGTAGTATGATACACGGGGTATGACACGTCCTGTGTTTACCCCCGTGTTCTTCTCTGAGCAGTTCAGTGAAGCCTCGAAGCATTCCAGAAGGATACACGGCCTTCCACACGAGGTTCCCATACCCCGTGTTCTTTGTCAGGTGAGCAAATTTATTTCGATTCTCCATAATTCGCATAGTTTTGCCTCTGGATCCTTTTCTAATGCTCAAATGTGTCATTTCAAAACCTGAAAATAAAATATCGAGCATCTAAGTATCCTTTTCAATCAATTTGCACAAGATACTAAGTAAATAAGTGATGAAACACATAGAATTTTAGTGCAATTATGCATTTATCAATATTCTATTTGTTGTCCAAGTCATCATAAAATTATGATTGGACATGCATTAAAAGGTGTTGTGTTATGGAATTGTTATGCAATTAATTACAACAACCTCCATTAAAGGGTAGGGTATGTTACATATAATAAATTCCCTATTAAGTTAGCAAGTTAAGCGTTTTTTAACTTTAATTTGATTTATATTGCGACAAAACTACTGTTATAGGTTTTCTCTTAGCAATAACAAATTTACTTGTGTAAAGGATTTCAAATTGAAGTACCTATTTATGAAAGAGAAAAATACGTTAGTATATTACTTAATTTTTCACAAATCACATACTTATGAATCCATTAATAAGAAAGCTTAAGAGTAAATACAAAGTATAATCATATGAATAAAGTCAACTTTCCTAAGCTTTTTTGGTGTCTTAGAATAGTGGGGGTTTTGTTAATATGAGCTCATTAATATTTTATGATATGTTTAAACGAAATACTCATAATGAGATATTTATATCTTTGCCATATACTATGCATATTTTGGTTATAGTATGAAAGTAGAGATATTCAAAACCAGTCTCATTATTGTGAATAGAGATGTTTAGACTTTGTCTCATTAATGTATTCAGAATATTAATTCTCATAAAACATCTTGGGTAGATACTGGGACTATTATGTAGGAAATTTACATTTAATCACATTAAGATAATGTAAATTCTGTTATATACATTATATTTAGTCATTTGGTCGGTAAGGTGTGGGCATTCAATATATTTAATATTCATATCCTTTTAGATATAATATTTAGTGTTATTAGATACTTATGATTGCAATTAAACTTATCAGTAAAATAATACCATTTTAACATTAATTTTTTCTAAGTAGTTATTATTTATAAATTATTGTAGGTTTAAGTGGGAGAATGTTAAAAATACTATATAGGCTTTATATTAATTTAATAAATGTAATTAATATTAAAATTTATTATATGGCTCCAAATAAAGGTGATAATTTAGATTGAGCCTTATTCGGTCTTGTAACCTAAATGTAGGTTAGTTAGGTATGAATTCTATGATAGGTACAATCTATAACCTAACTTAATTTATTTAAGAAGTCCCCTACCTCTACGAACCAATCTTAATTTGGATTTATTCCATCTGAATATAGAATCAATCCTCTCATCAAAGTGAGAGAGGGGGAGAAAATGAGAGGTCACCATAAAGGTAATAAGGCCTTTATAGTAATAATTTTATATCTTCCTATATTACAAATACTGATTTTGATGATGAAAGGAATGTATGATTCAAGATTAATCACCAATTGATTCATGTATTTATTGTATTAATTTATATAATTAATTATTCCTTGATTGTGTCTATGCCATAATTGAATGCCTCAAATCTAAGATTTTCATGTTTAATCTAAATTAATCCTTTCTAACTTATTTTACTCAATATCTATCAACTGTAAGTTATACTCAAGAAAAAAAATTAATTTAAAAATACTTCTTTTAGTGAACATAGAAAAAAAATATGGATTAATACATAGATTTTTAATGAAATCATATTTTATAAAAATTATATGTAGTAAGCAATGATTACAAATTTAAACCATCTAAGTCATATTAAATGATGGTAACATTTACTCTGATAGAAAAAGAATTGTTCTTTATTCTTTAATTGAAAAATCAAATTCAAACTTATTGAAATTTTTAAATTTTTTATATGTTCATGAAATTGATGAATTGGAAATTGTAAACACAGTATTTGCTCATAAACTTCTTAGATGGCTTACATTTATATTTAAATATAATAGTATTGTATATATAGTATATTGCATAATAAAAAATTAAAAAAAGTCTTAGGCATGAATATATCTATATTAATCACCCTTATTTGTTTTGAAAAGTAAAAATCTTAATGGAAATCATACTAATAAGTCATTTAATTCATACTAAAAGTAAATTCCAGCGAAAAGTTCAATTTTTAAAAAAGTACATTTCTTTGTAAACTTCTCGAGAAGTGCTTTACCTGAATTCAACCCAAACAATAGTTGTATTATGTTCAAATTAGCTAGTCTAGCTTATTTAATAATTTTAATTAATAAAATTTATGTCGTAAACTCATTTGTTAATTATAATTACTTATTATTTTTCATTAAAAGTATATTTAATCATTAATTAGTTACTTGATTATAGTTTTATCATCATTTTATTAAAATATAAAATTTATATTTGTATTATATATAATTATTTATAATTTAATTATTAAATTTTCAAATAATATTATTAAATTTTAATATAAAATCTTATATAAATTAATGTGTTGTAATCTTAACCCTTTCATAATCGACATGAATATATGCTACCTAATTTTCACCAAGCTAATCTAACTTAATTCTCATTATTTAGGTTAATTAATTAAAATATGCATTAAAAAGGAGGAGCAACGATTGAAAAGAAGAAAAATTGCATTCATCATTAAAAACATTAGTTTACAAATGCATGAAAATGTTAAGTCTATTTATATTTCTCATAATATAAGAATAAGCTAATCTAACTAATTCAAAAGGTTTAGTTTTTGAATCATTTACCTATATTTTATATTTAGGATAAGGCCCAAAAGTTCTACTATTATATCAAATATCTTATACTACCAAAATCATATTAGATAGCTTTGGTAGTGGAAACTTAACCTATATATCTATAAAGTAAAATATGGTAAAGTGAATTTAAGGTTTAATGAATAAATACTCTAACAAAATAAAGATACTAATATGATAATAATCTTATCATTGAATCATCCTTTTGTAAAACTCAATATGGAAGGCATTTATATATGTTAATTCATACTTAAACAGCCATAAAAAGGGTTTAATTATAACTATTCTAATGTTACACATCACAGTGATGTAGTTAATGATATTTAAATTAAAATTCCATGACACAATATACATAAATTATTAATAAAGGCAAGTAAATCTCCTTCTAACTCTCGGTCAACCTTACCCTTCATAAGTCCCCTCATATTTCTTGGGTCAACCTTATTCCTTGCTACCTAATTTCTAGGAATTAATCATCTAGCATTCAAATCACTCCCCTATCATATTACTTATATTATAAAACATATAATTTTCATTTCTCATATTGTATTATAAGCCATATTTATCACATTAGTCTAACAACACCATGTCTTAATGCATGACACCACAACATATTTCATTATATAGAAAATAACATAAAATCCTCCATATCATGTATCATATGATTTAATAGCTCATGATGTCACATTTTTAAGTTGCAAGCATCCTATACCTTCTTTCATGGTCACATAATCCAATTTATTTTAGAAACAATAATACAAGTCACCTCATATAACGTACCATACAACACAACATCTTAATTCTCATTTTATAATCACCACATTATATCTTTATCTCATAATATCTTTAACTATTTTATCTTGATGTTTAGAAACCATACAACCAATATTGAACCATTATATATCATGATAATATGATGTAGAAAATGTGTAGTCCACTATATGATCACCTTAGTTGACCTTTGGATGTCATTTTATGAGTAGTTCAAAAATTTTAAACTTATTGTTTATAAAAACTTATTTTAAATAAAAGTAGACTCAAATAACCTTCCTTAGACTTGTCATTTGCTCAAAATAGCTAAGATTTGAAAGAATTATGCCTTTTGAAAAATAAATTAAAATTTTTAATTTTTTGAAATTTTAAAATTTTAATCTTTGTTCACTATCTTAATGATATCTCAAAATATACATAATATTTTGATATGAGATTAGTTCTATTAAAAAGTATACTCAATTATTGTTTTAACAATACATGATTTATTACAAATGGGTGTACAATAAAAGAGCTATAGGTTTGGGAAGTACATTAGGAAGCACTTCATGACCTCCAAAAACATTGTTCTAAAGAGAAATGCTTTGCGAAGCATTTCTTAGCCTAGTTAAAGTACTTCGTAGATGAACACAATACAATTTTTGAATAATTTTTTCTTATTCATATGAGAGTTTAATAATCCTTATGCATTTATTACTTAATCAAATATTATGAAATGAACAATACACATTATTTTCGTGCCCTTAATGCCATTTGCATCATCAAATCCAACTAAAACCCCCTGATTAACACATGAATCAAGTATTTTTATTCATATTTCCGTAAGGCCTAAAATATGACATTCAATCTTAAATCTTGAAATTTAATGGGAAAAAAATAAAGTATTTACTCATTTTGTATGGAGAAGGATGCTATAATTTTACTTTTAATGTTTTTTGATTTTGATCACACCAAAATCACAAAATTTTTTATTAGGGTTTTATTTCCTATTTAAAATCTAAAATACTGTCAATCTTCATCAATTTCAAAGATAATGAATGATCAATCTAATAAAAATGATGTTTTTGCTTAGATTACATGAAGAATATAAGGAAAATTAGTGCTCTTTAGCCTTAATTTGAAGATAAGAAGATAAGGAAGTAAAGATAAAAGAATAGGGGGAGTGAATTTGAGTGAATTTATGAAAAATGAAGGGGAAAGGCTAATTTAGGGCTTAAAATAAGAAATAGTGATGGGGGACAATTTTGAAAATGTTCTCTAATTCTTTTTCATATTCATCTATTCACTTATATTAACTCAAAATTGCATACTTTATTACTCTATTAGACCTTCATCATCTATTTCTCATAAAAAATTTTATTTCAAAATTTATTAATACATTAAATTTTTATTTTTCTTAATAATTTACTAATGATTCTTCATCAAAAATTTTTTTACTCACATATGAGTTTCATTTTCAATGAAAACATATTAGCTATCTCAATTATCCTTATCATAAAATAAATTCCATACTATTATATTTTAACGTTGATATAATATGGTATGTTAACCCATTTAATTTTGAGTTAATTCTAATTTAACTCATTTATTATTTGTATTATAAATATTAATTCATTTATAATCTAAATCAACTAAAATCAATCCTAACATATGTAAAGCACCTCATATTTGTGTGTTGTATTTAAAATTTTTACTTCTATTTTACATATTAAAGTTTAACCTTTATTAAAATTTTATAATAAAAATAAAATATATGGTACTCTATCTATGCTTCTCAAGGATATATATTAGCATTTGAATTGTAAATAATAGAAGTAAACATAAAAAAGGAAAAACATGTAATAGAATAATTGAAAAGAAGAGAAATAATGCATAAATTATAAAACAATAAAAGTTAAAAATAAAATATACAGTAAATATGTTAAATTAACTTAAATTAAAAATTTAAATTATTTAAAATATTATAATATAAAAATTATATTTTTTATATATATTTATATTACACAATAATCCATAGTATTTTTATTTAAGCTACAAATAGCACGAGTAAAGAAAAGTATGCAATAAATAAATAAAATGAAGACAAACAATATGTGAATTATAAAGTCTTGATAAAATATTAATTTATGCATGTTTAAATTGAAATACAACACCTGAATTGATATTAACAAAAATTTAAATAAAACTTGACAAAATTTTAATTTCCAAATATTTTCATAAAAAGATAGAATATGCAAATAATTAATTCTATTAGTACATATATCAAAACATCATATTTAATTTTTTTATAATAAAAATAAAATATATTATATTATATTATATTTATATTATTTAATAATATTAGATTTTGAAATGTAAAAAAAAAGATCAATGGACATGAAAATATACGACAAAGCATATAGAAAAAAAGAAATAGTGTGTCAATTATAAAGTGATAAGAGTTAAAAATTAAATATATAATTAATTAAATTAAATATTTAATTTATTTAAAATATTTTTATAATGTGTATTATATCTATATAATTTTGTAATATTAATGCCTAAACTTTAAATAAAAGGAGTGAATAAGGGAAAAAAAGAAGAGCATACAATGGAGTAGATAAAATGGATAGAAATAATGTATGAGTTAATAAAATTTTAATTAATTTATATTTAATTTAAAATATAACACTTAAAATTGATATAAATATGTTTAAAAAATTTAAATATATTAGTTTTATTCTATATTTTCATTTTTTAAAATTAAAATATGTAATTAATTGATTTAATTAATAATTTATATGTATTAAAATATTAATTTATTTAAAATATTTCTATAAAAAAATAAAATATATCATGTTATATCTACACTATTTAATAATATTAGTAGCTAATTTGTGAATAATAGGAGTTCATATAAAAAATAAAAAATATGTAATAAATTAAATAAAAGTAAGAGAAACTGTGCAAGAATTAAAAATAATAAAAATTAAAAATAAAATATATAATAAAATAATTTTATTCAATAAAAATTTTAACTTATATAAATTGTTTTTATAACATAAAATATATTATATTATATTTATTTTTCTCAAAGGTATTTGAATTGTAAATAACAGAGTGTATAAAAGAAGAAAAAACGTGCAATAGAATATATAAAATGAAGACAAAAATGTGTCATTTGTAATTAATTAATTCAATTAAGATTTTAACTTATTTAAAATATTTTTATAATAAAAAATACTATATTATGTTCAAACTATATAGTGATATTAATATTTGAGTTTTATGTAATAGAAAGTGAATATGAATAATAAAAAATAAAATATGCTTTAAAGTAAATAAAAATAAGAGAAATAGTATGTGAATTATAAAATTTTAATAAAATTTCAAATGATGTTTATTTAATTTAGAATACAGTACCCGAAATTTGATATTAAAATATATTTAGCTTGAATTTTAAAATATTTACAAAAATAGAATATATAATTAATAAGTTTAATTAATATTTTTTGTATATAATAAAAATAAAATATATAATTTTATATTTCTATTACTTAATAATATATTAGTAATTCAATTGTAAAAAATAAAAGCAGACAAAAAAAGACGAAAAAACATGTATTGGTAAAAAGAAAAACAATAGTGTGTGTTAAAACAAAAATAAACTTAGAAAAATTAAACCAAAAAAAGATTAACTGCATAAGGCAAAAAATGAAAATGAAAATATAAAGACATGAGAGGCAGAAAAATTTTCAATATTAAGCATTAGCTTAACTCGTGTAAAAACAAAGAAATGAAGAGCAAAATATGCTAACCTTCCCTCAATTTAAATAATATTACATGAAATTTTTCCTCTAATTCAAAAAAAATATATTGACCTCTTGTATTTTAAAAAAGCACTATTATTAAGTCCAAAATAGAAACTCCGTTAACAACAACATTAAATTTTCCGTTTGAAGCTAATCAACAATAAAAAACACATCTATAATACTAAAAATGCCTTCATTTACCTTATAAAATAGTCATGCCTCTTATTTGTAAAAGTTTAAATCTTTTAGTGGTTCTTTTTGCCTCAATATTCATGGTAGCAAGAAATAAAATTATTGCACCATTTTAATCAAATTTACTCTTTCAAAATGTTAATTATGTGACCCCTAAATACATATTTTAATCAAAATGGCTTAATGCTCTTATCGTTTATGCAATTGTCACAATAAAAACAAGTTTGACAGTAACATTAATTTGGAATAAAGGCTAAGTGGTCGTTTGGTTCGCAGCAACTACGTGGGAAACTGGAGTTCCCAGGAAATAAAATACCATAGAGTTGTTTGGTTGCGCAAATAGGAGGAAATGGATCTTCCCGGGAACTTGTATTTCCCATAAAATGCAGGAGGTCACTTACCCACTCCCCCTCGGTAAGTTTTATTGCCTGCATTTTCAATTAATTTATAGACAAAAATGACCCTATTAGAATTACTTAATACTAATTTTGCCCTTATAATTTGAATATCAGGATTCACTTCTTCGTGTATGCCGTTGTTTCTCGAGTATCTCCCGTCGCCTCTCAACCCTAGCAGCAGTCTTCGACAACGGTACTAGCGATTTCTGATTCTCGAGCTTCTGCCATCTCCTCTAAACCCTAGCAATAGTTCCCGGCAACGGCACTAGCGATTTCTGGTAAGCCTTGATGAACTTGCTCATTATATTTCCTTTTTTTGTATTAAGTAAACTACAGCTTCCATATTTAAAAATTGGACTTCCTTCCCGACTTCCCATCAAAGAATAGGAGCTGCATCGCCGGAATATGAACTGTTATAAAATAATGGTAGAATTTGATAAAAAAGGGTGTGCTTATGGTTTAGCAAATTGGGATGTTTATTCAACCCCCACGGCAGAGCTTCTAAGAGGTTCTGGATATGATATTGTTGTTATTTGCTTGTTGACTACCTTGAAAAAGATAAATAGTATTTATTGAATTCAAATTATTCAAAGTGGTTGAACATATTTTTATTGCTCTTCTAACTTATAACATTCTTGCATGTAATTTGCCTATGTCATACAGTTATGGCTCGCTTACCATTGAGTAAAAAGAAGAAGATTGCTACTACATGTATTGTGTTATACACACAGATGATGCTCATGATTTTGGGGGCTATTTCTGAATTCTTGTATCTTGTGTCCTTTTTGGACATTAGATTGCCTAAGCCTATATCCTATATATTTGACAATTATACTGAAGAAAGATATTATGCTAGGCTTTTAAATCTCAGGCCAATGATTCAAGAAAGCGACTTAGCATGCTTGGACAACCTTAGGATGAATAGAGCCTGTTTTTCTAAGTTATATGATATGCTTAGAGAAGTCGGTAAGTTACAAGGAAATAGGAATACTAGTTTAGAGGAGATAATTGCTTTATTTCTATTCACACTTTCTCATGACACAAAAAATTGAAGAACTCAATTGTATTTTAAGAGAAGTGGTGAGACAATATCTAGGCACTTCAATTCAGTTCTCCTCACTGTCCTTAGATGCCATGATATTCTACTAAAGAAACCTGAGCCAGTGACTGAGAATTGCCAAGATGAGAGGTGGAAATAGTTTAAGGTAAGTTAGAATTTTTAGGAAGATTAGATGAATGTGTAAATATTTATAAATATATACAGTATCTATTAACAAGTTATATATATACACACTGCAAAATTGCTTAGGTACTTTGGATGGAAGTCATATTAAGATTCGTGTTGGGGATAAAGATAAAGCTAGATTCAGGAATAGAAAAGAAGAACTCACTACTAATGTGTTAGCTGCTTGCACGCGGGATTTACAATTTATTTATATATTGCCTGGTTGGAAAGGGTCCGCACATGACAATAGAGTGCTTCGAGATGTACTTTCTAGAAAAAATGCTTTGACAGTTCCACAAGGTAACACTATAGGTACCTTGACATTACTCAATCTGAACCAAGGAGCTTATTTGAGATGAAAGTACTTAACATTTATATTGGTTAATTATAGGTAACTACTATTTGTATGATGCCGAATATATGAATTGTGAGGGTTTTCTAACACCATTTAGAGGCCAGAGATATCATCTAAGTGTGTGGAAGAGTGGTGCTCAACCAGTATCTGCTGAGGAATGTTTTAATATGAAACATTTTCAAGTAAGAAATATTATCGAGAGGTGTTTTGGATTGTTAAAAATGAGATGGGGTATTCTAAGATGTACAACTTGATGCCCTAGGAGAACCGTGGGTAGAATTATCTTGGCTTGCGCATTGATGCATAATTTCATTCGAACATACATGAGTGTGGATCCCATGGAGCCTTTGCTTGTGAATGGTGAGGAAGAAGACAATGGTGAACTTAATATTGGGATTATGGAATCTAGTGCTGCATGGACTACCTTCAGACATGATCTTGCCAATGAAATGTACAATGCATGGTTACATGACACCACATCATTGAACATGATTTAGCAAAAACTAAGTAGCGTGTTTCACTTGTATTGCATTTATGGATTGGTAGACAATATACACTTTATTCTTGTATTATTTTTATCTGAATTTGTAATAAGACGGGAGTAATGACTTCACTTTTTATTGAACTAGTAGTATGATCATCCTAATTGCTAAATCATGAGCAGAATGCCGCTTTAACGAATTCCTATATTTCCTTCTTCACATATGAGTCAACCAAAATCTCAAAGAAATGCCAACCAAGGTGGTGAGGGTGCGAACCCATCTAGAGGATGCACAAGATGGGGAAGCGCTGAGGATCGTGCACTAATTAGTACAATGATGGATCTTGTGGAGTTGGGTGGTTGGAAAATGGACAATGGCCAGTTTAAGAATAGTGCTTATAACAGGTTGGAACAACTTATGGATCAGAAGATTCCTGGGTGTGGTATGAAGGCTAAACCACACATCAAGTCCCGTATCAAGTATTTGAGAAATTAATATAATACTATTACGGAGATGCTTGGTCCAGTTGCCAGCGAATTTAGATGGAATGATGAAGAAAAGTTCGTAATTTGCTCAAAATCAGTCTGGGATGAATGGGTGAAGGTAATATTTTATATTATGCTTTTTCTTCTATGCACATAAGTGTGTTTGTGTATATTTCTATTTATTAGTGACAGCTTTTAAAGTTTTACCTTCTCTTATTATGTTTTCCTTTCTTTTATGCTAGAGCCACAAAAATGCTGTTGGGTTAAGAAACAAGCTATTTCCATTTTTTAATGATTTAGCTAAAATATTTGGGAAGGATAGAGCCATTGGAGACGAGGCTGTAAATCCACAAGATGCATTAGAGGGGATAGAAGACGAAGTAAGGGATAGAGAAGAAGAAGAGTAAGAAGAAAATGTTCCTGCCTTTTCCGTGGAGGACACTTACCCAGTCCCTCCATGTGCCCTGATGGGAACTTTTTCCTCAACCACCCTAGTAAACCGTAGGTCAAAGAAGGCAAAGATAGAAAATTTAGAAGTTCTGAGAGAATTCTTTTCTAGATTTGCACGAATGAGTGATGTGATGGAGGATGCAAGTAAACATATAGGCCGCTTGGCTTCTTGTTTCCAACATGAATCTGATTCTGCAGGGAGAAGGATGCAAGTAACTAGTAAGATTATGAAGATTGATGGGTTAACTCCTACCCAAGTTATGAATGTGGCAAGGAAAATTGCTCTCAACCCCCTAGAAGTTGATTTCTTTTTTAGCCTTCCAGAAGAGTTCAAAGCTGCTTATGTGCATGGTTTGTTACTTCGAGATCAGTGAAGTTCTAGGAAAACTAGTAGTCAATAGGAGCCAACACACTCACTAAACTCATGCTATGTTGTTGAACTTCTGTATGTGCACCTATTTTTTGGATACTTATCTGACATCGGATCTCATAATGTATTAGATGATGTGGCTTCCGGTTAAATCATGAGCAACTAAACTGGATTTCCTAAAGCTTTTGATGGAATATAACAATACATTCATTTTTTTTTCTCATGGCAATTCCATTGATACTCCTGTAGTACAGCTCAGTCCATTTCGTGCATCATCAAACGCTCATGATTACACATTATCTTGGATGTTACTGTTTTGGACGAAAATAGTAACACGAAGAATGCAACCCGTTGTAGTGTGAGAGAAACATGTTTATCGCTGGGGGTCTGCGCATTGTTAAGTGGCCACTTCGCCTGAGAAAGCAGGCTAACCATCTGCATGTTACTATTTTAGTCGGAGACAGTAACATCGTTGCGGCTGATGGAGAATTGATTCCGGGAGGGATTACAATTGGCTGGAATGTAGGTCTAGTTAGTTAATTATGTAACTTGGCGCGTTCATCTCTGGATAAGATCCAACATCTGCCTCTTTGTGGGATGTTACTGTTTTGGACCAAAACAGTAACATCCCAAGAATGTGGCTCATGGACTATAGTCGGCTGCACTTCCACTTCTGGGGTAGAGCCTGTTGTGCATTGGCTACATCGCCCGAGAAAGCAGGCTAACAATCTGCATGTTACTGTATTTGTATGAAACAGCAACATCATCAAAGCTGCTTAGTCCTGAGTCTGAGTGGTTGTTTATGTCACTTGACAAGTCCCTCTCAAGATAAGAAGCAAGAAAATACTGTTTATGTGATGTTACTGTTTTGGACAAAAATAGTAACATCATCGAGGCTGCTTAGTCCTGGGCCCTGGAGGTTATGGTTGGCTAGAAGTCGGGTCTGGGTGGTTATTCATGTCACTTGACAAGTTCCTATCCGGATTATATCCAAGAAACGTCTTCATATGTGATGTTACTATTTTGGTCGAAAATAGTAACATCATCGAGGCTGCTGGGTATTGAGCCTTGGAGGTTATGGTTGGCTGGAGGTCGCGTCTTGGTGGTTATTCATGTCACTTGACAGTTTCCTATCCGGATTATATCTAAGAAACGTCTTCATATAGGATGTTACTGTTTTGGACGACAACAGTAACATCATCGAGGTTGCTTAGTCCTGAGTCTGAGTGGTTGTTTATGTCACTTGACAAGTCCCTCTCAGGATAAGAAGTAAGAAAATATTATTTATGTGATGTTACTGTTTTGGACGGAAACAGTAACATCATCGAGGCTGCTTAGTCCTGGGCCCTGGAGGTTATGGCTGGATGGAGGTTGGGTCTGGGTGGTTATTCATGTCACTTGAAAGTTCCTATCCGGATTATATCTAAGAAACGTCTTCATATATGATGTTACTGTTTTGGTCAAAAACAGTAACATCATCGAGGCTGCTGGGTATTGAGCCCTGGAGGTTATGGTTGGCTGGAGGTCGCGTCTTGGTGGTTATTCATGTCACTTGACAGTTTCCTATCTGGATTATATCTAAGAAACGTCTTCATATGGAATGTTATTATTTTGGACGAAAACAGTAACATCATCGAGGCTGCTTAGTCCTGAGTTTGAGTGGTTGTTTATGTCACTTGACAAGTCCTTCTCAGGATAAGAAGTAAGAAAATACTGTTTATGTGATGTTACTGTTTTGGATGAAAACAGTAACACCCAGGAAACTGGCCTGTGTGCGTGTGAGAGGTGCATGTCCATCGCTGATGACTATTTCAAAGATTGTCCTTCGTTCATACTAACATTGGTGGTAGGTCTTAAGAATAGTACCGCACAACTGGATGTTGCTGCATCCGTTAAAAAAGAGTAACATCAACACATGTGTTCGTAATTTATATGACAACCTGATGTCTGAGTGCTAACATAAACTGGATATAAGATTAAACTGTATAGAAGAATTACATTTACAATTGAGTTATACATACAGTTGAATTTTAAATATTAAGACAATGGTTTAACATGAATTTAGTTTTACATATGTGCATAATAATCAACTTTAGTGTTATATATGTGCATATTAATCAACTTCAGCTAGGAAGACTGAAATTCTGGAGGAATTTAGTAACTAATTTTGCTCTGTATTGTCTTACTTCCTCCAACGGAAATTGTTCCTGAAATTATTTATTGATGAATATATTCTCTATATGCAAGCATACGAAAATCCCGCAATCTTGCCTGGAAAATAGTAACGAGTTAGTTTGGTACCTACTAGACATGTTAACCTTGGATAAGAAAAGAACTTGCTACTTACGATGTTTCTTCCTGTTGAGGTGACCGTTCGTATGATATTATCTCAAAAGGGGGACCTGCGGTGGCTAGCTCTACCCTCTTATCCAATCTACCCTGTGCAAGGACTTCATTCATCTTTTTCTCGTAATAGTCCTTCTGTTGTTAGCAAACCAACAAAAATGAAAAATGAAAACTCCGTGCAACTGTCTACAGTTCTGACTTTAACATCTTGTATTGTTAGGAGTTATTAGTTTTTGTTATGGCAACAGTAACATCAGTAACAAAAACACATCCACCATACAAATAACCCAATGATGTTTAATTAAAAATTGGAACTCTGAGAAAATAAAGTATGACTATCTTTACAAGAAACAGAAACATCAATGAATAACAGCTTATCGTCTAATAGAATCACACTTGACATATTTTCTCCATCAGAAGACCATGAAATGAGCTACATACGAGAGTTAACAACGTTGTCTTATTGTGAGTATGATATGTTACTGTGTCTGATGGAAAGAGTAACGTCAATAAGATAACAAGGTATTTAATATCACTCACCACCATCGTGGCATCACGAAAGTATGAATCCAGTGTCCCCTCTCTTCTCGACCACATCGAATTATAGTGTGTCCATCTGCGCTCTTTATTATCTAGGACGAGAAGTGTGAAGTGGTTGGGGTTTGTGAAGTCATTCACGCCCGTGGAGTTCACTGGGAAGATAACAACATCTGTAGCCATTGCCTCTTCCATATGTGCATCGAATTTGAATTGCCTGGCTTCCTGGAGTAACTTGACGTCGCTCACAATGTAAGACTGTCAATATAGTTTTAACCTAAGTCAGAATTAATGCTGCCTTTTGTGATTCATATATGGGAAATGGTTTCGGAATCTTACCCAGCAACAACAAATATCTTCCTTTCACTGTTCGTGGAAGCCAGGTTCAGAGTGTAGGCATGGCCATCTATGATCTGCATTGATTGTTTAGTTCTTGTTAGATGATTGATAAGGGTGGCAAACTTCAAACAGTAGCACAAGAATCCACCAATTGAAACAGAAAAAATAATTGTATCTAACTGTTTGCACTCCACACAGTGGAAATAACAATCTTTTTGAGATCAATTATACATCTCTATTCCTGTTACTATTTAGGAAAGAAACAGTAATAGAAATAGAGATGTGATTAAAGACAAAACAACAATGCATTTAAACGATCAGATGATACATACATTGTTCGTGATTGACCTCTCCTTCATAACTCCCACCAAATCCTCAAATGTTATGAACAAACCCTGCTTGGGGATTGACCAGACAAAGATACTGCATATGGTGATTTGGCAAAGGGATTAGATTAGACGATAGACAAAACTTTCTAATAAATGCAAAGTGTTCAGAAGAAAATATAACATGACTTACTGTATATGTAATATATTATTCTTTTATTTTTATATATATATAATATTTTTTATAAAAAATATTTTTTTAATAAAACAAATAGAAAAATGCTTCGATTCAAATCGGTGCTTGCTATGGTGCCCCTGGGGGTTTGGTGCCCGAGGTGGTGTGGCAAAATACAAGCCATTAGATGAGATTACAAAAATTTTAGCATTGACTTTATAATCTCATCCAATGATTTGTATTTTACCACACCACCCTGAACACCAAACCTCCAGGGTCACCTTAGAATTCACCATTCAAATCTCCATTTCACCTTCTTCTATTCACTTTCCCCATTCATTCCATTTCAAATTGATCTATCTCTATTTTTCTCTCTCTCATGAGAAGGGAAAGAAATTAACGATGAAGGACTTGATTTACGCATCTATTTATTGGTGGCTTGTATGGAACTTTCATAAAAGAAATTAACATTTTACACATCCGTCCTTTATAATTGCGCCATGGCTGAAGACAGCATGCTTCGAAACACCATCCTACGAACTCCAGAACTAAAATCATCCAAGGAGGACGAGAACTTGATACAATTTAAAAATTTATATTAATTAATTTTCTGGTCGTCCTTCCTCCTTCCTTCTAATTTTCACCTTTACACTTTATTATTCGCGTCTTGGTTCCTGTAAAGTAGGTACTTCTCTCTATCTGTTGTGCTGGTGGAAATTAAGAAATAAAGGAAAGTCTTTTTGAAGAGATTATTAAATAGAAAAAAAAAAAGCAGCATAATTATGCTTTGTTTTTTTGGTTGTTCCCACAAAACATCATAGAAGAATATTAGATGACCATTCATTAGTTAGACACTATAATGGGACCCACGATTACGATGACATTGGGCAAATAATGGTGCAAGTCTTCGCACTACGCAATAGTGACATTTGATGTCATAATTTTAAATTCATAACTCCAACTTATTCTCCATATTCATAAATTTTAGGGAATTTATTATTTTTTTAAATAATTGTTTCGTACTACATGCATGTTCATGTCATTACTGCTTTCTATTTATTTATATATTATTTCTGGGAGCATTGCTATACCGCCCGAAAGCAAAGATTCGAGATTCCAGTCTCGAATCATCACGAATGCGGGAGATTTGACTCATCTAAAATTTTAAATGTACTTTAGAAAGTGAAGTATGTTATTGAGTTTATTAATAAAAAAATTAAAAAAGTAAATAATTATTTATTTATTATTATTTAATAAATTATTAGTAATTAATTTTTTTATTTATAATTTGGATGATACATTTTATTTTTTAAAATACATCAGCCAAACTCGACTGTGGGGATCCAATACACTTACACACTTCATTTTCACTTAATCTATGAGTACTTCACATTAAATTTTTCATTTCATCTCAAAATTTCGGCAATAATTATTCTGGAAATGTCGGATTTCCGTCACATATGGTATTTACATTATTACCATATTATTTGGAAAGTAATACTATTCTTGCATCTTGCTAATTTCTCTCAACAGATTGAAATCCACACTTATGTATATTATGCTGTTTAACAACAGTACTAAGTGGGAAATATAAATTAGGGTATATAGGTAAATTCATCCTTGGAATATAGAATTGATATTAAATTAATCTTAAATTTTACTATGAAATTAATTTAGTTTAATTTCATTAAATTTGATATTAGATTATTTCTAATTTTAATTTTGACAATAGATTAATTTATGATTGGTATTTTTATTTGTAAATTTGAATTGCAATCAAATCTTTTCTTATCTAATTATGACTCAATTAAAGATATAAAGATATAAAATATTGGGTCGAGTTAGGCAGTTAAACAAAATAAAAAAAAATCAACTAATAAACCAAATAATGAGCAAATTCATTAGAAAACAAAATAAATACTTAATCAAAGTAGATTAGATTTTAAATCTTAATAGTATAATTAATTAATTCAAAAAAATTAGAATTTTAAGTAAGATGTCTTAAACCTTAATAGTAACTATTAATAGCATCAATCCAAAAAATAATAGTATCAAATGCCAAAATGAATTGCAATATAAATAATTAAATCAAGGTGTAGATTGAAAATTATGGATTAGACTACAAAAAATTTCAAATTTGAATTATTTTCTTACTAAAATAATGGTGGTGTTAAGTTCATACACTAACAAAAAATAAAAAGAAAAAGTAAAAAATTGAAAAGAACAAAAAAAATAAAGAAACAAGAAAAAAACACATAATAGATTAAAAAATAAAGAAAAGATAAAAAAGTAGGGCAGTCAAACGGGTTGCGACCTGTGGACTGGTCCGCGACTCATTTTTACGAATTCGGATCTTAAGAATTGAGCTTGTTTTTTAACGTAGGTAATATGAATTGGCTTGTGATGAACTCAATCCACAACAGACCGACCCATATTCGCCAAACTTGCGGATTTTTACTTAAAACCTACGAATTTTTATTTAAAACCTGCAGACCGGCTCGTATACATCACGAGTTTTGATAGATACGAACCCCTTAAAATTAAACTCGTTTTGAATATAGGTAATACAGACCGGTCCGTTACGGACTTGACCCGTCGCGAACCGACCCGTATTCACACGAGCCGGCGCGTTTGACAATCCTATAAAAAAGAGAGATGATAGTAATAAAAAGAGTGTATCTATTGCTCTTGACAATGTAGTTATAAGATATAAAACACTATCTTATTTCAAAGATTCCTTTTCTTTTGTAAATGATGAAAAATTTGAAAAATTTTGTTATTTAGTTGATAATTTTTAATTTGTACCTTAAATTAGTTGTTTGAATTATAGTATATTTTAGCATTTAATACTATTATTTTTTAAGTTGTTGCTATTAGAGTTTAAGGCATCTTGTTTAGAATTTCAATTTTTCTAGATTACTTTATTATATTATAAGAACTTAATGCCTAACCTATTTTTGATCAAATACTTGTTTTACTTTTTGATAAATTTGTTTATTATTTAATTCATTATTTTATTTTTTTAAATAAATATCACTATTAGATATTCATGATTTGATCTTTTTTTTTGGAGCAAAATGTAATACTTTTTCTTAAAAATTAAAATTTCCACTCAATTTAATATTTTATATTTGTAATTGGTACTTAATTAGATGAGGGAAGATTTAATTACAATTAAGTTTATTAGTGAACATATTAATGAGAGAACTAATTTAATATTGAAATAAAAAATTAGAATTAATCTAATATTAATATAATCTTTTATGGTTAATTAATTTGATAATGGTAAAACTAAAGGTTAGATTAATTTGATGTCAAATTTAATGAAATTGGACTAAATTGATATCATAATAAAATTTATAATTAATTTAATATTAATTTAATTTTTTGTGGATGAATTTACCTATTTATTTTCTAAAATGTTTTCTTATTTGGGATACCTTTCGGAGGTGGCCAAGAGCGCTGATAAAGGACCTGTCCAATATTGGGTCTGGGTGCTAAAGGACTGGATTGGTCCGTAGTTGTCTTGCTTGTATTGGGCTACTTAACCTCTCTCCTCTAAGTCCATTTTTATTATTAATTAATGTGTACAAAATTTTAATTGGTGGCCAAGAACGAAGGAGAGAGGTTTGTTTTGTTGGTTAAGTACTGCCCATTGCCGGTAAATTTTGGCCCATTTGTATCGGAAATAAATATTTTTCATAAAATATAATTGTAAAATATTAAAAATTTTAGTTTTTTAATTTTAAATATAAAGAATTTGAAATGGAGCAAAATTTTTTATTTAAAAAAATTATTTTCCTATACTATTATACTTTAAAGTGATACTTTTTAACATGATATGATAATTCGGTATGAACGTGATAAATTTATTAGAGTTTGGATTAATAAATCAACTCATTTAAGAATATATATTATATTTTTAATTTTTTTTAAATAACTAATTATTAAATTATAAATAAATATATATAATAAAAATATAAAAATTTTATTTTATTAATAATTAATAATAATTTTAATGAAAAATAATAAATAATTATATTCAATAAATAATTTTTTTAATATGAATTTTATTAATTAAAATTATTAAATGAATTAATTGAATAATTCATTTTGACACTTTAATAAACAGGTTAACTCAAATGATATAACTTGTTACCCCTAAATTTAAGTATCAATTTTTTTTAAATTGTAAATATATGTAGCATGTTTCTTTTTTATCAATATGCATATAGATAATATTTTTTCAAAATTTTTTTTGATAAAATAAATAAAAATCGCTTCGATTCAAATCTCCATTTCATACTCTTCTATTCACTTTCCCCCATTCATTGTAGTTCAAATTGATCTCTCTCTCTTTCTCTCTCATGAAAAGGGAAGGAAATTAACAATGGGGGAATGGTTTTACACATTTATTTATTGGTGGCTTTTATGGTAACTCTATAAGAATTTTGAAATCCTAAATGGGTGGTACAGTAAAACTAGAACATGTGAAAAGTAAATTAAATAGTTGTTCTGATGAATTTTGGAATCCAAAGTTTTGCACCAGACGCAGTAAAACATATCCTGCTTATTATTATTACGGATGATAACAAATCTGATTTGGGTCGGCCTAATTTGATCTAAATACGATCATAGATTTGTAATTAAAGATTTGACATAAGAACTAGCATGGATTTAGACCTGAAAGGAATTGGCATGCACTGACTCAAACTGAATCCAAGTGGAACCAAATTTTTCATTCTACCTTTTTCCAATTTTAAGGCTGAAATTGATCCCAATGGAGCTATTTACTTGATGCTTGTTATGCAAAACAGGACATTATATTTCTGAGTATGCTACTTTAATTTTTTTTCTTTTATTTCAAGCTATTATAAATCTTTTTTCATCCTCAACGCCTTCATTTTTCTTTTATTTTTTATGGGAAGTGCTTAGATTTTGCTAGAAAAGTAATAGATGAAAACATTAACAGAGTAGAAACAGGGGGAGAAGGATGTAACAATATTTCATTTGGCTTCTGCAGGAATTAGTTATTAGCATGTTTGCAAATGTTAGAAAGTCACAAAAGATTAAATGAAATGAGAAAGGGTACATCAAATTGAGGGTGATACAAGATGGACCAAATCTTCACTAATGAAATCAAATAATGACATTCAAATTTCAATGATAGCAAATAATGAGAATAGTTGCTAAAGTATATGACTCGAGCACTGTTGCAAGAGTCTGATGTCAATATTTAGCAGGACATGCAAGAATGCTTCTGATGCAGCAGCATGAATAGTATTGAAATGGTGACAGTTTGCTCAATCTGTGCCTTAAAAGCTACAAAGGAAATGAATTATTGTACAACATTACTTCCGGTGTTGCCTTTGAGAGGCATGTCAGGGACATGACACAACATTATCAAATGTCGACTTTTATCATGGATATGAAGAGAGGACCCTGAAATTCACAAGAACACAGGACCCTTTAATGTATTTAAGTACTGTATCCCCGTACATAGATAAAACAGAACCAAGCAAATCCATGGTTTTCACCTTTCAATGAAAACCTGATAGATCAAATATCAAGTGACTCACGATCCACCAACCATTCCACAAATCTTAGTTATATATTATTCATGCATGCACAGAAAGAAAATAAAAGACCAAAGGAACTTCAAACTTCAAAGTCCTAATAAATGCATGCAGCTTCATCCTAGGTAATCCAATTGCTTACTTTTCACTCATCTTCTTAAGTTTTTTATCTAACCATATTATACCAATTGCCAGCGATAACAAAGGCTAAAAAAATACAAAAGGGTAACTCTCAGTAAAAGACATGCTTCACTATGAACAAAAACAAGTATCATCATGGTTAACAGATTATAACCTACAAAGAACATTGAAGATTTAGACAAATAATCACAAACCTAAATGCAGTGTCGTGAATAATCATAGACCTGATTTTGGCCGAATATGACATGCATTCTTAGTGATAGTTTGTCATATACAATGATTCTCAATTGATAGCTTGTTGCCTGGCTCCACAATAGGATTAGAAATAGCAACAAGCCTACAGTTTTCTTAGATTTATATTAAATGAACAAATTTTGTTGTTTGTGTAATACTATTGTCAATCCGATAACAACATGAAAGGAAGAAAATATCACGAAAAGTAATTAAGTTTTAATAAGGATCTTCTAAATAAAAGAACACAGGAGAATCACCTGCATAATGCGCATCCACCATGATCAACCTCTACAGTTTTAACAATACGAATGCATGTCTGGTTTATCTGTTCTAAGGGATCAATGCCTGCAATCCTCCCAGCTACTACAGCGTTGGCATTATGCTCCACAATTTTATCTTTCAGAAATAAATTCTCGCAATATTTACAGCACCATCCACCACTTGGTATGCATGGCAGCGGCACACAACCTGAGAATGGGTCAAGTCCAAGTCAGTCTCATATATGCTATGGGCTTGTATTTAAATCATGAGTAACGATATGAGAAGCTCTATTATACTATTGGATTATCATTTTTTGAATCTTAAAGCAAGCAAGTGAATTAAAATTAAAAGGTAATGGTATGGGAGTTTTAGAGGTTAAGTATTTCTACTATAAATTATGTTTAATATATTGATATTTGTATTTTTAATTTTAATCCACTTTTTTGAGATTTAAAATAAGATAATCCAATGATAAAATACTCAATCTCTTAATAAGTGGAACTCCCTATAACATTATTCAAAATTAAAAGATAATCTTAAAATAAGTAATTAAAATTAAAAGGTAATGCTATGGGAAGCTATACCATTTAAAAGGTTGAGTATTTTCGCTATTGAATTATATTTAATACATTAATATTTATATTTTTAATTTTAATTCAATTATTTTGATATTAAAAAAAGTAATCTAATGGTAAAATATTTAATTTTTTAAGAAGTGAAATTTTCCATAACATTATTCATAATTAAAATACAAATATTAATGTATTAAAGGTAATTTAATAATGAAAATACTCAATTTATTAGAAGACGGAACTACTATAACATTGCCTTTAATTCATTAAAAAATTTAAAATTGGATTGAATTTATATATTACAATCACAATTTTTATATAATAAATATGAAAATGAAATTGAAGTTTTTTATAAACTTCTATAAAATTATATAAAGATGAAATTTAAGTGAATGGTCACTTTTTATTTTATGTTTATTTATTGGCTTGATCCATTAATGAATATTATAAAAAATTTACACCACCATATGTTTATTTATTGGCTTGATCCATTAATGGTCACTTTCTGTACATTTTTAAATATTTTTAAATAAATTCATGTTTAGCCCCTCCAAAATATAAAATCCATCATATAAATTTTTAATAAATTTCATTTCAAACCTCACAATTATTATTTTACTTTAGCTTCGTCGTGAAATATGACTATACGAGAAAAGTGAAAAAGTTAAAAAAATTTAATCAGTACGACTTTTTTTTATTTTTTTCTTATGAACCTAAGAGCAGGGTAGGGACTTGAATTTAAGAAATATTTTCTTGAAAGTAATATCTTTTTTTTTTCTAAAGAATGAGAGACATACATTTAGAAACCTTAAATTAAACATAGTAAGAATATAAATTTTAATGAATAACGTTAATAATCAAATTTAAAAGTAATATTTTTCTATTATAAACATGGATGTATTTGTAGAAATTTATTTTTTGAATATGTATTTACTATTATAAGTATGATCCTTATATAATATATATAAAACAAATGTTAAGTTCAGAGCAAAGCATAAAAAATGCAACTATGAGTGAGATGACGCACAAATCAAATGTTAAGTTTAGGAAGTAGCGAATTAGAAATATAATTTTTCTATAAGAACCAACTATGCACTTAGAGCATTATTACAATTTTTCAGCAGAATTTATATATCCAAGTTAAAAATGTAAGGTTCATTGCATAAAAAAATTAAAGTAATAAGCAAAATATGTATATGTGCGCGCGCATATATATATATATATATATATATAATATGAGTTATTTAAAAAAAAAAAAAACTCACAACTTGTGTCGAGATGCCCAAATAGCATGAGATTCAAACCGTGCGGGATTGATCCGCTCAGCAAACATAGAATCCGATTGTTTTTGAAAGATAATTTTCATGAGAAAATTTTATTTTAGGAATAT
Organism: Sindora glabra; assembly: GCA_020226215.1. Classification (NCBI taxonomy): domain Eukaryota; kingdom Viridiplantae; phylum Streptophyta; class Magnoliopsida; order Fabales; family Fabaceae; genus Sindora; species Sindora glabra. The sequence continues at coordinate 1,949,159 of CM035227.1, forward strand.
TATATATCTTTATATTTTGTGTTTAAAAAAATAATTTTTAAAATCATGATCATAAAAAAAATTAACTTTTTTTGAAAAAAATATTTTTTACAAAACTTATTATATTGAATATTGAATATATCAATTATTTTTTTATTATTTTAATAATTTATAACCGTATTTCACAGAGCGGGAAATATTTTCTGATAAAGTTGATAAAAATATACTTCCAACTAAAACAAATGTCTACAATTCGTATGACAAAAAGATACTCACCTCCTGGTTAGTTTTCCTGTACTTTAACCCCGAGATGAGCTGTGCTTCATTCCACTGTTTAGTGATTTTTGAATCAAAATTGGCTGCGGCATCCTGACATAGTTGAAACAATACAAATGTTAACTCAAAAGATTCAAAGAACCATGAATGCCCCATCTGTGACAAAAGAGGCCAAATTTGCCTAAATATCCAACGTTGAATATGGAGATAAAACTGGTCTAAGTTAATCATCTATAAAACCATTAGTCACATATGCAACATATCTATCAAAGGGATTGTGACAGAAGACTTCATAATATCATGAAAAGAACTCCATAACAGCAACCATGGAGAATTATTTTGATTGAAATACTAATGAATGACCAAACATAGCTTTTGCCTTCCTTTCAGAGACAGTTCTGTAAGATCGTAAGTTGGACTGAAGCATATATGTTTGCCTGTGTCCATGATAAGTGAAACCATTCCTTTAATTATCAAACCAGATTTAAGCATTGCAGATTAGAATTATGGATCACTTTAACTTGATTGATTCTTCCATAAAGATTTACCAAAAAAAAAAAAACAGCCAATATTATAGGTAATCATGTGATTTTTTTGTCAATAATACGCGAATGACAAGATACAACATTTTGAGGTAAACTTGCTAATAAAATATGCAATGTAACCATATTATCAAATAGAACTGTATCCTAATTGTAGGTTTATCTCTTCCAAATTAATGCCAATAAAAAGGTTGATATTGGAGAAACATATTTATATTTCACATACACAACAATTGAAATAGTAGACATGTTGGATATACTATAATTAGATCAAACACATATATTAGATGTCTTGACATCTAAGATATGTATGCTCGATATGTCATCATTACAATAAAATTTAGAAAATAGGTAGAACAGAACTAGGCAATCTTTTTAGTGCATGATGAAATTGAATTTGTTTTATGAGTTTTTAAGAGTGCTAACACAAAGACTTTCACAAAAGATGACTCACAAATTCACATACACATTATAATAAAGCATCTTCATTTGAGTGTGGGATTAAAACAAGAGGAACTGTTAGGAATATCTTACTTGATGAGAGAATGCCCAATATAGAGTTTCAACACTGCATGTTTATAAAGCAGAACCTTAGGCAACCAAATGAGAAAACTAAGCAATCAATTAGAAGGAAAAGACACAAAGAACGATGGAACTTAAAATAGAAAAACTTCTTTAAATCAAATTAGAAAAGCGAACACTTACAGGGTGCTTGCAGTGGGTAGTGTGATGAGGCGAAATGGCAATGGTGGTGTAAAGAAGATGATAATGCTTTGCATAGCGGTTCCAAGCACAATGGCTTCTTCCTCGATCAGGCAGGCAACATATATTTTTGATAAAGGAGATGAGGCAAATGAGAAGAGTACGAGGCTACCAGCCTTTTATAAGGACAAGTTGATAGGATTTGAGGTGATGTTGTAAATGAATATGAAGAAATGGAAGAGGCAGAGGAGGACTCGGATGATAATGATCTCAAAAACGACATCTCTAAGAGTGGAAATGATCCACAAGTGGATGATGATCTTGCGTGTCTAGTTATCTTGGTATCCTAGAAAGAAAAAGCGAAGCTTTGAGGCTTTGTAAAATGGCTTTAATAGTTAAATTATTGGAAAAATGGCTTGGATTGAGATTCTTGAAGTTGAGGCTCCAGAAAATGCAGTCTCTTGATTTTGCATTTATCGATTTGGATAGCGATTATTATCTCGTAAGATTTCATGTTGTCAAAGACTACAATTTTGTCTTGCAGGAAGGTCCAGGGCTTGTGATGGATCATGACCTAATAGTACAATGGTAGAAACTAAATTTTGATTCATCTACTGCTGTTTGGGATAGAATTTAAGGATTACTTATTGAGTTTTACAATAAATACTTCTCATGGAGCTTAGGGAATAGGATAGGGCATGTTAGAGTAGATGTAAATACCTTATAAAGAAAGGAGATTTGGTGACAAAGATTTAGAAGATGGGGCCAAATTTATGTGAATTTGTGTAGAAATTGATTTAAAAAAATGGTTTTCTTATCCAAATTCCACCTGATGGATAGAACTTATAGAATTGAGAATGAAGGACTCTATTTTAAATGTTTTAGATATGGATAGAACTTATACCTTACAATAGTGATGTGCAGGATGCTTGTGGGAGAAGTATGACAAAGGTTAAGATAGGCCAAGAAGCTTTTGGTCTATGGATGATTGCTCAGAAAAGAAGGCACCCAAAGAAGACAGTGAAGAAAAATAATGAAGTCTAAGAAGCTTATTTCACTTATGGGTCAAGATTTCAAGCTTTGAACGATATGATTAATAATGATATGATTGAAAATGCGAATCCTAACTTAATGCTTTTGATGAGGATGTCATCATGGAGGATGCTAATAGCAGGGATATGATTAATATGAAATATATCCAAATAGAAGAGCAAACATCAAGGAGTTATAGTGGTCAACTATGGACAAGCAAAATAAAAGGGCCCTATGATAAGTAATCAGAAACAGCTAGGGTTGAGCTTACCTGAGAAGAAAAGCCTAAGAGAGTCTACTGGAACTTCGAAACTCATCTCGAAACTAATAAGATAACACATTCATATTTTGCTAAGTTTGTTAGGCAAGAAAGGAGTTAGCAAAGACCCTCTGGTAAGTACCTCTCATGTTAACGAGACTCCATTAATAGCGACATAATCCTCCTCCCAATCTATTTCCCCTAATAATATGACTACATGGGAGAACTTGAAATGGCCTATTAGAACCAAAGCAAAACCACTAGATAATATTTTTATATTCCAAAGTGTTAACCAAGGGCTAAGAGAGATGCAATCAATGTGGGGATGCTACTGTGTGGCAATGGGAACCACTAGGTTCCGTATTGATAAATTCTAAGGAGTCGTTCATGCAAGTTGTCATTCTGCTATATCCTATGAATTGTTTAATGTGGAATTGTAGGGGAATTGGTTCAAAACCTTTTCCTAACCTGGTGAAGGATTTGGTTAAGAGACATGAAATTTAACTTTGTATTCTTCTAGAGTCGATGTTTAATGAAGATAAAGCACTCTGCAGAGTTAAGAAATTTAGGTCAAAATTAATGTAGAGGGTTATTCTAGTGGAATTTGGGATAATGTGGAACTCAAACAAAGTTAGTGTTTCAATTATTGACTTTAATAGACAATATATTCACACATGAGTGCAGACAATAGAGGGCGATTATGATTCTCTCATAACTTCTATATACTTGTCTCAAACAAATTGAATAGATTAAGGTAGGGAATAAACTTGAGGAGCTAGCTGCTCAAATTTTAAGCCTATGGATTCTTCTGGGTGATTTTAATGCCGTATACTTTAATAGAAGAAAAGTTCAAGGGAAGTTAACCAAATTTGAGATCAATGAAACAATTTAATCAATGCATTTCAATTTGTGAATTACTAGACATCAAATTTTAAGGACCAAGGTTTACTTAAGAAAGAGGTATTGTGAATGAGAGATTAGATACGAGTTATGCAATATGAATTAGTGAAATCAGTACCAGAGTGCTACCATAGTTCATCTACCTCTATTTAAACAAGACCATAAGCTATAATTACTTAAAATGGTGGAACCAATGATAAGAAGCCAAGGACCTCCATTTTTTAAATTCACGTTTGTATGGCTTATGCATAAATCCTTTCCTCAATTACTTGAAGATTATTGAAGTAAAGGGAAGAAATGGGAGGTAGCCTACAAGGATTTTTGTGCTCCAGCTCTTTATTGAAACAAACGAGTATTTGGCCAGATTCACAAAAGGAAGAGAAAACTTATGGTTCAGATCAGTGGTTGTCGATAAGGCTAAGTCAGTATTTAGAGAAGAATCTGTACTCAAGGTTAGCTTTATCTTTCAAGGATTTCCTATCTTTGAAGCATTTCTAAACTTAACGAGGATATTGTTAGAGAGATTGGGGCCTCTATTGCAAGGGAAGAGATCAACAATGTTGTATTTGGCATATCTCTTATAAAAGTGCTAGGGCCAGATGGGTTACATGTGGTCTTTCTCCAAAGCTAATGGGATACAATAGGTAAATTTGTTTGTGATATCATTTCAGAAATTTTTATAAGATCCAGCTAGTAAAAAAGATTAACGAGAATTTGCTAATTCTTATTCCTAAGATTGATAATGCAAAGTCTTTGAAGCAGCTTCATCTTATTAACTTCTGTAATGTTATTCAAAAAATCATTACTAAGGTTGTTATGAATAGAATGAAGACATTCCTTGATCATCTAATATCTTTGAATTAGTGTAGTTTTATTCTAGGTAGATATAGCTTTAATAATGTAGTGGTGGCTTAGGAAGCTATTCATTTGAAGAGAAGGAAGCAAGTGGCAATGGCTATTAAAGTTAACCTTAGAAAAACTTATAATAGAATTGATTGGGAATTTTTAAAGGATACTTTAAAGGAAATTGGATTGACAGCTAAAATTATTTATGTAAATCATGGCTCATATTTGTCATGCTTTATGAGGATCTTATAGAATGGGAAGAAGACAATAGAATTTGTACCATCTAGAGGTATAAGATGAGTAGATTGTTTATCTCCACAACTTTTTGTTCTTTACATAAAAACGCTAACTTATTATATTAATTATATAGTACATGCCAAAAGATAATTATTAATTACATAGAGCAAGAAGAAACTTCCAATTTTTCATCTATTTTTTATTGATGATTTGATTATTTTCTTGGAAGCTTCAATGGAGCAAGTTAATATGGTTAATATCTATCTAGAAATCTTTTGTAATGCCTTTAGACAAGAAGTTAATAAAAATAAGATTAAAGTGCCTCTTTTTAGGAATGTGAACCATAATGTTTCAAGATAGAATAGTAAAGCTTTAGGAGTCTAACAAACTTTTGATCTTAGTAAATATTTAAGATTTTTGATTCTCCATAAAAGAGTCTTCAAAGGAACTTATAGTTATATTACTAACAAAGTTCAAAAAAGAATATCCTTATAAAGTGCTAGAATGCTAACCTTTGCTAGTTGTTAACACTTTCAAATTTAATATTTGCAAGCATCCTATTATACCTAATGTAGATTTCATTACTGTCAGTGGATACTTGTAATAGAATTAAAGCCATGATGAGAAGTTTATTATAGGGCTCATCTTAAGAAAAGAAAAGGATACATATAGTAAACTGGAACTAGATTTGTTGTAGTAAAAAAATCAGTGGTTTAGGACGTCGAAATATAAGGCTTTAGAATGAAGCTTTATAATGAAATTAGCTTTCAAACTTATCATGGAGAAAGATAATTTTTGGTTGAGAGTTCTTAAAAGGAAATATGCTTAAGGGGATGATATAAGCCTTTAAATGTAAAAAAGGTAAAATTCTTCTAACATGTGGAAAGGAATTATAAAAGTATGGCCTAAGGTTGTGTTAGGTTGCAGATTGATTAAAGAAAGAGAAAACACATAAGTGATATGAGAAAATACAATTTATGGATGTTTCATAGTTAAGTCAGTTTATAAAGCTATAACTAATAACTAATAATCATACGAGTTGAAAGGATATTTGAAAATAAAGTTATCTTGAAAAAGTGAAGTTTTTTCTCTAATTGCTACTTAAAGATAAATTGTTGATCAATAAATCTAGACTTAGTCAAAATATAGCGGACTTTGATTTTTATCCCAGTGCAACTTAGTTAGTCAATGTATATGCTATTAAGATTGCTCTTTTGTAACTAATACATAACTTTACTTTATTCACCCATTTTATTGGAAAAAGTTTTTTTCTTATTGGCAACTTGCAAGAATGGTTTGACAGGAATTTCAAACATGATTTGTTAATAAAAAAGAATGGCTATTGGATGTTATACATTGGCATAACTTGTTGGATGTTATGACTTTGGAGGAATGATTGGATTTTTAATAAGAAAGGCTAACAGGGTAATGTAGTTATAGAAGTGCATAAACAAATTGATGAGTTCATTAAGGGTCTTCATCTTTAGTCATGCTAGCCTGCAAATTTCAACTATTGTAGATGGAAGGAAGGCACTAGCCCAAGATTAGATTAAAATTAATTTTGATAGCTCTTGTAGATATTGTTAGGAATTCGAATTATTATCATGCAGCGGAATTTTAAAATTTTGATCTGAATTCTACCTATTATCCATGCAAAAACATAAATTAATGATTAGGGTTTTACCTATTGGGCACTCGTGTTTCTACTGATCAAAACTTAAGAGCAGATGAATCAAACGCCGGCCGGATGGTATAGCATCTCTACGGTATCCACGCAGAGTGAACAACAACCTCTCACCCTCCACGAATATGCTAGGATGCGTTTTTCTCTTTAGGAATTAATATTGGATATTTTTTGAGTTATTTAGGGTTTGTATGGAAGCTTTGAACGTGTTGTGTAAAGTGCTGCCCTCAAGCCCCTTTTATAGAACTTAAGCAAGCCACAGTCTTAGTCTTACTAGGATAATACTTCCAAAATTCTAATCACACTTAACAGCTCATTTTATCCTTATCCTAGAGATAATGAGGAGAGATAGGACTTATTTATTAATTATCTAACATTAGGTAATATTATCTCATAATATAAATATCTTAATATTAGATAATTACATATAGTTATTAAATATCAAAATAATATTATCTCATAATATATTTATCTAATATCTGATAACATAATTATTTGATATTACTTTAATATCAAATAATATCACATAATATATATATATATTACGTGAATTTATTATTCTTAATAATAATATATATATGCATGAAAATAAGTCTAATTAATTGGATATTAATATAATTAAAGTTCAATTAATTATTATCTTATTCTTACTCCTTTTGTGTAACCCTGTAGGTTCTTACTACGTTGACAATGACTCATTATTGAGTCATAGACAGTGAGCGGTATGTAGCAATATATCACTGCCACTCAAGTAGTAAGAATATCTGTGATTCGACATCCACCTAATACATGATTAACATTTTGCATCATAATCCCTTTTGTAATAATATCCAAATTGAACTGGAGGCATGGAATGTGTCATCCTTGTCAATGTTCAATTTATATTTCTTGATATTGAGTAGACTTAAAATAAATGATTAATATCACATATTAATCCAATTGAATATGGCCATGCATTTCTAAGTCTCACTTAATCAAGGGGCCCAAGGATATTTCTCTTTTATACAAGAGTAACAAAATCCCATCTACATCACTCACTTCCCTCTACACGATTTATGACACACCCAATCAATGCCCTACTTGTTATCCTGATTAAAGGTGACATAGGATAATATTAAAGTGAGTAATTCCTTATGTAAGGAACCGTAGTGACTTTAAGTCAAAGATTTATGTGTATTTGTGATCATATGAGAATAACTTATGACACGTCTATCCATGCAATATTCTCATAATAGGTCAGTCCAGTACATTGTTCACTAGTAATGTACTAATGTATTGACTTGATATCATATATCCATGATTCGTAATCATTAGTCACTATACATGCTAGTCTCGATGTATTATTACTATCTTTTTCGTAATAATACTTGACTAGGGGCATTTTAGGAATAGTGAAACTATTCTAAGGATAATTATTATATTAAGTTATAAATCGTGTAGAATAATAATAAAATTATGAGAATAAAATATAATAATTAAATTACCTAAAATAAAACATAATACAATGTGTATTATTTCAATTATCTATATGATTAGTTCTTAGGACACACACCAACAGATAGAAAGGTATCTTATGGCGTGTAGTGGTATTCTTTAAAATTGTATTAGGTAATAGATCCAAGATTTTAGTATAAAAGGTGGGTTTAGAGGTGTAGTGGTTGTAGAGCTTTGGAGTATTTCAATTAGGCTTACAAATTGTTTAGAATATGGGCTTTAGGAAAGTTTATGTAGAGTTTAACTCTCTAGAAGCTATTCTATTTGTTCAACATGGGTATGGTCTTTTACATCCAAATGTACATTGGGTTTACGTTGTTACTGATCTATTGGCTTATGAATAGTAAGTGTAGATAACTCATATTTGTAGGGAACAAAATGCTAATTGTCTAGCTAAAGCTGCTTTAAAAAATTCTCCTAGGTTATATGTTATGGATGTTATTCCACAAGTTTGTTGGAAATTATTTCATAGGGACTTAATGATCTTGTAAACTAAGCTATATTCTCCTAAGCTTTGACTAATGTTTTTTGAAAAAAAATTGCTATTTCATTTTTTTAAAATTCAAGCGTGTGACATGTGGACATTTTTTGATAGATTTAGACATTGAAAAAATTAATACATAAAAATTTTTAATGGGTTTTAGACATCCATAACTTATCATTAGAAATATAATATTTTCTTATAGTGGTTATCAAGCTTCTATCCAAAGCTTCAAAATAGTATTTGTCAACCATTAGTACTTCATCCTAAATTATTAAATTAATTTTCCTTAATAGTTTTGATTGTTAGCTTACCTATTTTATATTGCATGTAGAATCCTTATTAATGTCTTGAAGGATAACAAATCTTAAGTATATAGTATGTCCATTAGGTAAAAGAATGGAAGCAATATCATAAGATGCAACTATTAAACTATTCTTCCTTTGGAGTGTAAAAAAAAGTAATTTTAACATGTTCCGTGAGCTTATTTGTAACCACTTTCTATATGTAACATATCTCAAGGAAGAAGAAAAATAGAGATAAATTATAAGAAAGTTACTTAATTTATAAGTAAGAATTTTTTGGAAAAAATGATTTATAAATTATAATAATCAATTTATTTTTATAAATAATAATTTTAAAGAACTCAGACATCTTACAAATTGTATTAAAACATTAAAAAATTGGTTATTCTCACGATCTGCCTAGTCATGATTAGTATGAATTTCATTCTTAGTATTTATAAGCTTATTTAAACTAAATTTGGTATCATCACATAGTGATCATTAGGCTAATTATATTTAACTACTTCATTTCACTATCGAAAGAATATTTACATAAAGTTATAAGGTCAAACATTCAAGATATACATAGATTAATATTAACTCCCTTAATCCCTTTAGTCTATTTTCCTATATAATATTTGTGGCTGCTCATAGCATAACTTTGCTCCTAAACTATTAGTGGTGGTTGTAGAGCCTCAACTTGAGCATCTAAAACATTTAAAGAAAAATAAGGAGACTTAAAGTCTTAACAAGTAAATAATTTACTTATTTGATACAATGACAAATAATGCTACAATCTATGCTTTATATCTCATAGCAATAATGGCAAACAGTAATAGTTACTTTACTTTATGCCTCTCGATATTTATTAGTCACAATCTTAACCTTATTATTCTGGTATTTATTAGTTACAATCATATGATTTATATCCAAAATTCACATTTCAAGGTGTCATCACATTCACATTTATTTCATTCGAATATTAAGGAAAGACTTGCAATCATCGCATAAATTAAGGTAAAACATTCATGCATTAAAGTAAAAAAGTGATAATCTTTAACAAGGTAGTTATCCATCATTATTATGATTACACCTATAATAAGAAGCCAATTTATAGTGATTAGAATGGTAAAATTATGTGATAAGGTATGCGAATTGATTGTGCAATTGATTCACAATAAGTGTTTTTGGTTCTAGATCATGAGGGTTTTCCCTTTAGACAAATGTAATCAATTATGCAATTGATTCATTTAGTAATAATTTCTAAAGAGGTAGAGAATCAATTGTGCAATCTGTTCTTATTCCTTAAATTTGCTTTTGGATATTGAGAATTGATTGCATACTCGGTTTACTTAAGAAAATTCCTAATTTTGTAAAATTTATCATTGCTTATTCATACTTGATGTCATTTATCTTGCACTTAAATTCCAATATAATCACCAATACATATGTTTAACATCTCATATCAATAATTTCTAGGTTTATTACTCTTATAACTTTAGATTTAATATATTGTGAAACAAAATTCATAAAAATCCCTAATTTATAGAATTAAGTAGATTATCTACTTACTTTGATTTGTTGAAATGGAGAAGATTTAATGGCAAACCTTTAGATGAAACTGGTTACCTTAATCAAAGTTTTAAAAATCAAGTTACAAAACTTCTAAATTCTTTTCATCATCAAATCCCATAAGAAACTAACATGATACTTTAGTTTAGAAGAAAATTACCTTGCTTTGATAAAAATAGAGGTAAAAATTCCTTAAAATTTAGTTAGAGAATGTTGATATTTGAGTAAGGGGAAGATTAAGAAATTAAGAAGAAGGGGAAATTGAGTATCTCTACCAAAAATGAAAAGGGAAAAAACCTTTTAGTAGTTTTATTGCCACTTGAGGGAAATTTGGTCATTTTTAAACTTCACAAGGACAAATTTAGAAATTTATCATCTTAAATATCCTCCAAGCATTCTATTTCAATTGTGGTTTCCTATAATAATATAATTAGTTCAATTTTACTTTTTTATAAAAATATTTTAAATTTGGTCAATTTTACTTTTTTTATTAAAATATTATTATGGGCATAGGATTATTGAATAAATGTGAAAATCGTAAAAATTACAATTTTAGGAGGTGTAATAATTATATAATAATATTAAGCAATATGATTAATTCCCTTTCTTTCTATGCTAAATCTTTCTCTATCTTGCTTTCCTTTAATTAGTGACAGATTTAGAATATTTTGCTTGTGGAGGCAAAAAAAAAAATACATATAAAATAAAAACTTATTCATTCCTAACAATGAAAAATAATAAAATCATAAGTAATTGTTCAACAAATCCAAGAACCATTAAAAAAATAATATCTATTTCATAAATGGCTATTACAAATAGTCAATTCTCTTAATATGTATAAATTGACTCTATATGTCTAGTCATATTATATTTTAAATGAGTGAAAATAATACAAGAGTATAAGAACATTATGTTATTTTATAAAATTATCCTTAAATTCAATATTTTAAATTCCATTAAAAGATTTAGATTGACAATACATAATAATATGCCATGTTAGTGTTTTTTTCTTTTATGCTAAAAAGGGACAGAATGTCTTTTAGTCTATACTAACAACAATATCTAGCTAAGCTACAAATCATTAGTTCAATATAAATATTGAGTGTCGAAATCTAAATCTAAAACCCATATATTTTTCATATGCACAAGCAAAAGTATAGATGTAAATTTATCCTTCTCTAACAGATTATGTTTTACCACCACAACTACATATAGATCAATCCTAACAACAATATTAAAAATTTTCCTCATTAACATTGATTAAATCTAAAAAAGACCTAAATTGAATCAAATCCAAAAATTGACAAAATTTCAAATGATCTCAAAACTTTAAAGCACTTGATTAATCTTTTCTGCAAAAACAAAACCCAAATGGGTTAAATTAAAGTTGATAGAATTTTGATTGTAATAGTTCTTACAAGGGGTGGGAAATTTAGGAGGTCTTATCTAATGTTGATATTTTTAAAGGATTTTTTTATAAATATTATTAGTTCTAAAAAATTAAAATAACTTGCTATGATAGGTGAAAAAAATTACTATCAATAGTTAAATGTATTGAAGTGTCCACCATGAAAAAGATATTTAAAGCTACTTATACATCATAAATTTCTTTATATTACTAAAAAAACATAAAAAAACATGTAGCATCATAATAAAAAGAAGTATTCATGAAGTCTTTTTCCAAACTTAAAGAATAACATTAATCATATTATGGCTAAATCAAACAAAAAGTTATGATTTGGATTAATATTTGTATAAAATATTTAAATGCCAAAGTATTTTGTTATAAGTTTACGATTTTTCCAGCCTTTTCTTTAATAAGTTTTTTCAATCTTATCTCACGGCATGTTGTTATGTGAAAAATTAAAAAACTTATATTTCTCATCCTTATTTATTTTTACTTAATGTAATGCCTTTCTAAAATATTTCTTATTACAAGACTAAAAGCTCAATGAATCAAGGATAGATCTTACCAATACTAAAGATTTTTATAGGCTATGCAAAAGTTTCAAGTCAAATCATATAGTTATGCATAAATGAGCTCAATTAATAAAGAAGTCACTAACTCTCCATTTTCTAAATTGATGTTCTAGTTTATCGAATCATAAATTTAATATTGGAGTACCGATATGCATATCAATCTATTGGCTTTTGTAATGTCACATGACTAATAGTTACTCCATTAGTCGAGTTAGTTATCAAGGTTGAAGTATTAAGTGGAAGCAATGTTGGAATCAAAGTATTCATACTAAGAATGGTTCCAAATCCATTCTAATAAAAATGACTTTTCAAGCTTTATAAAGATAATTTTTAATTACTATCTCATTTATAATGTTTATAAATAAAAGTGAAAGAAAATCACTAAAAAGAATATAATTGTATTTAACAAAACTGGTATTTAATCATGATCAATTTTAGGTTGTAATCTTTAGAGTGATAAGTAGGAAAGGAATAAAGATTCTTATTCATTCAAAAGATAATCAGAAGAAAAATTCTACTACTAATGTTATGTTTAAGAAAGTTTTCCAAAATATGAACTATTGAATAACAATTTCAATTTAATAAAATAAATTAATTAATATTTAATCTTATTTTAAGATATATTTAAAACCTAATGTAAAGCTTGATGTACAAGATTTTATCTATATTATTTTATCTTATTTTATACCTCTTAGTGTATTATATATGCTTAATTTTATAGAATTAACTTAATTATGCAAATGGGAATTGGTTTTATAATATTTTGGAAATTATTCGATTAATACTAGATTTTTATACTATTTCAAGATTTTGATTATATCTTAAGTTTTAGATATTAGATTTAGATTACCTTTAGATCATTGGAAAACTTAAAGAAAAGTTTATAATTTTTGTGTTTTAGTCAAAGTCCAATTTAGATGTCTAGAAAATTTAATTTAGTTGAGAATTTGAAACTTTATTTTTGTCCAAATTGAGTCAATTTTGATTTTTTTGGCCATATTTAAGGTTCTAGAGATCCATTCAAGGTGAAACTAACATGCAAAGTTTCCTATGACTTGGATCAATAAATTTCATGTTTGAAATTTAGTTAAACCACGTAATTTGAGTAGTCTTACATGGCCAAAAATCATATTTACAAGATTTAATAGTAACTCTTGTAGTATATTATTTTATAAATTAGGTTTTGAGCTTCTAAAATTAGCAAAGTCTTACTCTTTGTAAGCCTAAAAGGCATATGATCTTGCTTCATTAGGTTTTAGAGAATAGGAAATCAGATATAAGGCTTTGCGTCTTAAAAAGTAACAACACTTTTACACAGTCTTGCACAAATTTTAGAAAGTAACTTTTCTCTTTTCCAAGTTTCTTCTTCTTTAGCTATAGAAGGCTAAATTTCTGATTAAGTCAAGGAATTTGAAGCTAATCTTTATTTGGATTATGAGATTTTAAGCTGTAATCTTAATTTTTTCTAATTAATTTTCCTTTCTTTCCTAATTCTTTATACTGATTGTTTAAAATTGCATGAGTTGAATGCTGATTTGGTATAATATGTGTTTAACCTTATGACTTCTGGTCTTTAACTATTTTCATGTTGAATTGTAATTGGCCAGCCATTATTTTTCATATGAGAATATAGAATTGAAGGATTAAATAAGAGATTTTTAATTTAGTTCTTTAATTCAACTGAATTTTATTTTTAAATTAATTTTAATATAACTTTACAAATTATAGTAGTTACTTAATTTTGTTAATCTTAATTAATTAGATTTTAGAAGTTTATCTAACGGAGAATTCATGAATTATTATAAGGTTCTGGATAATTCAAGGTTGAAAAATTAATTGAAATTATCAAATATATTTGATCTATGATTAATTCATATAAGAGCTCTTAAATTATTGGATTAATTATTCTGTTGTATTGATTTTATGCTTTTTTTGTGTTATTTTTGTATTGTGTTTTGTTAATGCATTCTATTTCAATTTTGAATGAAAACCTTCCTTTATTTCTATTTGTATTTAGTCAATTTTGTTTTGTATTATACATACCATACTACACATTTGCATTTTATTTTGTTTTGCATTCTATTTATGATCATAGTTAGTAAATTATTATGAAAGGATATATTAAGTGGATTATTAATAAATTATAATTCTATTATGCATATCATATTGCATATTTGTATTTTGTTTTGTTTTGTATTCTATTTATGATCGCAGTCAATAATTTTTTTTTGTATTATGCATACCATACTACATATTTGCATTTTGTTTTGTTTTTTATTTATGATCACAATTAGCAAATCATTATGAAAAGATATATTAAGTAGATCATTAGAGATTTGACTTGATTATTATCCTATATTACAAAATTTTTATTAACTAGTCATATTTAATTTTAAATATATTACAATGCACGTGTCAAAGCTATAATCTAATAAGGCAAGCATTTAGCTCATTTATATGATTAGTATGATTTGACACTATGTAGGCTTTAGACTTAATAAACTTTTTATGAGTAGAATTACTAGGAATTATGACTAGGTTCTTTTTTTACTTATAGATTTTATCCATTGAGAATTGTTAAAATAGAGAATAAAAAATGAAAAGATTTAATTAATATTAGTTCATTTGCTTTCATTAATTATACATGAATGACTCATCAAGTATTTAAATTTAATTTCATATAATAGTGTTTTAATTTACACATGTGATCTTGATTGAATATTTAAATGTGATATTAAAATCTATATATGTGAAATTAGAGTCTGAAATTACTAATCTTATTTTGTATTGGTTTGATTCTTCCAAATCCATCATAACCAAATATATTGATGACTAATGCTAACAAATATATATATATATATATATATATATATTATTTCAAATGTAGAAGACAAGGAGTAGGTGAAACAGAATGAAAAAGATAAGGTATTTCGTTAATGAAATAATAGCATTAGTTGGTTACTGATATTAGTTAATGATGGGGCACAAACAAAGTATTAATCATCTAATCTAAAATTAAGTAAATCAGCAAGCGGATTTTTAGTTACCGGGAAAATAAGGAGGTGTCTGTAAAATGTTTATCACATTATCCTTAGTTCTAACTTAAGTAAGCTAGAAGTTCGGTAAATGCGGCAGGGGATATCTGCGTGAGAATCACGTGCGCATACTTTCGGTCATTTTTTAAAATTTAAGGTTAGTAGAAACTCATATGCTTTGATCATTAGTCTCTCTCCTTCTGTCTCGTCTTCTTTTGTTCTGGCCTCTGGGCAGACCAACTTGACTTAGGGTTTCGTCGTCTCACTTCCAATCCCGGTTATAATCTCTCTCTTTCCTGCTATTACTGCTCTGTAAGTAAAAGTCGTTCAGAATTTTGGGTTTATTCTTTCGTTTCATGCTTTTTTAGTTAATCTAAACAATTATGATGTCTGATGCTTGTTTGTTATTTCTGCTGCTCGAATTGATGCTGTGATAGCTGATTACATACCTCTTTGATCTTTTTTTCACTCAAACTTCTGGTGTTTGTGGATATGCTAGTATAGTGGCTTCTCGTTCTGCTGGGGGTTCTTAATATATATATATATATTTACTGATTGTGCTTGTTTAATTTTCTAGTAACGAGATTTGGATACTTTGCGACGTTGAGTAAAACAAATTCTGCTGGGTCTGATGTTTTTGTCTAGTATTTTTTTACTATGCTGCACTTGAACCAAATTTTCTGGATCCAATTTGCCTTTTGGTAGTGATAGAAAAAAATAAAATTATGGGGTTAATTTTGGTTTTTTATGGCTGGGTTATATCTTTTCGGCATTTCGTTCTTGATTTTGATAAGTATGCAGGTAGAGGGAAGAGTTTTGCTGCTTTTGCATCTTTGCTAGGCTGGCGTGATGCATGTGTTATTTGTGAAAGTGTTTCCGGAATTACTAGTCTGTTTGGATTCTGTTTCTAAAAAAAGTTCCCAGTTTTTAAAAACAAAAATACTATTTGACAACATATTCTCAGATTTCGTTTTTTAAAACTATTTCTGAAATTCTTTTTTTTTTCCTTAGAGAAAAAGGGAACTAGTTTTGTATGTTTTCTGAACTTATTCTTAATGAAAGTTTTGTAATTAAATGAATCTTCTGCTATTTGTTTCACCGAACATCCTTTATTTTTTGTTTTCCTTAAATTTGGAAACAGTTTTTGAAAAAAAGAAAAAAATTAGGTTTTTAAAAACAACTTGTAAGAACAGTTTTAGAATAAAAAAAACAAAACAACTCCTGTGTTTTGATCAAAGATTTCTCACCCTTTTCTTTTGAAAATGAAAAACTAGGGAAACTAAAAGTTGGTTCTAGCAATCCAATTGTTTTATCATGGACTTTTCTTTTATTATTCTCTTGCATCGAAGGATGAATTGGGCTCACGTTTCTATGTAGGAAAAATTAGATATTTTGTTTATTTTGACAGGCATAAAGTAAGAAAATTTGACTGCATATTGTTTTCATTATGTTAATGCAACTAATATTGCTTTTCTTATTCAATTTCAATCAGAATGAAGCTATTTGAGGATGGGTGCTTGTCATAGAAATGGAGGCACAGCATCATGAATGCATGGAAGATATGACAATAGCAGGAAGTGATTATAAATTTATCTCTGATCTGTTTTGATAGACTTAGGTCATACATTATGGAGGATGAGACGGGGCTTGAGCTCAGCTTGGGTCTATCTTTTGGTGGCCCATCTGTCAAACCCAAGAGTAAGAATGGTGGCACCTCAAATACTAGGGAAGAAGAAGCTGGTAGAGGTGGCAAAATGGTTGAGGATTTTAAGAATTTTTTCCACTCTGATCCCTCGGGGCAAGACCCAATTAATGGGACTCACAAAACTGATCCCTCAAAGCCTGAGGAGAATTTTTTTAATGACCTTTCAAAGGGAAAAGATGATGATGCTTCTGGGAGAGGACTTTGGGTTGCAAACAATAATAAATCTGTTGAAACTGAGGAAGACAAACGGTTAGAGATAGGAAATAAACGAAAAATGTTGTTTGATGAGGTAAATAACCAAAAGAAACATGAAAGTGAAGTGCATCATGTTGATTTACATGATAGAGCTAGAACATCACGTATTTCTGTAACAGAAGATGGCTCAACTGCTGAAAATGAAGATGTGGCAGATTCTGAAGCTGAGAACTCAACCTCTAGGGCCATCTCACACCATGGTGATGGTTCCAGACTACTGATGAGAGTCATTGGTTCTTCTGATGCTCCAAAAGAGGTCCATGGAGTTGCTGAATCAAGTGCCGCTGACTTTAATGGGCAAAAGAGGTTTTCTGGTTCATCAGAAAAAGATTTCAATCTAGCAAACTTAAATTATGGTGCTTCATTTTCTGTCCAACAAGTTAATGTAATGAATATGCCCTACTCGTCACCTGCAAAGGAGCCTAACTCTGTTGGTGCACCAAGCCCTCAGGTACCTGGAGTGATTCATGTGATGCCTTCTACAACTAGTGAACGTGCAGGAGCCCAACCTGTGAGTAATGGGAACTCGCCAGTGATGTTTGGTTACCCTTCTGTTCAGATTCCAACGTTGGATAACGATAACTCATGGGGTTTGGTTTCTCACCCTCAACAATTACACACAACCTTTGGTAGCAGGGGTCCACCTAAATCAGGTAATCTTGGGATGGATGAAAGATATCTGCAACTCAAAATTTTAAGATAACATGGATGAATATCTATTAAGGATATTTGTTTATCAATTGTTTTCTTCTCAATCTCTGATCCTCTTGCTGAAAGATCAACAATTTTTATCGCACTCAAGACATTTCATGTCAGTCCAGGCTGCAGTTTTCATTATGTTTTTGTCATAACCACAAGATAACACTTCTCATATGTAAATGCTCAACCTTGCTCTTAGAGTTTCCTGTGTATTAGTATCTGATACTATTTTATTTATTTACATATTTTTTTTGCAACAATATGATTGAAGTTGACACTGCACTGTTCTTGTGTGGGTATAGCTGCCATGCATGTAATCTCAAATAATATATCTGAGGCTAAGCCATATGATGGAAGGCCTCTTGAACGAGCCAAAGGAGATGGAAAACAGCATATCAGTGAAGAAGGCTCCTCTTCACAGGCTGAAGATGTGAAGGGAAGTAGCACAAACCTTAGGGCAAAAGATGTACCGGACCAGTTCACAGGAGAAGGCTTTCCCATTGATTTTCCAAGTATTAAGCCAGGTCTTGCTGCAGATGTGAAATTTGGTGGGTGTGGTTCCTATCCAAACCTACCTTGGGTTTCCACAACTGGTTCAGGACCAAATGGTAGGACAATATCAGGTGTTACTTACAGATACAGCACTAACCAAATCAGAATTGTTTGCGCATGCCATGGGTCTCACATGTCCCTCGAGGAGTTTATTCGGCATGCGAATGAAGACCAAGGTAATCCAGAGGGCAGTGCTGTTTTGGGGACAGCAGCAAACGGCAATCCTGCAGCCTCTGCTCACAGCTAATCCTGTACTGTCTTAAGTTCTACTATACTGATGTAGTTCTCGATTTGAGATCCACGGATTGAGCTTTCGTTTTTGTATACATAAATGAGATTCTTCCCTTTTTTCTCTGTACATGTTATTTACGGAAGTCCTTCTATTAATTATCTTGGGTGATGCAATTTAGCTGCAGTTGTACGTTATAATTGTCCAGCATCATTTGTTCCGTTGAATAGTATATCAGCTTTTGATTTGTGCCAGAAGTAAAGAAGTTTGTGTGTATGTGAGGTTTAAATTTGATTCACATTCACTGCGACACACCATTCAAAATATAATAGTAATTGATAATTTTTAACTGCAATTTATTGATATGGCAATATATAATTGAATAATATTGTAGAGATGATTTATATTGATGGTAGATTAAATTTAAGTTTTTTATATATATTTTGATGCTGCCCAAATGTGGGTTTGGAATTTGAATATGGTGCACACTAGACGCTACAGACCGAATCTCAGAGGTTGCATGAAAGCAATCAATCCGCTGTAGTAGATTTGAAGCTTGAATCGAGTAAACTACATGTGGTTCTTGAGTGGCTGAAAGTGCACTAAATTGTCCAAGCCCTAACAGATTGTACGGATTCTTTGTATGTTCTATCATCTCTGTAGCAATGTCTCATTTTGAAAAATAACAGTGATGATCGTATAGTTAAGTGAGTGGTGTAAGAAGAGGAATTATCAATTCTTTTTCTTGTATGCAAATATTTGAGTACATAGGATATTTATAGGAAACAAAAGACATTTCTAAAGATACATTAGATAATTTCTAATTAATTTCTAACTACTTTAATAAATGAAAGCACCTAGAAATGATCAAAATTTGAAAAATCACCACTTAGACTTCAATTCCAAAGTTGCAAATTTGCTATAACATCAAGTCATCAAAGTTCATCATATTGATCATTTTCTTCAATTTCAAAAGCAATTCTACCTTTGGAGGTTTTGTGAAAATATGAGTTACTTGTTTACTAGTTGGATAATATTCAATAACAATTTCTTTCTCTATAATTAATTCATGAATCTTATGGACCTTAATGTTAATGTGTTTAGAATGACCATGAAAAATAGGATTCTTTGTATGTTCTATCATCTCTGTAACAATGTCTCATTTTGAAAAATAACAGTGATGATCGTATAGCCAAGTGAGTGGTGTAAGAAGAGGAATTATCAATTCTTTTTCTTGTATGCAAATATTTAAGTACATAGGATATTTATAGGAAACAATAGACATTTCTAAAGACATATTAGATAATTTCTAATTGATTTCTAACTACTTTAATAAATGAAAGCACCTAGAAAATGATTAAAACTTGAAAAATCACCACCTAGACTTCAATTCCAAAGTTGCAAATTTGCTATAATACCAAGTCATCAAAGTTCATCATATCAATCATTTTCTTCAATTTCAAAAGCAATTCTACCGTTGGAGGTTTTGTGAAAATATGAGTTACTTGTTTACCAGTTGGATAATATTCAATAACAATTTCTTTCTCTATAATCAATTCATGAATCTTATGGACCTTGATGTTAATGTGTTTAGAGTGACCATGAAAAATAGGATTCTTTGATAATGTAATTGTTGATGTGTTATCATAGAAAATAGGTGTGGACTTCTTTTGCTTCAAGTATAAAAACTCCAATATCTTTCTTAGCAAAATTGCTTAGGTAGCACAATTAGCTATTACAATTTATTCTGCTTCTATAATAGATAAAACAATTACTTGTTATTTCTTTGATGACCAAGAAAAAATTGTTGATCTAAGATAAAAAGAATAACTAGAAGTGCTTTTTTTTTTGTTTCAACATTTCCAGTCCAATCACTATCCATATAACCAATAAAACTTGAATTATCAATGGTCGAATGAAAAATTTCATCATTTAGTGTACCTTTCACGTATCTCAAAATTCTTTTAACTTCTTATAGATGAATTTCCTTTGGTGTTTCCATAAATCTATTTATTAAGCCAATTGCATAAATAATGTTAGGGTTCATAATTGTCAAGTATCTTCAATTACCAATCAAATTCTTGAAATATGTTGGATTTACATTTTTTACTATTGCATTCTCTTTTCAACTTAACTTTTCCTTCAATTGGTGCAGATATTGGTTTAGAATTCTCCATCTTGAATTTCTTCAAGATATTAGTTGCATACTTCTTCTAGGAAATAAAAATTTCATTTTTCTTTTGAATAACTTTAAAGCCAAGAAAATAGGACATCAATCCTATATCTATCATGTCAAATTGGTTAGTCATAACCTCCCTGAATTCAACTATCATCTTTGCATTATTTCCAGTAAATACTAGGTCATCCACATATAAGCAAACAATCAAAATATCATTAGTTTTACTAAATTTAACATATAATGCATGGTCATATAGGCATATTTGAAATCATGTAAAACAAAATAGGAATCAATGCAAGTATATCAAGCTCTTAGTGCCTGCTTTAGCCCATATAAAGCTTTCTTCAATGTATACACTTGATTTTTTCCCTTTTTTCACATAACTTGTAGGTTATTCTACATACACTTTTTTTTTCTAGTACATCATTTAAGAAAGTAGATTTTACATCTATTTGATGCAAATTTTATTTGTTTTGAGCAATTAAAGAAATAACCATCTAAATAGTATTAAGTTTAGCAACAGGTGCAAATATCTCAAAATAGTCAATATCTAACTTTTGCTTGTAACCTTTTGCAACCAATCTTGCTTTGTAATGATTAATTTCTCCACTCAGCTTGTACTTTGTCTTGTACAACCACTTCATACTAATGGGTTTCTTTCTGGTTGGTAGCTTTGTTAACTCCTATGTATCATGTTTCTCAATAGCATGAATCTTTTCATTCATGGCTTTAATCAAATGGTCATCATTAGCTGCATCCTCAAATGTTAATAGATGACAATATGAGAAGAGAGCATAATTGATAATCTCTTTATTAAATGGATCACTAGCATTATTTAGCACATAATCTTGTAGTCTAGCTGGCAAGTAACACTGTCTTTGACATCTTCTGATTAAATTTGGTTGAGATTAACTAATGCTTATTGTTCAGCTTCATCTTTAGTATCATTATCTGTTGGAATCATAACCTATTTTTGCTACTTTTATGGACTCCAATTCCAAATGCCTTTTTCAACAAATGTCATATTTTAGCTAATTATTAACTTTTTTGTTTTTGGATTATACAACCTGTAGGCTCTTGCATTTTCACTATATCTAACAAAAATGCAATTTTCTCCTTTATCATTTAAGCTTCTTCCTTAGCTAATATGGAATATGAGCATAAGTAATACAGCTAAATAGTTTGAAGTCTCTAATGGATGGTTTCTTACCACTCTAGGCTTCTTCAAGGGTCTTGTCATGAATACTTTTAGTTAAATATCTGTTTAAAATATGAATTGCACTTGCAACTGCTTTTATCAATAATTCTTTTAGTAGTTGTTTAGATCTCAACATACTTCTCACCATGATTGTAATTATTTTATTCTTCCTTTCAGCTATAGCATTTTACCAAGAAGTGTACCTAGTCGTTAGTTAATGTTAGATGCCATACTTTTCAAAAAATTTAGCACATGCAAGATACTCTTGACCTTTATTTAATTCTTTGGCCACTTTTATTTTCAATAAGAGCTTTGAACTTTTTGAATGCATCACATGCTTCAAATTTTTATTTCAGAAAATAAATTCATGCTTTTTGGCTAAAATCATTAATGAAAGTAATGAAATATTTGCTTATATGGAACTTACATAGTACATATATTTGAATGGACGATCTCTAATGGCATTCGAGCTCTCGATGATTTTCCAACCAGGAATTCATCTTTGTACTTCTTTCCTATAACATAAGTTTCGTATAAATGATCAGGAACATCAATATGAGGCAAACGAGAAACTAACCCTTTTTTAACTTATAGTTTAGACTTGCAAAATGAAAGTGTCTAAAGCGTATATGCCATAATTGATTTCATAAACTATTTCTGAATTCAAACATGCAAGTTTCATATGTTGAATTCTTAAAGAAAATAATCGATTTTGAGTTTTCTTTACATTAGTAATAATTTTCCTTTTGAATGGAGAATAATGCTTATATCACCATGATGCTGAATATCATATCCTTTCTTTTGCAACTATCAGATACTCAATAGATTTTTGTTCATACTAAAAATATAAAACATATAAGAAATATAGTTAAAAGAACCATCCTTTAATTTGATTGTAATTTTGCCTTTGCTTTTGCCTTTAATGATAAGCTTTCCATCATTATCAAATTCAACTTTTGAATTCAAAGATTCATTTAATGAGAAAATAACTCTTTTTTATCACATATGTGATTGTTGCAGCTAGAGTTTAGATACCACATATCTTCATTTTCATGTTGTGAACTACTAGCAGCAAACAAGTTTTTTGTTTTAGAACATTCAACTTCACTTTCAATTATATTTGCATGAGATTCAGTTATTTTTGGCTTTTTATATCTATAATCAGTTGATTTATATCTATACTTGCCATAATTATAACACTGTAAATTTGGTCTCTATTGATGATTTCCCTTCCTCTACTTTTACCATGGCTATGATCTCTACCTTGACTAGTTACATGTACAGAATAAATGCTAAATTCATGTCCTTTTCCTCTAAAACCTCCTTTGCCTCTGGAATTTCCTCCTTTGAAATTACCTCTTCTGTTGTTGTTATATTCATGATCTTTGTTGCTTCCTTCACCTCTTTGATTTGATTTTGTAGCACTTACTAAATTAATTTGGTTCTTTAATGCTTCTTCGACTGGCTTCCCTATCTTTTCCAAAATTTTGTTCACATGAGTTTCTAGATTGCCTTGCAACTTTGTTATTATCATTTCATCAAGATTATGAGACTCTATTATTATTGTCACAATATGGTTATATTTCATTAGCAAAGTTCAAAGAATTTTCTCCATTACATGAGTGTTTATAATTTCATTACCATACATTTTCATTTTGTTGACAAGATCTATGATTTGAAAAAAATATTACTTCACTGATTCTGAGGTGCTCATTTCACACCTTTCATACTCTTGCTTCAAAAACTATACTTTTGACTTTTGGGCTTTATCAATTCCTTCGTATGCAAGATTTAAAATATTCTAAGTTTCTTTTACTATTTTGGCATTATAAATCTTATCAAACACAAAGTATTCTACTCCTTGATGAATATAGGATAACGCTAACTTATATTTCCTTTTATCATTTTCATCAACACCTTTTTCTACAACGAGATCAATATAGCTCCATAAATTATAAGCTTTTAGGTGAGTAGACACGAGAATTTGTCAGTAATTGTAATCAACTTTCCCATCTAGTTTGAGACTAGACCAAGCTATATTGATTGGTGCCATCACTCAAGTACACACTCTTATAACTCTTAATTTTCTTATTGCAAATATGGTAGAAGTATAGTAGGATTGGTATGAGCTATGATACCAAATATAGAAAGAGGAACTATCAATTTTTTTTCTTGCATGCAAATGCTTGGGTACATAGGATATTTATAGAAATTAAAAAACATTTCTAGAAACACATTAGATAACTTCTAACTAATAACTTAACAAAGAAATATATCCTAACAATTCTAAATATATGATTCATAACAATTATTAGATACAGGAATGACAAAATATATATATACTTAATGACTTAGAACTTTTGAAAGTCAATTAATTTCAAATTATCATTTTTTAACAAGTGACTTGAACTACCGTTATAGTGGCTAGAATTGTCTACATGCAAAAGGAGGAGGAAAATATTAGGTGGTAAATGGTTAATGACCACTAAAGAGTGCTTCGATGCTTAAGTTAGTCTATGGTTAATAGAGTATTCAAAGACAGTGAAAAAGAATGAAATCAAGTTAGGCAATATTTGGCTTTTTTTTTTAGTGAAATAATTTAAGTGTCGATAAGATTGCAAAGTGTGGCAAGTGTTGTTCTATACGGTATGTTAGAGGGTGCGAGCCCAATAGCACTGAATCGCCGTGGATGTATGTGGGCCACTGCTTGTACCAATGGCCAGCGAGAAGCCATCTTGCCGAGGACAAACAGTGCCATGTTGGTGAGGCATGGGCAAACTTTTGGGTGGTTAAGGAGTGACTCAAATGAGTCGTTTAATTACTTATTATTATTTTTTCCATAATTTACCATTTCTGTTCTATTAATTTTTTTTAAAATTTAAACTCAGGTCGAATTTAGAATTTTTTTTTACCAAAATTGAGATTCTTGGAGACTCAATTCGTTTTTATTAACCAATCAATTGTTGATATTTTATTAATTTAAAATATATAAATTCATATGTCCAAGATGTTAGAGGATTGTAAAAGACTGAACTATTCATCTTCCTTTGCATATTTTAATCACGTGGCTAAATCTGGCAAAATTATTTTCTTTTTTCCTTTTATTTTATATCCAGCAGTATTCAATAATTATCAAATTTTCTAATCGCAACTTTCAAACCTTCTGTTAAACTAGTTTAAAACACGACAGGTGTCAATGGACAATGTTTCAATTTTCATGCGTAAGTTTTTCGTAGGCCATTACGTATTATAACTGCTCCTCTTACGTCGTACTCATTTATCACTTGCAGCTTGGTTTGCCAACCTATTACGAAAATAATCGTTTATGTTTTGACCAAACATTCAAGATAACTTTCTAATTCTTTGCTACAAACTCTTTCTATCTACATTACAGCTTTCCGTAGGCCAGAGCAAGACAATCTTGTCCTTCTTCATCCTTTCCATAAGTACCTATAAATAATTGAAAAAATCAACTAGAAATTTCTAAAACCTGCATCATTTTTTAACATTTTCTTCTTTATTTTGCTTCGCAGGGTCAGCGAAAGTGATACATGCATGCATGTAGGCTCCTCTTGGTTTCGAGGATTATAAAAACTAAGGGTGTAGATTCCATACCAGATGCAGACAGATCTGACTATCTTTTTTCATTTTACAAGTAAATTCAGCTTTGCATGTGCACTTCCAAGGTGGTAACTAATTAAGACCACAGGTCTGCACATTTGAAGCGTGTGGTCGTAAAGGTAAATTTCTCCAAATCCATTTCTTGAAAGTTCCCTCAGCTGCAAAGGTTGACTTAACCCAATAACGCCTTGACTTTCTAGGATGTGCTACGACAACTATCTTTGACAATTTAGTGTGCAATATTATCAATTTCTGCATTATAAATCACAAGAAAAATAAATAAGTTTAGAAAAATATTGATTTCATTTCAGTGAAGTCTAGGACAGAACAAAAAAGGAGAAACTTATTGTCATAAATCGAATAATTTAGCGTAATATATGTCATGGTTGTGGGTATCTGCTGAATATATCATGTTTTATGGTGTCAGGATAAAACTTGTAAAATTGGGAATATCATAATATGCTGTTGTTTATTCATCGAAACACCAATCAAGTCAAAAACTACAGTTATTTAAGAATAAGACTCCCCACCTTATCATCACTACTCATTTTCTTAATACCTAAATTTTATTTTTTAAGTAGAGGAATCAAATTTGGGCGCAAAAAGCAGCCAAAGAAGGAACCAAGAAAACTGACATAAGAAAGGTTATTATTTGGGGAAGAATCATACACCAATATTAAAAAATGTTTATGCACACCAAATCCATCACAAACTACTCCATTTATAACTTGGGAAGCTTTCGATCCTCATTTGATGTTGGGGAACCATGAATCAACAACTGGGTTTCTGCCTTTTGGTTCTTACTCTGACCAACATATTTTTTCATGTGAATGGACAGTCAAGAGTTTCATCAGCTCCAGCTTCAAATGATGCCATCTCTAATTTTGAACCAAGCCTTGCTGTTGTTATAGGAGTCCTCGTTTTTATGTTTTCAATGACATTCCTCGTTCTTATGTACGTGAAATTCTGTCACCGGACAGCTTCTTCAGTTCATTTTGACCCAGAAAACCACCCTTCATTTCTCAGATCAAGGTCTAGATTCTCGGGAATTGATAAGACTGTCATAGAATCACTTCCCCTCTTCAGATTTTCTTCCCTCAGGGGCTCGAGAGAAGGGCTAGAATGTGCAGTATGCCTATCCAAATTTGAAGATGTTGAAATCCTCAGATTATTGCCCAAGTGCAAGCATGCTTTTCACATTGATTGCATTGACCATTGGCTCGAGAAACACTCAAGCTGTCCTCTTTGCAGACAAAGGGTTAATCCTGAAGATCGGACCACATTTACATATTCAAACAGTTTGAGGTTTCTGTCTAATCAATCACAATCAGCTTTGCGTGATAATGAATCCAACATAGAGATCTTTGTCCAGAGAGAGGAAGAAGAACATGAACAACATCAAGGGTCATCAAGATTTAGTATTATTGGAAGCAGCTTTAGGAGAATTCGAAAGGGTGATATTAAGGAGGAAGAACTGCCAATCCAACAGAAACCAGAAAAGGCCTATCACAGGCATAAGCACAAAATTACCATATCTGATGTTGTGTTCAAGAACCGGTGGAGCAACGTGAGCTCTTCGGACCTCATGTTCTTGAATTCGGAGATGATTGGTTCCATGTCAAGCAGAAGATTCAGCAATAATTTGGAATCAAATGCTGATCGGATCCTAATGACAAGAGCAGCGGAGGATGATGAGCAAGTTATCGACATTAAGGAGGAGATGGAGAGGAAAATTTCAATTGAAAGCAAGGTTAATTTACTTGAAAAATTCATTTCTCAAGGGAATTCAAGTCATACATCCAAGTATGTTAATGAGAATCCAGTTGAGAAAAGATCAATGTCTGAAATCACTGCTTTCTCCAGATTTGGGGATTTGGGATTGAACAGAAAGGTGCTTAGAGAATCTTCTTTGACTGAAAACAATGTGAAAGAGGATAGGATGAGGCAAATTTGGTTGCCAATTGCCAGAAGAACAGTTCAATGGTTTGTGAATAGAGAGAGAAGGTCTCAGTACTCTCAGAAATAGCAAAGACCAGTGATTAGATGTATAGTACAATCATCACATCACTTCCTAAGGTAATTTTTTTTTCTTTTTTTAACCACCACTCACATGTTTGGTTTAAGTTCTTGATCAATAGCTTCATGTAGATTTTGATGAAAAGAATATAGTTCAGGTAAAGCATTTGCAATTTTTTTATTTTTGTTTCAGGCCTACTTTTTCTCTTTTCCCTGTGTTCTGTATAAGAAGTTTGATAGTTCCTGTGTAAAAGAGAATGAAAGGAATCCCCCGAATCAAGGAAACTGTTATATGATCCTTAAAATTTATTTTTCTTTTGATTGCTCACTTTGAGTTCATGTTTAACAAGGCAATACTGTGCTCAATATAATCAATATATTTTTGTCAGCGACTTAATAAGTTATAAAAATCTTGGGTCCCTTTAAACACATTCCCACTCTCCTTTTTCTTAATCTATAAAAAAATCTGCACATTGTTAACAACTGAACTATGGCAACAAGAAACTGGCTACCAACCTGGTTGCATGTGTTTATTTTTCTGTCTTTTTTTTATTTTTTATTTTATCAAAGAAGAGCAGCAGAGCAGGTATACATGGAGATGTCTTCTATTTTTCTTACGAGATAGATATCACGTTCTAAAAGTCAAGCAACTCCAAGAAACCAAAAGCCACCCTTAGTTTGAGAATTGCTAGATGTAAAATTAATAAAATAAGTCGTAAATTATTTTGATCCCTTACCATCAACTCATAACAAATGGCTTTGCTTCGAAGCTGATGTAAAGACCAACAATAACTCGCTAGTTTTCTCAAAATCAAACCCATATACAGTGCAGATACAACAAAATTTGCATTGATATACGCATAATGTCTAGAAGTTTTTCAGACAAAGTGCAGTTTTCGTCAATTTCTTATGTCTCAAGTATACATTAATTCATGCCACGAGAGATAGTTTCACTGACGTAAGAGATGGTCCCCTTCCATTAATTTATGCCACCTTAGCAATTATATGACTGCAAACCCATGTTGTCCGCTAAGATTATATTTTATGCAGAAATCTTGATATGCTCTTGCGTAATATAGATTTTGTTTTCATTCAATTGGGCGAGATCAGGGTTTGATAGTCTTATTTTTAGCTTAATTTGCATTATCTTAATTAATGCAATATTATAATCATCATTTTTGTCATGTTGGTCGTGTCTCTATTCTTTACCTGGTTTGATTATAATAACAGGGATGGGCGGCCAAATTATAATAACATAATTCGTTTATAATTGTGAGGGAGAAAGAAAGAAAGACAGACAGACTACAGAAATACATTTACCTTAAATTTGTATTGGAACGCCTTTCTGAATGTAAAAAATTAACAATAAAGTTAATTGTACTTTCTCTCCCTCCCTCCTTCTTAACTCTCCTTTTCGTATCAGCCTACTTTTTGTGATATGAAAAAGAAAATAAAAAAAGAAATAATGTTATAAAAAATTCCACCGTATTTTCACTGTTTAATTACATTTAATGTATTAAAATTTATATTTTAATTTTAATATACTTATTTTGATATTCGAAAAAAGATAATCTAATGATGAAATATGTAACTTTTTTCTTATGTTTGGATATAATGAAAAAAATATGAAAAAAAATGAGTAGAAGATAAAAAGATGGAAAGAAAATGTATAAAAAAGTTTTTTTTTTTCACTTATTGTTTAGATGTATAAAAAATAGATGATAAGAAAATGATAAAAATATTAATTTTTTATTTGATTTAATTGAAAAGTAAAAAAAAAAGAAATAATTTTTTAAATGATAAAATTGCTCATACTTCAAGTCAACAAAGTTATTTAATAAGTTTAACGAAAGACTAATTTTGTAATTAAAAAGTCTTCTATCTTTTTTTTTTACACCTATTTGATAGAAAAATATTTTACTAAGTACTTTTTCAATACTTTTTCTTTTTACATCAAGTTTTTCATAATATCTAAATATTAAAAAAATTATTTTTATTTTTTTATTGATCCAAACAAAAATTTTAGATTATTCTAAAAAGAAAAAGATGAGAGAAAGGAAGTATAAATAACATCACTTAAAAATTAATTTGGGCGCACTAGTTCATATTTGTGGAGATCTGCACAAGTTCATCTGCATAGCTTGCAATCCTTCTTTGGACCTAGATTGAGGCCCAGTGTATGGGATGCATACCCCCAATTAATGGGCCCGAATTGGGCATCCTGCTTTTGAGATTATACCAATAGCAATGATTGTGAATAGTAATCAATTACCCACAGCACACAGCCAACTTCAAATTGCATCTAGTGGTTCATGTGATTGAATCTAATTAATAGGAAGTTATGTTTTACCTTCCTTCCACTGTGCCTATGATGCAGTTCAAACCTTTCAAGGACACTTATGATTTCCCGTTCATGCCTCTGTGCTTGCTTCATGTCATCTAGTAGGTGAGCGGGAATCTCCCCTGCACCCTCTCTTCTATGATAATCCCATTTGAATCCCGCCCTATTAAGCCTCTCGAAATTTTGATTTAAATGAGATATATAAAATCAAAAAATAATCTTATGAAAAATCAAATCTTCCATCTTATAACATGTACAATGGCAACCAATGTACTAAAATAGTCAAATATTGATAGCATATGATAAAAGATTGTAACAACGGTGCAAATCACCGTTGCAACCTTTTCAACGATGAATTCGGTCACTTTAAAGAAAATTTAGAGTAAAGCATTCATGGAGAAATATTTTTTAAATTGGAATAAACTCATCATTTATCACGTCAAATTTTCTTTTAATTATACGAGTGATAATACACTTAACAAATATATATATAATTAAAAATTTGTATTTATGATGTAAGGAGAATAATATTTTTAAAATAATATCGCATATTATTACATTACTAAAAATTACTTAACTAAATAATATATGTACAATTCAATGTAAAATATTACTTAAAATGGGATCAATATCTAAATATTTATCATATAAAAAATTTAAAGAGAAGATTGATTGATATTCCTTGATAGTTGAATTACTTGTAGATTAACCTCTTTTATTATAGTGTGTGTAATTATGAGTCGTACTAGTTGCAAATTTACTTTTTGACAATATCTCTTGCACTTGATGAGATCAATTTTAAACATGTCACGTGACAAGTTCATAATTTGATGAGGTTGTAATAAAATGAATTATAAAATTGAACCCGTTTCTTCATCTAAATTCGTGGTTGCACATCATCACGAAGGAGAATGTACAGTTCCGAAACCAAACAAAGTCAAATATCGGAAAAACTGCAGTATACCAATATGGGGCCTGACATACTCAAAAAAAAATAAATAAATAAGAAGGGAACCCTCAAAATTCTAAAGGAAAGGGTCCAATGGTATTATGGTCATAATTAGGCAATTACTTTTACTTTCTACGTTTTCTTCATTTGACCTGACTTGGTAACGATTTGTCATCATTATAACTCTTCAAGATGAAGGGCACCATTCTCCTTATATATCAACACCAACTTCCATCATCATTCTAAATTATATGTTCTTTCTCTTCAGCAATGGATGCCAAAGGAAAACAAAACCCAAAGGCTCTGCGGCAACCCTTCGATGAGCAAGTACAATACACTTCACTTAATTCCCAATATCATTCTTACCCTTTTAGCCTCTATATGGGATTCAATAAGCAAACCAATAATGCGAGTGAAGCCGATTCTGATCACGTGCTCCATTCTAATGCAGACTCGTCAGATTCTGAAGATGAAGTGAGCT
The DNA here is from genome assembly GCA_020226215.1 of Sindora glabra. Classification (NCBI taxonomy): domain Eukaryota; kingdom Viridiplantae; phylum Streptophyta; class Magnoliopsida; order Fabales; family Fabaceae; genus Sindora; species Sindora glabra. Next base: position 1,980,687 of record CM035227.1, read on the forward strand.
TGAATGACTACTTACTGCAAAACGGAGAAGCAAAGAAGAAAATAGAGATTTTGGCTGCAATGGTTGGAATTCACACTTCAGACCCAGCTATTGTGCTCACTGAAGTTGTCAGAGTTCTCAAGCACTTAAAGAGGATCAACCAGCTTTAATTACCTGCTACTTATATCATATGATAATATTCACAGGTCGCCCAGATGCAAGTTAATGTAATTTTCTGTATCACTCCTCCTTTCATGATATTATACCAAAATATCTGAGTTTTAGAATTTATTTTCTATCTTATTTTTACTTGCTTTATATATAACAGATTGCAATAAAAATTTTTATTTAGGTCCTATCATAGTACTGAAAACAGTGATTGAAACTGCTTCCTTAATTCATTATGGCAAAACATCTAAAATATTTTACTATTGACTACAAATATTTTCCCCAAGGAGATAGGGGTTTTGTTTATAATTATTCATTTATGAATTATGATAATGATAGATAGCCTTCAGTTTTTTTTTTTTTTCCAGTTGTATTTATAATATTTTTTCCTTAGTAGTAGTGTAAGCTAAAATTACTTATCCTTTAGAATGGAGAAAAAAATATAATTCACCAACTGCGGGTTACCCGACCCCCTCCCTCTCTTAGTTCTCTGTTGCAGTTGGATTTTCTTTTTCTCTTTCCTTCTCCTTCCTTAGTCTTGGAGTTCCTGTTATTCTGTCTTTTGTCTGGCTTCTGTTTCCTGCTGTTCTGGTGTTTGCGATGTTTGTAGTCATTTTAAAGAAAAAAAAAAAAACACTGCGGGTTTGCCGACCTTGGATATGAAGCCCGAGGATTATCATTGTTAACTTGGAACTTTTGTAATAGAATAAAGGAAGATCGTTTGAATTTCGAAAGGGAGAAAGAAAGAAACATCATTAGCCACACGCGTCTTATCTTTGAAATTTAGAATGCCATGTATGAGGAGCTAACCAACAACTCTAGGAATTATAGACATAATTTGAAATAAATGGAGTTTCAACTTTGATTACTATAAAGGGGAAAAAAAACCTCTTAAAATCAAGTTGCAACGCAAGAAATACAGTCTTCAACGCATATTAACTATAAACAACAGAAAACCAAATGTGATTCACCGATTTGTATCTAGTCAAACCAATGCCGAAGGAATTTAAGGCTCGGCTCATTTATTGGAAGATATTTTTCACACAAAAAAATCTCATTGTTTGAATATAAATCAAGAGTAATACATCTCCTATTAAGATCTAATTCTTCATAGATTTTTCAAGGTATTTTGTATGAAGTTTTGTTATAACATTTATAATGGCCTTTGATTTAAATGGATAGGTCGGCAAATAGACTTGCACAAGAATTAGCTTATTCATCCCCAGAAAAATACTTTAAGAATTGGTACTAAACATTTTATCTATAATTATATAAATATTCCCACTAAAGAATAATCTATCTTATTTTTATTGTGCCTACTTTTAAAACTAAATTCGCTTGTTTAGATAGCATGATCTAATTTTACTACTTGAGGACTATTATAGTTATAATGACCATTCACAAGGCGTTGGTCATGAGCTTTTTTGTCATTAGGTTACCAACTTTCTTAACCTTCTAGCATTGAACAAGTGTTAGCCTATGTTATTCCTTATTATTAAGCGAATAGTCACTCATGCCTGGTCATTATGACCCTTTTGTAGGGAGGCACTCTTTCTAAATTTACGATGTTATTTTGCTGAGTTCCTTGAGAATGATAAGATAAAAGTACACCAAAAAGGAGTAAATTGGCATTTCAATAAATTAAAATTTAAAAATTTAAAAATAGCTTACTTATTCAAAATCCTCCTAAGAGTAACCAAATTGTTAGTTTAAAAGATCAAGTAAATGATAAATAAATAAATATAAGCAATAAACACATAAAATAAATAGTAAAAGAAAGAGAAGATAGCACTGATGTATAGTTATTCGATGGTTCAAAGGAAAATTTGTTCTTTTGGGTCCATTCTATTCTCCCAATGCTAAATTCTACCTTAATGGTTATTTGCTAACAGTTGTTCTATTACAATACCCTTTTCAAGCAATTTCATCTTAAATACTTAGGGATTTTTCTTTTGATAATATAATTATAAAATATTTACAAGTGTTTATTTTACACTTCACCCTAATTAGTAAACCTTTAAGAGTGAGGTTTATCTTTTGAAGAGAGTACAAAATTATCATACTTTAATAATATAGGTTTGCAAGTTTAAGCACAAATAAAAAGACTTAAAAAGATAGAGAGAATATAAAGAGGGAAAGCTTTTTAGAGAGAAGAAGAGATGCTTACGTATCTTATCAATGAAGTGAACTCTTCTATTTATAGCTAAAAGGTAAGGTTAGCCATTTAAAAATGCATACGTCTTAAAGAGAAACCTCACCCTAGAAGATTTCTTCTTCTTCTTTAAAGTTTTCTAAATAGCTTACTCTTTTCAAAATGTTAAGGTTCTATCATTGTCAAAGTTAATATTTTTGAATATGCAGAGTTCTTATTTTTCTTGTTAGCTTGAAATGTCATTTTCACTATATATTATGAAAGATCAATCAATTTGCTTTTTCAAAAAATAATTTTCCTTAGAGAACTATCATTTTTTGGTTTATGATATAGCTTACTTGTTTCAATTGAATATTATTATAATATTCCATTGCTAAGTTAGCTTGATATGACATTTTGCAAAGAGCAACTTGCAAAAGTAGAAAATTCTATAGAATAATGTACAATAATTTGCAAATAACAAGAAAATAATTAGACCTAATTGATGTTTTTTAACATTTTTGATAGCATTAAAGACTAGTATATCATCAATATGAAATGTAATTATAAATATGAATTAATTCCATCCTATTTTAGGAAATAAAATATGTTAAAATAGTGGAATCAAAATTGCATATTCACAAGGCAGCAAAGAACAACTAGGCAAAGTGAGCAACTGGTAAGTAAAGACATATTCCTAGTATACCGGTATAATGTAATACCATTTAAAACCTTATCTTTGCATTTTACAAAATATCTAATTAATTCTAAATTATTATCAAAACCAAATAATTACTTTAAGCAAAAAAAAAAAAAAAGGGTTTCATATTTTACAATCTCCTTATTTTTTATGATGATACCTATGCGAAGGTATTTTTATAAATAATGAACAAGTAAGAAGTAACAAGTTTTGATGGGTATCAAATCAATAGCAAATTGCCTATTTTAGAGCATGTATATATTATTTTGACATTTTTAACCAATATTTAAGTTAAGTGACTAATATTAGAGTAAACTAAAGATGTTTCTAGGTTTTAATAATGCATCTTACTCTTTTGATTAGTATTTTCTTTGTCTTTGGCAAACACAAGGTTTACTTGCTTTTTTCTATTGCCGATCATAATAACCTATTTTTCTCCCTTTCATCATAAAAAAAAAATGAAATATTAGAGCAATCAAATGAACTATCATAAACTAGTGAAATATTAGAGTATGGAAAGGATAAGGTGAAGGTTTTATGTTATACATAGGCTATAAGTTTACAAGGAAGAGAAAAATAGCAAGCATTAAATTTAAAGCTATAAATGAGTAAGAAAGAAGTTCCCCTTGAATTAATGCTCTTCTAACAACCTGCAAGAGTAATGAATATAAGGAAGATAATAACAAGTACAAATTATATAGGTAAGAGGACATTTCACACTAATAAATACCATTGATCATAATTAAATTTAGAAAGCATCCTGAAAAGTTAGTTGCCAAAATGACAAAACTAGATGCAGTAAATGCATGCCGAGAATATGTTACTTGATAAGAAAAATATTTATTACTTTATTTTCTCATATTTTATGTCTCTTAGGTGTTATAATTGTTTAATTTTACTAATTAGACCTTGTTTTATAATTTGTGATTAATTTTATAATATTATGAATTTATTTAGTAAATTTGAATTTTGATATTGTTTCTATTTTTTAACTATATCTTGAGCTCCGGATGTCAAATTGAGGTATCTTCATTTTGTTAGAAAGCTTAAAGAGATATCTATAACTTTTTTGGCCCAAGCCCAATTCAGACATTCTGAAAATCATATGTGGTTAAGAAGTTGAAGTTATATCTTTATCCTAGCTGAGTTCACCTTAGTTTTTGAGTCATAATTGGAGTTACAGAAGTTAGATTAACCTAAATCTAATGGCCAAATTCTCACAAGACCCAGGTCTATAAGTTTGATGTTTATTATTTATCCAAATTACATTGATTTCATGGTAAAAGACTAGCTAGAATTCAGACTCACGAGAATTCACTGATATAACTATTGGATTTAATTGTTTTGTTAAAAATAGGTTTGGACTTCTAAAAATTAGAAAGGCCCTATTATTGTAATTCTAAGAGTCATATAATCTAAGTTTAGTAGGGTTTTAGCTTAATTAGGTCAAATAAATAGGGAGAGCTCATTAAACTATAGAGATTTTTACACAGCATTTAACAAATAATTTTCTCTTCTTCTTATTTTCTTTTTTATTCTTCATCAATGGAAGCTTAAATTCAGAGTTGATTTAAGGAGTTTGAGGCTCTCTTTATCTAGAATATGAGGTTATGAATAATAATGTTGACTTTATCTAATTAATTTTTATCTTTCCCTAATTTTATGTGCTAAATTCTTAATATTACATGTATTGAATGTTGATTTGGCATAATTGATGTTCATCCTTGTGATTTCTGATTTCTTTGCTATAGTAAATCATAGTTTTACATATAAGGGTAGAAGGTTAAAGAATTAATTTAGAGGTTTCTAATTTAATTTCTCAATTCAACCGAATTTTATCTTTAAATTAATTTTAATCTAGCTTAAGGATTATAATGGTTGCTTAATTAATTGATCCAATCCTAAATGGCAATATAGCTTAGAATTCAAGAATTATTGCAAAGGTTTTGGATAATTCAACGTTAAAGAATTAATTAGAAAATTTAAATCCCATTTAATTCATAATTAATCCAAATTAAAACTTTAAATTCCTTGAATTAACTGCAGTTTTTTTTATTTACTTTCTATTTTGCTTCTAGAACTAACTAGGAAAACCAGCAAATAGTAAACTAGATGCAAGAAAGTAACTAGAACAGAATGAAAAGAAATAACAAAAAAAAAAAAGCAAAAACATAGTGATAGTGAGGTGAATTTTTTTCCTACTCCCATTGATTTTCCTGCCCTCATCCTTTTTCAAATAGAAGACTTTTTTCACTAAAAGAAAAATGAAGATGAAAATTAGATTTTAGAGTCCTTAAGAAAAATAAAAGTTAATATATTTTTACTAGATCTGATAAAATAAATTCCAAGATATGCTAACTTCTTGAAAAATTTATGCATTAATAAGAGAAAATTAAGGGTGGATGAGAAGATAATGTGTTTGCAATCATTCAAAGAAAAACTACCAAGAAAATGTAAAAATCTAAGCACATTTATCATTCCATGCATCATAGGGAAAATCAGAATAGAGCATGCCATGCTAAATTTAGGAGTATCCATTAATGTTATGGCTCTTTCTGTATTCAATGCTTTGAATTTAGGAGTTTTGATAGAAATAAGGGTGGTTGTTCAATTAGCCAATAGATCTAACATTTATCCTTTAGGAGTTATTGAAGATATTCTAATGCAGGTTGATGGATTAATCTTCCTAGCAAATTTTTAGATTTTGAATATGGAAAATGAGAATTCTAACATTCTTCCACTAATCGTTCTTGGTCGGTCTTTTCTTAAGATAGTAAAAACCATTGTTAATGTTTGAAATGGAACATTAACCATGGTGTTTGATGGTGTTATAACTAAGTTTGATATTTTTAAAGATATGCATGATAGTTCAATATCCTTTCTTAGCATTTTGGAGCCTTTAGTGCATTATTCTCCTTATTCTATTTCTATTATTTTTTATTGTAATATTTCTATTTCTAATTTTACTAGTTCTGCATGTGTTGATTTTGAATTACATGTTATTGTTGTCCATGATGAAGTACTTGTTGAGTTTCTTGAATTTTTTAAATTTATGAATTGTATTAATAGCCATAAATGCCCTTATCAAGATAGCAATATCAAACGTCTCATTTGTGCTGAAATTTCTACGTTTTTAAGTGAAGAAAATAACCTTGGTTCAAAAATTACAAAAAAAAAAAAGATGATGAAGACATTCCACCTTTAGGACAAAAAAAATGCTTTTACCTTGATCATTCTCATTCTTATCATTTTATTGATTATGTTGAATTTGTTTTACTTGATAATTTTGAGCATTCAAGCAAAAGTAATTTAAGAATATCACTTTAAGAATTTATGGTAAATGATCATAAATTCCAAATCACCTTTTTAATGGATGACCCATAGTTTGATAAATTAGAAGTAAATGAGATAGTTAATTCTTATATAGATCTTGGTTGAAGAAATTGAAGCCATGGTCTAGTTAAAGATGTTAAAGAAAACGCTTTTTGGGAGGCAACCTAAGCTATTTAGATTTGCTTTCTCTTACCTTTCTCTTTTATTTTCCATGTTCTTTATCATCCTTAATGTTATTCTTGATGATATTGATATACTTTACATTAAGAATAATGTAAAATTTAAGTGTAGGGGGGAGACTTTTAGGATTTATTTTAAGTTTCATATTTTCATGCTTTTAAAAGTTTTCATGCTTTAAAAAAAATTAAAAAAGAGAAAAAATTTCATTTTTCATTTGTTTTTTCAATCTTTTTAAGTCTTTTTGAATCCTTTTTTGTTGTTTTCTATTGATGGAAATTTTGTATTTTCATGAATAGGATTTATAACATAATTGAATGAATGATTTTACTTCTTAAAATTAATTGATATAGTAACGAATTTTGAACTGATAGATTAAACTTAGTAGCTTAACTTTCCTTAATAGATTTTGAGCCTTTTGTCGAATATTTATACTACGATATTATCTTTCTTTCTTATGTGATATTCTTTCATGAATTAATTCTTTAGAACTTGTTTTGATTTTTTTTTAGATTATATTTTGCATATGTATGAACAGACATGATTAAGACATTCTTTCTTTTAAGTTAAAGCCATAAAGCCAATCTTGAAATTTTTTTCATTGTTAGCCTCCTTAAACTTTTATTACCTTTTCTTTGTTGATTAACCTTTGAGCATATTTTTCCAATGAAAAAAATATCTTTACTCAACTTTAGGGATTAATAGAGTATTTGAATTTTTATGAGATGGATTCTTAAATAAGTGTGGGGATGTATGAGTTTATGTGTTATGAAAAGTCATCATTAAATGTTAGTTGAAAAAAATTAGTCAAAGTAAAAAAAAAGCAAAGAAGAAAATAAAAAGAAAAAAAAAGCAAAGCAAAAAAAATTGAATTGAATTGAAAAAGAAAGAAAGAAAAAAGAGGAAAAATAAAAAAGTTAATAAGTATTTGAATTTAAATTTGAATTTGAATTTAAATTTAGATTGATATGTTGAGTTGTAATTATTCATGATTAGTCCATATATTTTTTATACAAGTACTCTATTAATTTCTTTGATTTCTAACTTCTCATATCTTTATTTTTCCTTCCCCTTTTTCCTAACTCTATTACAATCTTGAATAAAGTTATTTTAATTTGTATTGTACATTTGATTTGAGTAGTGGAGATTAGATAACCAGCAAACTTATGGTAGGATAAATTTATAGAAAGAACTTAAGTGAAACACTTATCCCAAGCACTTGAGAGTTGGAGAGTGAATCTTGTGAGAATCTATTAATTTGATCTACTCTTTTTGAATAAAATTGCTATATTAATTAGTTCTAATTTTATTAAGATTTTTCTTCATAATATGTTATATTTCTTATTGGCTTTGGTTAGTTCTTGCTTTGGAATTTATGAATGTGAAGTTTTTTGAAAGTAAGTCTTTTGATCTTTTGCTTTTGAATAAAGTTATGTCTTATTCAAGGATGTACAAAGGATAAATATAGAGGAATTTGATGAGAAAAATATTTATTATTTTATTTTTTTATTTTATTTCTCTTAAGGTTATAATTGTTTAATTTCATTAATTAGGGCTTATTTTATAATCTGTGATTAATTTTATAATATTATGAATTTATTCTGTGAATGCTAGATTTCGATATTATTTTTATTTTTTAGCTATATCTTGATCTTCGAATGTCGAATTGAGGTGATCTTTATATTGTTAGAAAGTTTAAAAAGATATTTACAACTTTTATGCTTATCCCAAGCCCAATTTATTTTGGAGGTCATATGTGGCTGAAAAGTTGAAGCCGTGTCTTTGTCCTAATTGAATCCACCTCAATTTTTAAGCCATAACTGAAGCTATAGAGGTCAAATTAACTTGAAATAAGTGCTTATATTAATTTGATATATCAATTTGATTTTGTGAGAGTGAATCTATCAATATGAGAGTGAATCTTGTGAGAATCTATCAATTTGATCTACTTTTTTTGAATAAAGTTGTTATATTAGTTAGTTCTAATTTTATTAAGATTTTTCTTTATAATATGTTATATTTCTTACTAGCTTTGGTTAGTTCTTGCTTTTAGATTTATGAATGTGAAGTTTTTTAGAAGTAAGTCTTTTGATCTTTTGCTTTTGAATAAAGTTATGTCTTGCTCAAGGACGTACAAAGGATAAATGTGGGAGAATTTGATGAGAAAAATATTTACTATTTTATTTTTTTCTATTTTATTTCTCTTAGAGTTATAGTTGTTTAATTTCAATAATTAGCCCTTATTTTATAATTTGTGATTAATTTTATAATATTATGAATTTGTTCGGTGAATGCTAGATTTTGATACTATTTTTATTTTTTAGCTATATCTTGATCTTCGAATGTTAGATTGAGGTAATCTTCATATTGTTAGAAAGCTTAAAGAGATATCTACAATTTTTATGCTATCAACATTTTTGTATTTATTTTATTTACTAATATCATTAATTTAAAATTATTTAATATTAATTATTAATATTTTATTCATATTATTTCCATTTTTTATTTTATTATTATTTATTTTTTAATAATTATTATATTTAAAAATTTATTATTATTTGATTAATATTATTAATTATTTTTATATTATTACCTATTTTATTACACCTTTTATTATAATTATAATTATTATTATTATTATTGAATTAATATTATTGTCACTATTATTAATATTTTATTTTTATTTTTATCATTGGTATTATTAATTATTTTTATTTAATAATTTTCTATTAATATTATTATTATTGAAAATGATAAACTTAAAATTCAAAATCAAAGAATCAAATTTCCTAAGAAATTAAAGGGGAATCATTCTTTCATTTGATGTAATTCCATTAAGGAAAACGAAGAAGGGGAATGAGTTTTTTTTTAAATAAAACATATATAAATAGAATGAAAACCCATCGTTCTCTTTTATCCCAAGCCCAATTTATTTTGAAGGTCATATGTGGCTGAGAAGTTGAAGTCGTGTCTTTGTCCTAACTAAACCCGCCTCAATTTTTAAGCCATAATTGGAGCTATAGAGGTCAAATTAACTTGAAATTAGTGTCTAAATTCTCATAAGAGATAGGCCTATGAGTTAATATTTATGATTTTTTCAAATTACATTGATTTCATAGTCAAAAATTGGTTGGAAGTCAGACTTAGAAGAATTCATTGATGTAACTATTGGATTTAATTATCTTGTTAAAAATAGGCTTAGGCTTCTAAAAATTAGAAAGACCCCATTATTGTAATCCTAAGAATCATACAATCTAAGTCTAGTAGGGTTTTAACTTAATTAGGTTAAATAAATAGGGAGAACTCATTAGAATATAGAGATTTTTACACATCACTAAACACACATTTTTCTCTTCTTTTTATTTTTTTCTTTTGTTCTTAATCAATGAAAGCTTAAATACAGAGTTGATTCAAGGAGTTTAAAGCTCTTTTCATCTGGATTATGAGATTATGAATTGTAATGTTAATTTTACCTAAATAATTTTTCTCTTTCCCTAATTCTATGTGCTAAAATTTTGAGATTATATGTGTTGGATATTAATTTAGTATAATTGATATTCATCCTTGTGATTTTTAATTTCTTTGCTATTTTAATATTGAATTATGGTTAGTAAATCATGGTCTACACGTAAGGGCAGAGGGTTGAGGGATTAATTTGGAGGTTTCTAATTTAATTTCTCAATTTAACCGAATTCTATTTTTAAATCAATTTCGATCTAGCATACGTGAGGTGCACGCTGCAATACACCAAAATTATATTACAACTAATTGCTGAAAAATAATGTAGAATAGTGGCACAACCAAGTTATATCCCTAATGATATTTTAATTTTATCTACATTATCTTTTAATTTTAATTTTAATGATCTTTTAATTTGGAGGTTTCTAATTTAATTTCTCAATTTAACCAAATTCTATTTTTAAATTAATTTCGATCTAGCATACGTGAGGTGCACGCTGCAATACACCAAAATTATATTACAACTGATTGCTGAAAAATAATGTAGAATAGTGGCACAACCAAGTTATATCCCTAATGATCTTTTAATTTTATCTTTTCTAAATGATTTTCTAACAATATATGCATAATTATTGAATTATTTATACAATGAAAATATGAAAAACTAATGCAAATAGAATGTAATGTAATAAAATAGAACGTTGTGTAGAAACAGAATGCAATATATATATATATATATATGTTGAATTCTATCTTTAAAGATAGAAATAGAATTCTATCTTTAAATTAATTTCGATCTAGCATAAGTGATGTGCACGTCGCAATGTACTAAAATTATATTAAAATTGGTTGCTAAAAAATAATGTAGAATAGTGGCATTGCTAAGTCATACCCCTAGTGATCCTTTAATTTTATCTTTTCAAAATGATTTTCTAACAATATGTGCATAATTATTGAATTATTTATGCAATAAAAACATGAAAAACTAATGCAAACAGAATGCAATGTAATAAAATAGAATGCTATGCAGAAACAGAATGTAATATATATATGCTGTATAATGTATGTTGTTTATGCAATACAAAACTAAAAATTGGAGGGGATTTTGTTACACGAAATTAATGTAAAAGCAATGTATTAAATAAGTACAAAATAAAAGCAAAGTAGAAATAAAATTAGAAGAAACTCAATGGAATCAAATAGCTGATTCAAGGAAATTGAGAGTTATAAATTGGATTAATTATAAATCAATTAGGATTTAACTTTTTCTAATTAATTCTTTAACCTTGATTACCTGAAACCCCTACAATAATTCATAAATTCTACGCTAGATAACTATCAAGAATTTAATCAATTAAGATTGATCGATTAAGCAACTATTATAATCTCTACGCTAGATTGAAATTGATTTAATGATAGAATTCGATTAAATTAAAAAATTAAACTAGAAACCTTTAAATTAACCTCTCAACCTTCGACTTTATGTGTAAAAACATGATTTACTAACCATAATTGATTAACAAAATAATTAAGAAATCATAAATCACAAGGAAGAATATCAATTATACTAAATCAACATCCAACACAAGTAATCTCAATAATTCAACATAAGTAAATAGAGAAGGAAAAAAATTAATTAAGAAAAGTTAACATTACAAATCATGATCTCATAATTCTCAAGAAGAGAGCTTCAATTCTTTGAATCAACCATAAATTTAGGCTTCTATTGATGAAGAATAAAGAGAGCTAGAAAAAGAAGAAGGTTATTTGCTGAATGATGTGTGTAATCTGAATGTTTTATTTTCTTCAGCCCTCTTACTTATTTATATAATCTAATTAGCTTAAAACCCTATTGGACTAGGACTATATAACTCTTAGGATTACAATAATAAGGCTTTCTTAAATTCTAGAAGCCCAGACCTATTTTTTACAAATTAATTAAATCCAATAATTGTATCAGGGAATTCCCACAAATTTGACTTCCATCTTATGTTTGACCATGAAATCAATGGAATTTGGATAATTCATGAACATCAAAGTTGTAGGCTTGTGTCTTCTGAGAATTTGGGTACTGGTTTTAAATTAATTGAACTATTATAACTCTGGATATGGCCTAAATAAAAAAATGGGTTTAGTTGGGATAGAGACAGAGCTTCGATTTCTTGGCCAAGTAACGGCTCGAAGAAGTCTGAACTGAGCTTTGATCAAAATATAAAAGTTATAGCTCTCTTTTTTATCTTTCCATCAACATAAAGTTTGCCTCAATCCAACATCCAAAGCCCAAGATATGCTTGAAAAATAGAAACAGTGTCAAAATCTAGCATTTACTGAATAAATTCAGAAACTTGTAAAATCAATTTAAAATTATAAAACAAGGCCTATTCTGTAAAATTAAGCAGATGTAACACCTAAGAGATATAAAATAGGAGAAAATAAAATGGTAAATATTTTTTTCATTAATAGGGATTATAATAGTTACTTAATCAGCTAATCTTAATTGATCAAATCCTAAATGGTAATTTAGCTTAAAATTTAAGAATTATTGTAGAGTTTTTGGTAATTCAAGGTTGAAAAATTAATTAGAAAAGTCAAATCCTATTTGATCCATGATTAATCCAAATTAGAGCTCTAAATTCCATGAATCGATGGCTTTATTATATTGATTTTCTTTTTGTTTACTTTCTATTTTGTTTTTATTTTGTATTTGTTTAGTTCATTGCTCTTGTTTTAATTTTGTACAAACAACCCCATCCTAATTTTACATTCTATTTTCATATCAAATTGTGTATTCTATTTTTGTATTCTACTAGTAAATTATAGTAAAGGATAATACTAAAAGATCACTAAGGGTACGACTTAGTTTATGCCACTATATTGTATTATTTTAGCAAACCAATTTTTAATCTAATTTTGATGTATTGCGATGTGCATTTATCATTACTCCTATGCATATGATGACTATTAATGCATCCTAAACCTAGTAAGTTTTAAAAATAACATAATTAAATTTAAAAACATACTAAAAATAGTCATGTTACAACATATCCTAAAACAACAATCTACATGCAACATCACCTAATCATTAACTACATACACCTAGAACTTGGATAGTTATTGGAATCATGATGAATCATCTGATTTCTGTCCTAAGCTGTTACAGCATCTTGAAATACAATTAACTTTTCCTTAAATTGCATCTTATTTAAGCAATTTTTTCTTAAGTTTGATGGAGTTAGAGTTCCAGCATATAATTCTTTTACGTGACTCATTAACCTTATTGCCATGTTACTGCTATATGGTTTGCTTTCTTGTATGTTACACTTTCCTTAAATTATGATAAATTAGAAATTATTTTGTAAGAAAGAATAATTGAAGTAATTAGTAAATTTAGTTGAATTATGAATCTTATGTTTGAAATATGAAATAAATAGAGTTAATAAAATTTAGAATATGGGACTATGAATTGGGTGAAATTCTGATGGGAAAAATTTATTGAAATCACAAAGTGTAAAGTTATATATTGATATGAATGAGTGTGTGAGTATGAAAAAAGTTTAGGAATAATTTTTCAAAAATAACCATGTGGCCTTATTATATTTCATTTCAGCCCTTAGCCTATTTCTCTCATTTCTCTTCATCTTTCTAGTTCTCTCACCTCTCTCAAATCTCTCTTTACATAACTTTTCCAATCAAGTAAGGGGACTTCCAATCTTCATCTAATCAAGGTAAGAACATTATTTTTATCAAGAATATTTTTTATTTCTTCTTATTGATAAAGAATTTAAGATTTATTTGATTTTATTAGGTATTCTAAGCCCTAATTCTAGAATCCATGCATTTTGAAATGATTAGAGTTGAAAGAGTTTTAAACTAATTTTCTAGTATCCTCTCCCATATAAGGTGAGTAGATAATCTAACTAAATTTAAGGATTTTGTGGTTATATGATGATATTGATGAAATATGGGTTATTTTGTGATTTTACTTGAATTTAATTTATTTTGATGTGATGGAAGTAATAAATATTGGAAAGAGGTAATATGACATATTAGATAAGTATATTAATGATTATATTAAGGCTTGGTATTTAATATATGTATTTAAAGGACATTTAAGGTCAAATGTACAATGAAATGTTCATAAAAAATTAAGATTTTCACATGTGAATTAATTGGTGAATTAATTCAAAGGGTTTAAAGGTGAAACTGGACTTCAAAATCAAGTAACCAATCAATTCCGAGAGTCCAGCAGCAAAATTGGCATAGGTGAATCAATTTACTAAGTCCAAGATTTTATGCCAAATGAAGTCATCTTATATCTATTTTAAATAAACTACCTATCATTTTAAAAGTAATTGAGTTTACTTTTAAATCAAATTAGTTTCAAATCAAAATCTTATGTATATTTTAAGATATCATCAGAAAAGTGGATAGAGATTAAAAACACAAGATTTCAAAGAAATAGGTTTTTTATGCTTATCTTCTAAAAAGTATAACACTTTTAAATTTTAACCAATTTAGGAGAATAAATAATCTATGGAAAGCTAATTGAATTTACTTTCACATGAAATAAGTTATATAAACAATCTATTCATAATTTTTGAATTATCTATAAAATATCACTCAAAGATCATAACTATGGTGATCCTATAGTCAACCATACTTAATCTATTTTGTATTTTCATAATTTATAAGGGTCTAATATAGGGTGTTTAAACTCTAAAAAACAAAAATAAGTGGTTTGTAATATTTATACAATAAGTACATCACAGGATGATTACAAAATAAGTAATATTAATATTTATAAATTATCCTCATGAATTATGAAGTAAGAAAAAGAGAAAAGAGATGAAAGTGAAATACTTAGAGATCCTTAGAGCAAATGGACATTCTCGGATGAGTGTTTATTTATTTTAAGAGATTTTCTACTTAATTTCTCTTCACTCTACTTATTTTATATCCTAGGATAATATATTGTAAAACTAAGAGACTAAATGTGTATAGATGTATACATTAATATGAATGAGTATGAAAAACTTGTGATCTTGGTTGCTTCCTATTATAATGAAAGTTATGGTATGTAATGGTGCTTTTAAAGAACCATTTATTTTTTATTAATTACTATTGATTGGCCTATTGTAAATGATGCGATGAAGGCATCGTATCAATTGTTTCATCTTATCAATTGTTATATGATTGTGATGAATGTATATTTTAATTGAGATTGTAATTGTGATCGTGCTTGGGTTATGACCACATATGAGAAGTGCAGAACTAACATTTGACAATTGGGCGAGCTCATATCCAAATGTGAAAGTGTTTAAAGTTGTAGTATTATAAATGAGGATAAGTGTGATGATGAATTGATTATCTCATACTATGGTTAAATTGAGATTGAGATACTATCAAATATGAAATTTATATAACATACACACACACACACACACACACACACACACATATATGATAATGTGATTCAATTTGTGCTGCTAGTATATAAATGGAATCAATGTGATAAAAAAATGGCTTAAAGCCGGATATGAGAAATGTGATTAGGTGATTTTATTAAAGTAAAGTTAAAAATATTATAAATTGAATGTATAATTTCGTAAAATGATGTGAATAAAATATTTTTATAATATAAAGTTATAATTATTCAATCATCTTAAGTTGGATTTAGGAAAAAAGATAATCTTATCTTATTATTATGTTCTTTTACCCAATATATGCTCTACAATGATATACTAGTATCCTTATAATTAGTGTCTTAAAAATTTAATATTTTTAATGTTCAAAGTTTGATTCAAGCAAATACGTAAAATGTGTTAGTTAATTTATTTAAAATAGAGTTGAAAATGCTAAGAACCAAATTTCTAGTTTTATAATATAATATGATTTGGCTTTCTTGGATTATAAAGTTTTAATATTTTGATTATTTTACACTTGATTCATAAAGTCCTTATTTATGAAAATCTCAAATTTCTTTACGATAATTTTTGAAGATATAAAAGAGTGATGTTATAAGATGGTAGAGTGATATGAATAAAGTTTGTTAAGAGCCTAGCATTTTAATACTTTATTCATATAAGCTTGATTTCAAACAAATTACTATATAGATAAATTTTGATTTTAAAGTTAACATTGGAGAAACTAAAGGAATCGATGATCTAGAATAATTTATTATGTTATGATTTGAACTTGAAATTAGAATAATTGAAAATAAGATAAGTAACACTCTTACATTTATAATTTATCATTATAAATGGTGAAAAAGAAAGAGAGTGAAAGATAATCATGGACGTCTTGGAACATCTAAAAGTTGCTAGACATCATTAAATGTGTATATATTCAACTCTAAATTAAAGTTTTAACAATAATTTGTTTAAATGTTATAATTTTTTGTAATATCCCTACTTTAGATATAAATTTATAAGTAAGTTTTGAGGCTTATGGATAAATTATTTATTGGTTAATGTTAATTTTAAATTTATTTTTCAAACTAAAGGTTCCAGAATATTTTAAAAAAAAATGATACCAATGCTTATATCGGGAAAATATAATTTGTATATGGCCACTATCAATTCATGGATTATTTGAATGGGTTCTATAAAATTTTCTTATGAGTAAGAAAGAATTATAGTGAATGTGAATGTAAATATAGAAATTTATGAATAATTTATTTATAATTAATGAATTATTTTGAGAGTGGTGGAGGTTTAAAATAATTATTTCAGAAAATTTAATTTATCAGGTGGAGGATTGGTGGGGTATTGAAAATATATGAAACGAGATTTTAAATAAAATAAATTTTATGGAGAATATTTTGGAAAAAATTAAAGGTTGAAATTGAATTAAAATAAGTGAGAATATCCCTTTCCCCCCTTCTCGATTTTAGCTTCTTTTTTTTTACTATTATTATTTTTTGTTTTCACGTGATTCCTTCTCTCTCTCACGTGTTCCCATTTCTCTCCCCCCTGTCTGAATGGTTCTCCTTCATTTTTTGTTTTCCGATTTCTTCCTCTCCCGAGAGAAACCCCCACACACAACTCACCACCTCTCTCTCCTCCGTCTCTTTTCTCTTACTTTCTGCCAGCTCCTTCTTCTCCTTTTTGCTGCGCCATCGCGAGAGGCTATTACATTTCCGCCATGATGCTGCTTCCTTCGCTCGCGTGTGCTTTCATTTCTCTTTTCACGGTGCTGTTTCCTTTTCTCTTCCCTCCACGGATGTTGATGTTGTTGTCACAGTGAGTAATGTTGCTGCCGACAAAACGGACCGTTGTTGCTGTCCGCCTTTCTCCGGCCAAACTGCAGCGCGTGGAAGCTACGTGATGCAACCCTAGCACCATAGTAAGAGGCGGCATCTTCTCTCTCTTCGGTTTCATTGACGACCAGCGCCTCCAACCGCCAGTGAGCTCAGGTGAGCTCCTTCTAATCATGGCGAACAACCCTATAACACAGTTTTAATTTTTATGACGATTTGAGGTTCAATCCAAGAAGAACCATTTTTGCATATTCTGAGAAAAATCATAGTAATTCTGCAAAATGAGATTTTAATGCTACAAAAGGTTAAAATAGCACGTTTTGAGTTTTGTATGCACTATCAATCTTATTGGTATTAGGTGTCTGGAGTTTACTCAGAAAAATTCCTTTATATGTGTGATATATGTATATAAGCTAATTTATAAGGAAAATATCATCTTTCGCGTTATAAAATGTATAAATAAAATAAGTGAAGTTATTTTAGAGTGTTAAATGGTAGTATGTTCAATACTGATTGAATATCTTGGGAAGTAATATCTTTATGTAATTTGAAATATCAAGCAAAGCTTACGAAAAATAAAAATCTTTGTGATATAGAATGCTGAAACAAAATGTTTAAAGTATTCTTGTAGTATTACATTCCAATATTTTACGAATTTGAAAATGATTTAGAAAATTCTCATTTTATCATTTTGTTTTGGGTAACTAATATAGTAATGATAAAATGAGGATTTTATGCTTGAGATTATTAGGTTACAACATAGTTAAAGTATATTTATATTATTGGAATCTCATATTTTGGTTGATTATCACTTTGGTTTAGAGAATTGCTATATGGATGGAAACTTTGAAGATAAAAGAAATAATAATCTAAAATGAGTAAATGTTGTAAAGGGTGTTTAGTAGAGCTTTAAGTTATAATATTTATATTTATACAATTTTGATTTGAAAATTCCTAAAGAATTATGTTTTTGAAATTAAAAGTAAATCCTAGGAATAAATTGCTAATATAGTGTGTTAGTATATCATGAATTGGATATGGAATTGTGATATTTGGAAATAATATAAATGATGCCTTTATGAATAGAAAGATTGGAAAAAAAAAGATGATATTAATATTTATGACTATATTATCATAAATTGTAAAATAGGAGGGAGTGGATGATGAAAATGAAATAATCAAGAATTCTTCAAAGTTATGGGACGATTTTAGGTAAGTATATATCTCACCACTATTTTTATATTAATAAAAAGATGATTTAGATATTGTGAATTGTAATATTCCTTTCTTATTCACATTCATGTTTATATATTTATACATAAACTTAATTTCTTGGTGTAAGAATAATTACTTGTTAAGTGATTGATAGTTGATTAGAGTGTGTAGTGAAAGTATGATCATGTTATTAATGATCACTGAATGCTTATGGTTAAATTATTTGTCACTTATATGTTAGATTTTATAGTGCAAAATGTGATTTAAGAATTAGGCTCTCATGTAAATACTATCTAAGCATTCTACCATGGATGGCACTAAAAATTATGAATTGTGTTAAAGTAGTGATATTAGGAACTATGAATTGTATTGGAATAATGCTTTGAAAGCCAGATGGAAAATTTTCCAACAAATAATTATGAAAGATACGAGATTAATTTGAGAGTCAAATGAGAAATTTATGATAAATAGTTAAGAAAGCATAGAACTGACCTTGAAATGAGAAAGTGGCTACATGTATGGTTACCCTAGCTATTATGTGATGTTTTATGATATTAGAGTTTTTGTTTATGTTTGAATATCATTGCTTGACGTGATTGCAAAGACTTGATGTGATTGTAATGATTTGTGTGAACTTGAAACTTAATAGTTGTTTATGTGTGTGATGTCTACTTGGAGTGGATAGTATATGATATTGAGATTTAATGCAAAGTTAAGGCTCCTATGATTGTGATATAGTAAATAAAGTTAAGTCTTGTGTAGGTGAACTTCCATTTTAGAACATGATTTCATATGTTTTAAAAAATTCAAGAAATGAGTTTGCTAACATTTCCAATTTAGTATACAAGTAATCTGTGATTGTTATATATAAAAGATCACCTGCAAAGTAGTGATAGATATATGCTTATTGAGTTTTTATAACTCACCCTATTGTATCTTCAATATTTTCAGGGTTATGGTGAGCATATCTGAGCTTGTTGCATCCGTGGAGATCCAAAATTACCTTATTGAAAGATTTAATAGTTAGGCAATTAGCATTCAAATAGGGATTTGTGATTTATATGATGTGTTGAACTGTTATATGTGTATAAAATTGAAATTTTAATGTATTGTGTGTATGTATATGATTCTATCATATTTGGAAACAAGCAGATTTAATATATTTAGAGTGTGTGGCCTTTAGAAAGTGTTCAAAAATGGGAGAAATTTTATTTATTTTTCCATAGAAATTTTAAATTTTTATGTCCTCCTAGAATTTGGAAACTCTTATTAGGTAAAAAAAGTAAAAATTATTAAGGTTCATGGGAATCAGTAATGGAATCTACATTGATCACGATCGGAAGTAAGTCGTGACAAAATTAGTATCAGAATATAGTTTAGGTTTCTTGTGATGAATGAGTTAGAGTAATTCAACTATCAAATTTGAGTAAACAAGCTACTTATAGCAAAAGGCATGTACTTGAAGATCTCCATGAATTTCTTGTTATATGTATTAGTCATTACTTATTGATTGGTTGAACTTTTGCATAGTTATCTTATGGGATGAACTATATTCTTGATGAATTGTCTTTGATCTAGAAGTTAAATATTCCTAATGGATTAAATTATGCAAATTGAATGATTAAAATCTTATGAATAATGACTTGTATTGTGTGAAATGAACCTTGAATTGTGATTTGTGATTGATTTGATAAGAACTTCATTGATTGAGAAAATAGATGTGCTTGAAAATGTGTTGCCCTATATGACTCATTGATGTGAAATGACTAATGACCTAGGAATGACAAGTTTTGTTAAATAAAACCTTTATAGCATAGTTGACGTTCTGATCATGCCTTGTGATATGTGATCACAAAATGCATAGTTGACGCCTACAATGTCCCATCATGGTGATGCGATGCTTATGGTGACCAAACATTGATCACTAATATATGAGACAATGATATGTATGATTGTTGCTTATAATGGTCATTATGAGTATGAATACTCACTTGTACATGATATATGATGGGGGGAGATAAACATCCTCCACAGAGGAGGAGAGGAGTGGTAAGGGTTGAAAAGAAAAGATTGGTGGCCTTGAACTTAAGGTGGTGGGTGATAAGATTGGATTGAAGATATAAGGAGACACATTAGATATTAACTATGGCTATTGGATGAAATTTTACTAAAAACTACTAGAGCCATTCTCTATATTATTGTGCATTATGTTTTGATTGATATTTGGATGATCTTGAATATTCTATTTGGTATGGATGTGATATGATTGAGCTTGATTGACTATTTCAATAATTAATGATTACTCAAAATGGGTTGTGTGTGAAACTAGCGCCTGTGATAATGCTTGGCGTATATGACTATGAATCTATATTTTCTTGAATGATTACGTTGGACTTTGAAATGGTACTTGCGAGGATATTATTGTAATAGTGATTTGTGTAAATTGCTACTAGGCATATACGGATATTATTGGAAATTATTGATTGTAAATTTGATGTGCTAGTCAAATAAAGTGTAAATATAATTGCAGCTTTGAAAGAAGTTAAGTTTTAGGCTTGTTTGTGTGATAAGACCTTTGGTTAAGATCTTTGATTGTGAATTATTGGCTAAAATTGGTTTCCATGATAAGTACTTAAATTACTTATTGATTATGCATAGAATGTCTTGAAATTAAAGTGAATGTTCAATGCTAATGTCAATAACATTCCTTAATTGATCAAATAAGAGATGAGAAATGAAATAGGTGTTTGCATGATACAACTTAAATGGTGTTTAAGAAGCTTGTTGTATTTGATATGTCTAAATGTGTTAACACATATATGAATAGGTTAAGTCTAGTGAAAACAAATTGCTAAATCGTAAAAAGCATTGAAAGTTAATATGATTGTGTTATAATTAATTAGTATGTGAAATTCCTTAAAATGATTTAATTTACATGATGATGCACCAAGTTAGTTAACAGGTTGTTGACAATCTTGTGTGGTCATGCCTGCCTTCTTGAAAATTTGTCCTAGTTTAGATATAAAGTTATAAGTAAGTTTCGAGACTTATGAATAAATTATTTATTGGTTAATGTTGATTTTAAATTTATTTTTTAAACTAAAGGTTTCGGAATATTTAAAAAAAATGATACCAATGCTTATATTGGGAAAATATAATTTCTATATGGGCACTACCAATTCGAGAATTATTTTAATGAATTTTATAAAATTTTCTTACGAATAGGAAAGAATTATAGTGAATGTGAATATAGAGATTTATAAATAATTTGTTTCTAATTAGTGAATTATTTTGGAAGTGGTGGAGTTTTGAAATTATTCATTAATTACAAATAAATTATTAATAAAAAAATTCACTAATTACAAACAAATTATTTATAAATCTTTATATTCATATTCATTATAATTCTTTCCTACTCGTAAGAAATTTTTATAGAACCCATTAAAATAATCCTTAAATTGATAGTGGCCATATCAAAATTATATTTTTCCAATATAAGCATTGGTATCATTTTTTTTAAATATTCCAGAACCTTTAGTTTGGAAAATAAATTTAAAATTAACATTAGCTAATAAATAATTTATCCATAAGTCTCGAAACTTACTTATAACTTTATATCTAAATTAGGGATATTACATTTGTAATCTTTCTTATAAATGGTATTAATCATGCCCTAATCATTTATGAATTCTTAACAGTATAATTACAAATCATAATATATTATGAAATCAATCTTATGGCTATATATGAATAACTTGGAAATGATACTTGGGATAAGTTAGTAATTATTTGCTTGAGAGAATGTTGTTTAAATAGGTTTATGAGGAATGGCAATAATATTACTAATTGTTAATTGATTATGACTGAAATGCGATGGTAAATGATAATTATATCATGCATGGAAGTATATTGTTACCTTTTTACTAAAAATTATAGTATGATCTATATTTGAATATGAATGAGTGTTGTAGCTATGTGAGAAGGCATGGTGGTACTATTGTTGGTATATTTTGTTATATGTTTTGATGTGCCCTATGATGATGAATAGTTAATTTATATTAAGATTGTATTAAAATTGTGATTTGTAGAGCCAAATTCTGTTATGTATATTATGATGTGAATTATACCATGAGTGACATTTGAAATGAGAAATATGATAGAGGTGATGATGTAAAAATTAGATGGAAAATTCTTGATAAAAAGGTAGGTAAGGTATAAGGTTAGCTTGAGAATAATAAAAATAGAAATGAGGGTAGGGTATTAGGTGGACCTGAGAGTTAAAAAGTAGATGCATGTTTTTATTATAAATGTGGTTCTTTATTATGCTATAAATTGGAATTCTATCTATCCTTGAATGTTTCCATCTAATGTTATAGTGATTATGTTATTGTCTATGATTGAGTTTTTAAGATTTAATTAGTGTAAAAAATAAAGTGTGTGAATGATGGTGTATGAAATAGTGTAATTGAAAGGAAATCTTACTCTACTTATAATGTTGAATCGACTTCTCTTTGATATTAAAATTGAATTGATGATGGTGAAATTGTGAATAACCTCTTTTGGGTTCTATTATTTGTACGTATATGATTATGGATACAAGCACAAATATGGAAGTATAATTGTTAGATTGTTAGATAAGGAAAATTCATTAGGTATGAGTACTGAAAATCACCCAATGGTTATTTTATATTATTACTTGGATTAATTTTAATCATTTACTAATGATATTTCCTTTTATAGATATACATTCATTAAGATTATAAATTTCATTCTATTCTTTAACATTTTCAAAATATAAATTGAGAATATTAAGTTGCAAAGCTCATACAAGAGTTCAAGGCAGTCCTAAAAGAACTTGATAGTTAAGATTGAGTTAGGATTCTTTTGGAATCAAATTCAAGAATTAGAAATAGAGATAAAGTTGTATAATTTTAAGTCACCATGAAAATAGAAGGATTTCCATTGGATAGGATTAGTATAAATAGTATTGAAGCTGGTGGAAATAGGATAACTTAATCCACATAGATCACGATCAATCTTGGGTCGTGATATTGTACCAATATATAGGTAATCAATATGAGTTTTATATTAAGTAGGATCAACAATATTTAAAAAGATCATTTAAAATATTTCTTGCTCAGTATTAAGAAGTTGAAAGGTGTTAGCAAGGCATTTTATCATAGTAATGGTGGTGATAGATGTTGTTATAGTGAGGTTAGAAGTGGAAGTTGTAAAGGACATAAGGGGAGTGGATAGAGCTGTAATATCAACAAACCTAATGGAATGGTAGATAAGGTGGCTAAGTGGATTAGTTTATAGAAAATTAGTTAAGTTAATAATGAGGTGGTTTTAGGTATGGGTTGGATGTTGGTCAAGGTGGTAGCATCATCAAATCAAAGATAGGCTTGTTTTTTATTAAAGAGACATCATAAATGGTTAGCTTAGCAAGTTAGTTTATTTCAATTTCTACCTTTTGCTAAACAACATAAATAAGTGTAGTTTGGCTAACTTGTTGTTACTTAGAATTCTTTATGGAGCTTGTAGCAAATAAAACTTCCTTTTTTTTCTCTTTATCTACATCAACATTGAAGCTTGCTAAAATTTGTCTTTTTAAGGAATCAACGCCATAGAGATTCATCAAGCTTTATTGGTGGTCCAAATAGAGTTTCTAGTTCTTTTTCATCATTAATTAACCTTCTCAAGTTCTTTTTCTTTTTCTAGGGCTTAAACATCTGATTGTCTATGAAATCATGTATGGTTACTTCTTGCTCTTCTTTTGAATCTTTAATATTGATTACATTCTTTAATCCTTTTTGGCTTTCTAGTTCTTTTTCATCATTAATTAACCTTCTCAAGTTCTTTTTCTTTTTCTAGGGGTTAAACATCTGATTGTCTATGAAATCATGTATGGTTTCTTCTTGCTCTTCTTTTAAATCTTTAATATTGATTACATTCTTTAATCCTTTTTGGCTTTCTTCTTTACTAGTTTATAGGATGAACTAACACCTACTTTTAGCCTGTTTAATCTTTCTAAGTGTAAGAAGTTTTTCTATGGTTGATTCAAATCTTACTTAACTCAGTATCTTGGCAAACTCATTTAGTTTTCTTTCTTATTTAGCTTCCTCAAAGGGCTTGGAAAATTTTTTCCCTTAATTTGTGATATGTTAACTCCTCTTGAGTTTTTAGGCATTAGTTTGTTAAAGATCATGGTCTTTTCCAAATCAAGATCTAACAAGGATAAGAAATAAGTTGCTTGATTTGTAGAAGTCCTTAATAGAGTTCCTTTGTCACTTGTTTCTTTTATCTTAGTGGCCTCAAAATCTTCTAAAAGTAATTTTCCTTGCTCAATTAGCTTAAATTACTTCCTTTTAATAACCGTGAGCTTCAAAAGATTCTTGCTCTTTTAGGGTGCTTGTTGTGTTTGTGAGAAAATTTTTTGGATTAGGCATTATTTATAATATTGTCTTTAATCACTTTTTTTTACCAATCTCATATGTAAAATCCATCTATAGCTTCTTGTATATTTTAGTAATAACCATGCAATAAGAAAGATGTGTTCTTTCCTTATTTAGCTTTTGAATCATATATTGAATGATGGGATGACTTAAGTTAATATTTTTGCCAATCTCAATTATCCATACCAAGAATACTTATATGCTATTGATGTTGCTTAAACCATCATGTTTGGCATAGATAATCTAAGTGATAATATAGAATAACACCATTCTATTTTTACTTAGCAAGTTTTTTTTCAAATATCCTTCATATCTTAGTAACAAAGTTTATTATGCTACATTGTATTTTAGGAACTTGATGTTGCTTTTTTTATATGAGATTAGCTTTCCTTCATTGGGTACTCCAATGATTTGATTTAGCCTTTCTGCTATGATGGTGTGAACAACCTTTTTGACAGCAACCTTTAACATAATGTTTATCTTAGCTGCTTCAAAATTGGTATAGAATAACTTTTTGTAACTTTCATATGCATGCTACTACACTAGTATTTATTTATTTATTTAACTTGTGAACATATCATTTTAGGAATTATTAATTACTAGTAATTATATTAATAAAAGGTTATTTAGGTAAATTAAATAGGTTATAATGGAAAAATAAGAACAACTTAGCTAATAACTTTATTATAAATTATAGGAGAGTATTGTTAGATTTGGAACCTAAAAAAATGAAATGAATGGTTAAGAAAATTTTAGATATAAATATTTTTCTCATATCTTATTATACAACTAAAACTTCCAGTCTTTTTTCTCTGAATTCCCTTGTTTCTTTCCTAACACCTTCCCTTTCTTAAACTTTTTCTTAATGCTCTCTCTCCTTTTCTTTTTCTCTTTAGGTCAATGATTTATCATTGTTTTAACATTACACGCCACCAGTTGTAACCTCTTTCCTCATGATAGTAGTTATAATAGTTTCACTCTAACTTTTTCTTACTGGTGGTTGCTAAGTTATAACAAAGAAGTAGGAAGCCATCTAGATGAATGGTAGTAGCATTGTCACTTCTATTCATTGACAAGCTCACTAATTTTGGTTACTTTAGCTTCACATAGGTTTAAAGCCTTATTTCCCTTGCTATATTTCTAAGGTTTAACTTTATCTAACTTTATATTTTAACCTTAATTTGAGAATAACCTTGTTATTTGATTGTTTAATTTACTAACTAATTCTAAGAACAATGGTGAGTTGATTAATTTAATAAGTAAGACATAGTATGGGTAATTTGAAATAAGGGTTTGATATGGTAGGTTAAAAGCATTTTTGTTTTAAGAAAATAATGATAATCAATCTTCAACAAAATATTATTTTTTAAGGGAAAGTTATGTAGTTGGCTCTTGTTTAGTTAGCAACTAATTTTATAATTTAATCATGTTTAAATGCTTTTTTGAAAAAGTTAGACTAATGGAATGATTTATTCTTGATCATATTGGAACTCAAAAGGATATTTCCATTCAGGATGAGTGGATTCATTACTTTTCTTACAAGTTTTAAAAAATTTATATCTCAAAATATATGCATGCATATGTGTGTGAATTGGAAATTGTTTATATCTATATTGTGGTTGCTAGCTTTATTTTTGATGGAATATTTTGCATTTTATATGTAAAATTTATATAATTACCTTCAAAACGCCTAAATCTTACTTAAAAGCCACATGTGAGAAATAAAGGAGTTTAATAATCTATAAACTTGAAAGGGATCCATTTTTATTTAGTAAACTTGACTTTGTAATGATTAAAAATTATAGTAAACTTGACTTTGTAATGATTAAAAATTATTATTGTTTGAATTATAAAAAAAGGTTTTTTTTATTTTAAAGAAAGAGATACGATATGTGGATTTTCTTATGTTTGATGCCTTGTATATATTGTTTAGATATCTTATAAAATGAAAGTAAATAATTTTAATTGAAAATGGATCTTTAAGAGTTTTTTTTAGGAAACCCCACATGCACTTGGAATTATAGATTGTTATGGCTATTACATACGGCATACAAAATGATTTCTATATGGAGTAATAAGGCAGAGTTTAATTAAATAACAAAACTTTTAACTAAGGTTTGGGATTTAACCCTGACTTTGGACAAAAAATTTAACCTTTCATACATTTGACTTCTTTTAACTAAGGTCTAAGATTTAATACTAACTCTAGAAAGGGATTTAACCATTTTTAATTTTGATTGCTAGATGGTAGTCTATGTCAGAATTTGATTTGATCTTAATTAAATTATTGTTATTTTAATCATTTATTTTTAATGGTTTTTTATATATCTTATGATTTATGAAAATGAATTCATTAAAATTTCTACTTGTACATAACTTTTTTTCTAAAGTTCATTATGTTTATCAAAGAACCAAAAAAAATTCCTTGGTTTCTATAATTATGTTTTTAAGTTATGATTATAAGTAATGATACTCTTATTGGGTAAATACTTACACCTTTTCTTTTTCTATATTTTTCAGATGTTGAGGCTACCTTAATGCCCTATACTTATCATCAAATATTAGTCTACTCATAATTATGTAGGCTAACTTTAGTAGAGATTAAAGATATGACATTTGAGATATATTTTAGTAATGGAATTAGGATATTTCTACATATGCACATATATGTATGTTTGCATATATGATATATGATTTAGTACTTGTTTTGGAGTTATAAATGTCTATCTAGGCATGTAGCCTAATATGTGTTATTAGATAACTTTAAATAATGTTTTTAGATAGGGGAAATTCTTTCTATTTGTTTATGAAACTTTAAGGTCATTTTGAGTAATTCTAAGTGATTATCATATTCAAGAGTTCTTAAACAAAGTATTTTACACTAAAATTAGGTTAGTAGGAGGCTGTCACTTGATGGTTTCCTATATTGGTTACATGTCCAAAGTTGACTTATGACACATGCTCATCTATCTTAACAAATAGAGCCTATAATGAATATACTTAATATTTTTAAAGGTAAAGGAATCTAAGCCAGCTTTCTTAGGGTTCACATTTCTTGTAGATAAAATTTTGATAGGTGACTTTAGCTTTGGGGCTTTTATGGTAGTTAAGAGAGGATTTGATGAAGGAAAAATAAGAAACCATTTTTTAAAGGAAACTAAGGAAATGGTTTCTGGTCTAAGAAGACAAAGAGTATGGGTTTGGTATCTATAATTATGTGTGTGTGTGTGTGTGTGTTAGAGCAAAGTGGAAGCAAATAAAATGAAAATATTACATAAGAAGGAATATAATGATTCAGAAGCAAAACTTTCTAGTAAAAGATGAATTAAAACTTTACCAAAACTATGTTTTTTAAAAAAAGGAAAATTTTTATGCATGAAAAAAAGAAAATTGAAAAGGTTACATATAAAAAGTAAAGCAAAAAATAAAGGATAGAGAATTTAGATGTTGTGCTTAAGATGAATTCATGAATTTTTTTAAATGAATAGTATTTTGATTCAATAATGGAAGATAGAGATGTAGTTTGCAGAGAAACACAGAAGAATGGTAGTTACAATAGTAGCGTGTAAGGGAAAGAGAAAAATTAACATTTGGGGTTCAAGTAACTTGATAATGAAAGAAAAAATAATAAAAAAATGGTTGAGCAATTTCTAAAAATTAATGAGGAATGTAGATGTTTTGGAAAAAAAATAATTTAAAGAGCAAAATTGAAAAGCCAATTGAGATGCTATAACAAGAATTTTTATACTGAAAATATGAAAGAGACTAAAAAAACTAAAAGCTAAGCTAAAAACATGCTTAGTGATAAGAAGGAAGGGAATTTATCAAAAGGTGGGTTGATAAGTTGATTATAAACCCTCCTCTTTTTGGAATATGTGAATATTAGCCCAATAGATCAAGAATTTTCCTTTTATCCATGCGTAGTCCATTGATTGGGCTTAGGAAATTAACTGCTTGCTTTTCTACCATTTTCTAGTACTATATTCTTAAAATGCAGGGTTTCCTATTTTATGCCTAAATTATTTATGCATGAATATTTATAAAAAACATTATGCAGATGCATCACATAATTTTTACAAATTTTCCATAAATCTAATTTAAGCATTTTGAACTAAATTAATTGAGATTAATCATTCAAAATCTATTTCTTACAAAATAAAATTTATCTTTATGTAAAGGTTTTGTAAAAAATATTAGGTAATTGATTTTTAGTATTTATAAAATTATGCTTAATGTCCCTTCTATAAATATTATCTTTTATAAAATTATGCTTAATCTTAATTGATTTAGTATTAGAAAGTTAAATAAGATTTTTGGTCAAATTAATAGCAATATTATTATCACAAAGTATTAGAATGTGATTAAGATTCTAATCATAATCTTCAAATTATTACGTCATCCATAATACTTAAGTACAAGAACTTTTAGTTGCCATATATTGTGCCTTCATTGTTAAAAAAACAACTAAAGCTTACTTTTTATTTTACCATAAAATAAAGTATTGGCTTAGGAATTGATATGCTCTGCTAGTATTTTTCTTATCTAACTTACATCTAACAAAGTCAGCATTAAAGTGTCTAATAAAATTAAGATATTTATTTTTGGGATACCACAAACTAAGATCTTTAATACCAAGTTAATATCTAAAGAATTTTTTCATTGCCACTAGGTGTGATTTTTTTGGATTAAATTGATACCTTACATATAAGCATATACTACTGGTCTACTAGCAATTAAATAGGGTAATGAACTAATCATACTTATATACAACTTTTCATCTACTAACTTACCATTTTCATCCTTATCAAGTTTAGTGGATGGACTTATAGGTACACCAAGGATCTTTACATTCTTCATCTTAAATTTCTTCAAGAGATTTTTAGTGCTCTTAGCTTGGTTTATGGAAAATTTCATCTTTGGATTGTTTTACTTGAAGTACAAGGAAGAATGTAAGCTCACTTATCATGCTTACTTTAAACTCTCTTTTCATGAGATTAGAAAATTTCTTGTATAAAAGTTTATTAATAGACCTAAATATAATATCATCAATATATATTTATACAATTAAAACATCATGCTTAATATTTTTAATGAAAAAAATGTTGTTTACTTTTTCTTTTTAAAAATAATTTTCAATAATGAATTTATTAAGTCTTTCCTACCAAGTTCTAGAAGTTTAATTAAAGCCATATAAATTTTTGGTGAGTTTGAAAACATAATTTAGTTTTTCAAAATTTTCAAATCTAAGAAGTTGTTTGACATAAATATTCTTATTTAAGAAACCACTTAGGAAAACATTTTAGACATTCATTTGATCAAACTTGAAATTTCTATAGGATGCAAAAGTAAGTAGCATTCTAATGGATCTAAATCTATAATCAATGGCTTTTTATTAATTGTATTCTTATTCTACTAATTTTGTTTTGTTTTTAACCACTTTTTCGGATTCATCAACCTTGTTGTGAAATACACACTTAGTACCAATAATTGAATAGTTATGAGACTTGGGCATAAGTGTCCATACTTCATTCTTTTGAATTTCATACTGGTTAAGTTCCTTTTGCATTGTATAGGTCCAAGTCTTATTAAGAAGTGCTTTATCAACATTTTTTACTTTAATACGGGAGAGAAGAGCTAAGTTATTATTATTTCTAAATAAGAATATTCTTTGGATTCCTTAAGAATGATTACTAACAATGTACTTATTTGGATAGATTTGAATGTGCTACCATTCTTTTAGAAGATCATGATGTTGAGACTTAAGAGTTTGCTTATCGAGTTATTCATTCAGCTGAGCTTGCTCTTTTGATCCAACTTGCTCATTTGAAGTTACATCCTCGCTCTGATTTGCCTATTCATTAGGATTCTTATGTTGTGCTTCCTCTTTTGATGAGTTTCCTTTTAAGATGAAATCATTATTTTTATCCAAAGGCTTACTCATTTAAGCATTATTATACTCATTAAGCATAACATATATGAATTTTTCTATCATAAGAGTTTTTTATTGTAAACTTTATAAGCTTTGCTAGTGACAGAATAACCTAAAAAGTACCTTTAACTAATCTCGAATCAAAGTTTACTAGTTGGTCTTTTTCATTATTCAAGATGTAGCATCTATATCTAAATGCATGGAAATAGCCAATATTAGGTTTTTTTTCCAATTGCAAACCTTAAGTATTTATTTATGATATTGCAAGAAGTGTTTATGGCTTTTGCCTAAAAATATTTTAGAAGATCATTTTCATAAAGTATGGTTTTATTATATCAATTAAAATTTTATTTTTCCTCTCAACTATCTTATTTTGTTAAAGAGTTCTAAAATATAAAAATTAGAGTTAATATTGTTTTCTTCACAAATTTTTTTAAATTTTTTTTTCAAATTCTACACCTTGATCATTTCTAATACTTGGTTGCACACACCTATCTTATTTTTTATCTTTATACAAAGTCTTTTAAAATCATCGAAAATTTTATCTTTATAAGTTAGAAAGAGTATCTAACTATATCTTGAGAAATCATTAACAATAACTAGACTATATCTTTTGCCTTTAAAGCTTTGAGACTTGATAGGATAAAACAAATCCATATCTAATAATTCCAAGGGTCTTGAAGTGAAAACAATATTTTTAGGTTAAAAAAAAGATTTTACTTATTTCCCTTGTTGATAAGCATTGCATATGTGATTTTTCTCAAAGTTAATTTTGAAAAGGCAATGAACTAAATCATTTTTGTAAAGGTTTAAATTAAGGTGCATGCTAACATGGCTTAGCCTTTTATGCCAAAGCCAACTTTGGTCATTTTTTGAAACAAAATATTTAGCTTTTTTTTGGAAAAGTAACCTCTAAGGAAATAACAGAAATATTATTAATTCTTTAACCTACAAAAGACACTTTGTTATGGGAGATTTTTGTACATAATAATGAAAAGATTCAAATACAATTCTACAACCTCTGTTATAAAGTTGACTTGTGCTTAAAAGCTTGTGTTTGAGTCTTTCCACCATTCTAATATTATTAAGATGAGATGAAGAATTTATACCAATTTTGCTAAACTAATAATCTTGCATCTTGTGTCATCACCAAGAACTATATTACCTCCTTTAATTGGCTTGAGAAAAATGAACTTATTTTAATCTCTTGTTACATGCTTTAAGCAACTATTATTAATGAATCAATAGTCCTTTTCGACATTTGTCTTTAAATTCACTTGCAAAAAGTAACTATCATGTTTTAGGTACTTAAATTATCTTAGGTTCTTTTAAGTTAGTTTTTTACTTTTTTAGACATTATCTTTTAGGTCTCTCTTTTTATGTATTATCAATAAGCAATCTCTTCTTTTGAATACAAGATTAGGATATATATCCATTTTTCCCATAAAACTTACAAGATAACTTAGGTATGAACTTTTGAGTTGCTTTTACAAATAAATTCTTATAACATTTTATCATTTTTCCTTTAATGTTGTTGCTCACACTAAAATTATTAACTGAACTTACTCTTGCTAGTAATAAAGGTGAGTTCAGATCGAACTTAAAGGATTAGTGATCAATTATAAGTTACAAATTATAGACATAAAATAGGGGATTTGTATAAAACTATTAAACTAAATAAAAAATGAAATTATTAAATGAAAGAAATGTTATAATAATAAAAGTTTTAGTTTAAGAGATGCTCCATACCTTAATTAATTAATTTATCCTAAATAACTTTTAACATAATTACTTTAATTTGAACAATTAGTCAAGGATTGTTCTAGTAGCAATTCTTATGTTCCTTAATTAATTATTCTAAACTCAACACCTATATTAATTCCTTATTATTCAAGCTTAACTCCTAAACAATAATATTAAGATTTAAGGAATGACTAAAATTGAATTAATAACTAAACCTTGCATTGAGTCATCAATTTAGATCCTAATTCTTTCAAATAGCTAATGATTTACCTAAATGTCAAATTAACAAAACCTAATTGTTATTTATTCATTAATTAATTATAGCTTGACATCATAATTAATTATCTAGTAATAGATCACAATAAATAATGAATCAATGGATCCAAATTAACAATTATATAAAACAATCATAAACTTAAAAAAAAAAAAGAATTAAAGGATAATCAAATTAGAAGTAAAAGTAAAAAATTAAATCTTAAAATCAAATCAAATTAAGGATGAAACTCCCTTGAATTAATATAGTTTTAGCCTCTCATAACTTTTCCTAAAAAAAGAAAACAAAAAAAGAGAAAAAAGAAGGAAAAGTGCTATCTAGTATAAGATACTACTTTTTGAGGCATAAAACCTAAATAAATTAAATTTTTTTCACTGGAAAACTTAATGGGCTAAGTAAATATATCTTTTAGGATTTTAAAGAATGAGACCTTGCATAAATTAAAAGTACATAGCCTAATTTATGAATTAAATTACTAATAGTATTTACTATAGTAATTTTTTGCAATTTAGCCTCCAACCCAAGTTTAACTACCACAACAATATAGTTTCGTTAAATCCCAAATATGAAAGTTATTGGGTTAGGCCTTATCTAACTTTAGGCACTAATTTTTACCATAATTGAACTTATGGAACTTTAAATATAACCTAAAAACCGTGTCTAGATCAATTAAGATAGAAATAGAGCATTATTTTTATGATAAAATTTAACCCTTAAGTGTCTGAATTTGGTTTTAGCCAAAATATAAAAGTTTTAAAACTTCCTTTTAACATTCTAATGGCTTAAAAATCACCCAATTTGGATCTCCAAAACTTAAGTTATAACTAAAAATATGAAACAATATTAGAATTTAACATTAATCGAATAATTTATTAACTATGTAAATTCATAACCAAATCATAAAATAAGACCGATTTTATTAAATTAAGCTCATGTAATCCTTTAAGAGGTGTAAAATAAAAGGAAATAATATAGATAATATCTTGCACATCATCCTTATATGAAGCTAACTCTCCTATTTTTAAAGAAATGTTTTTATTTTTCCAATAGAGTATTTAACTTTCTTTTTCCTTTTATAAATAGAAAAAGATCTCTTGTAAATTATTTACTTTCCTTTTTTAAAAGTTAGTTCTCATTTTTTAAAGAATGAAGAATTGATTTTTTCCACAACTAATTTTTCATTAAAAAAAAACCTTCTTTTTTGTTTTTCAAATCCATTGGTCACTCATTTCAAAATGAGTAATCACTTGCTTTTTTATGCTCAAAGTGTTGGTGTGTGTCTTAGGAGCCACTCATAGAAATGATTGTAATATTACATAATGTATTACGTTTCGTTTTAGTAATATAATTATTATATTTTATTTTATTTTATTTTATTTTATATAAATTATAACTTAAATATAATAATTATCCTTGAAATAGCTTTGCTATTCTTAAAATGCACCTAATCAAGTATTATTATGAAAAGGATAATAATAATACATCGAGACTAGTATGTATAGCATGTATAGTGACTAATGATTATGAATCATGGATATGTGATATCAAGTTAATACATGAATACATTATTGGTGAACAATGTACTAGACTGACTCGTTGTAAGAATATTGCATAGATAAACGTGTCATTAATTTTTCTCATATGACCACAAATACATATAATCTTTTGACCTGAAGTTACTACGGTTCCCTATATGAAAAGTTACTCACTTTGATGTCGTCCTATATCACCTTTAATCGGGATGACGAGTAGGACATTGATTGGGTGTGTCACAAATCATACAGAGGGAAGTAAGTGATGTAAATGAGATTTTGTTACTCTTGTATAAAAGAAAAATATCCTTAGGCCCCTTGATTGAGTGAGACTTAGAAATACATGGTCATACTCAATTGGATCAATATGTGATATTGATCATTTGTTTTAAGTTTACTCAGTATCAAGAAATATAAATTGAACATTGATAAAGATGACACACTCCATGCCTCTAGTTCGATTTGGATATTATTATAAAAGGGATTATGATGCAAAATGTTGATCATATATTAGGTAGATGTCAAATTATAGACATTCTTACTACTTGAGTGGCAGTGATGTATTGCTAGATACCGCTCACTGTCTATAGCCCAAAATGAGTCATTATCAATGTAGTAAGAACCTACAGGGTCACAAAAAAAAAGTAGGAATAAGATAATATTTAATTGAATTTTAGTTGGACTAAAATTTAATTAATTGAACTTATTTTTGTGCATATATATTATTATTAAGATAATAATATGTTTTTCACGTAATATATATATATATATATATATATATATATATATATATATTATGTGATATTATTTTATATTAAAGTAATGTCAGATAATTATGTTATTAGATATTAAATAATTATATTATGAGATAATGCAATTATCTAATATTAGATAAATAGATAAGTCCTATCTCTCTTCACTCGCTCTAGGATAATAATAAGGATAAGGTAATAGTTATTTAGTGTGATTAGGATTTTTTGAAGCATTATTCTAATAGGACTAGGATTGTGATATGATTTAGTTCTATAAAAGGGACTTGAAGGTAGTACTTTGATTAACACACATAAGCTTTAAGAAAATCCTAAATCACTTTAAAAAATGCCCAATCCCAATCCTAATCATAATGAGAAAGACAAATCCTAGCAGTTTTATAGAGGAGAGAAGTCATTATTCACTCCGTGTAGATACTGTAGAGACGTTGTACCTTCCGATCAGCGTTTGATTCATCTCGGTCTCTCAAGGATTCATTTAAAAAGAACACGAGTACAAATAATGTAAAACTTTAACACTGATTTATGACTTTTGCATGGATCCTAGGAAGGTTTTGGATAAAAAATTTTTAAATTCTGTTGTGTATGTTGATCCGAATCCTAACACAAAGTACTCTTTGAAAGAATAGCTATTTGTTCTCTAACATTTGGATGGCTTTTTGAAAAGGAAACTACCTTGTCGTTTAAAATATTATTTTTTATTAAATTTTTGCTTTTCTTTTGAAAGAAAATTATTTTATTTGATAAAAGAATTTTTTTCAATAAATGATATTGAGAAAACATCAATTTCTTCAAGAATATCATTTTCTTTTCTCAAAAGCATATTTTTATTTTTCAAAGAATTAAAATTATTTTGTAATTCTTGATTCCCATTTCTCAAAAAATCATTTTTCAAAATTTTAAAACTTTGTTCAAGCTTTTGATTTTCACTTTGTCAAGAATCAAGATCATTTTTAAAAATTTTCAAAACCCTTTCATAAGGGAAAATTTTCTTTTAAAAGAGAGGTTTTTCCTCATAATTTTTTAGGACTCCTTTAATAAACTTTCAAAAGCTTTATTTAGTTTATCATAAGGAATAGGTGACTTATGATTTATTACTTTGTTGTAATCCTTTAATTTGGCCATAAAGCAAAGGTAGGTAACTTTTTCTACTTCCTCATTTGGAACAAAATCATTTCAAGGAATATATTCATCATCCCATTTATCCATCATTACTTTCTTCTTTGTTGGTTTTCTAAGGAACTTTTTTTTTAGATTTAGGTAATCTACCTTGATGTGGTCAAGCTTCTTGCATTCATAGCAAGTAGGTGCTTAATTGCTCATTTCCTTTTGAAGTTTATCTCACTTTTTTCTTCTTAATATTTTGATAAACCTCTTGAAAAGTAAGTCATTTTTTCATTATCATCGAATTTAACAAGCATATTTACATAGGAAGTGTGCACTTGCTTAGTTCCCCAAAAGGTGACTTGGAGTTTATCCCATATTTTCTTTGTTGATGTGTAGTTAAAGATTTTTTTATACTTTTTAGGAGTTATAGTACATATGATAATATTTTTTGCCTTAGTACAATGGCTAATTATTTTCTTTTTGCTTCACTTTATTGCTTTTTTGCTTGATATGACAAAATACACTAAAAAAGGGTGAATTAATGTTTCAATAAATTAAAATTTTAAGCTTTAAAAATATCTTATTCAAAATAAGGGTGCTTAACCAGTTAGCATGTGCAGGTTGGGCCCGTTTAGACCTGGTCTGTTAAGGTTTGCATTTTATGCAGGTTTATTTTAATTGGTCCAATTCATAAAAAATTTGCAAAACCTATGAACTTTACACTATAAATGGACTTGGCTAACAGGATGCACAGGCCAGCCTCGCATGGGCTTGGCCCATATGTGGGCCTAATTTTAACAAAGTTTGATCCACAAAAAACCCATAGATTGATCCACTAAGCTCATAGGCCGGTATCTTGTTAAGCATACCTAATTCAAAATCCCTAAAAAAGCAACTAGATTGTTAATTTAGAGGATTAAGTAAATGATAAATAAAGATAGGCAAAAAGCATGTAAATTAAAATATAAAGGAAAGAAAAGATAACATCGATATATAGTGGTTTAATAGTTTAAAGAAAAATCTTTTTTTAGATCTGCTCCATTCTCCTTAGGCTAAATCCAACTTTGGTGATTATCCATTAGTATTTTTTCTATTACAAGGCCTTTTTATACTTTCCCACTTAATTTAGGGATTCAAGGAATCCTACCTTAAACACCTGAGGATTTTTCATTTCATATAAGGTGTCTACAAATATTTATCTTATACTTCACTCTAGTTACTAAACCTTAATAGGTATAGTTTATTTTTTAAAGAAGCTATAATGTTATCACACTCTGATAGTGTAAATTTGTAAGTTTAAGCATTAATAAGAAAACTTAGGAAGATAAAGAGAATTTAAAATGAGAAAACTTTTTAAAGAGAAGAGGTTATACTTGTGTGTCTTGCTAACAAAGTGAGTTTTTCTATTTATAGACAAAAGGTGAAACTTAACCATTAGGAATGAACACATCCTAAAAAGCAACCTTAAGTCAAAAGGCTTCTTCCTTTTCTTCAAGTTTTTTAAACAACTTGCTTTTTCTAGAATGCTAAGGTCTTATTACTATTAAAGTTAGCATATTTGAATACACAGAGTTGGCTCTTTTCCTTTCTAGCTTGAAGTGTCATTTTTATTGTGTACTATGAAATAACAATCAATTTGCTTTTTTAGAAAATTTAAAATTTTTATAGAGAATTATCCTTTTCTGGCATGTATTGTAGCTTGCTCATTTCAATTGAATATTATTATAATGGTTCACTACTGAGTTAGATCGATGTGACATTTTGCAAAAAGTAACTTGAAGAAATGGAAAATTTTATAGAATATAGTATAATAATATGCAAACAATAAAAGAATAACTAGACTTATTGATGATTTTCAACATTTTGATAGCATGGAAACTTAGTATATCATCACTTTGGAAAGTAGAACAAATATAAATCAATTCCTTCCTATTTTAGGAAATAAAACATGTTAAAAATAATAGGATTAAAAGTGCACACTCACAAGGTAGTAAAGAGCAATTGGGCAAAATAAGTAACCAAGCATATTTTCAATATATTAGTACAATGTAATACCATTTAAAACCTAATAATTATTGTAAACAAAAAATAAAGGTCCCACATTTCACAAAGGAAAGTTATTTCATTCCCTTAGATATTTTTTAACTATTTACTTATGTTGGCTTTGGTATACATGCCCTTTTATTGAAAGTAATTCAAGCTTTTCCCAAAAGTATGAAATGAGTTACTATAATGTTGTAGCACTAAGTATTTGAATATTGTCTTCTTGTATTTTCTCTAACTTTCTTATCCTAAAAAAGCAAGGACACGTTGCTCATTGAATTAATAATCAGAATATTGGCTTCAAATATTTTCTTTACTCTTTCTTACCTTGAAAAATTAGAGGCAACTTGCATTCTTGAAACAATAACCATTTGCTAAATTTATTTACTTCTTTCTTGGAGACCAATTATTAACTTTTATAAGCCATTATACGGTGGGCTAATAGTACTTATATATGTAGCATTTAAATACTATCCTTCCTCTTTAAAATGATAAATGATTTATGAAAAATATTGATGATCTATATTCCTTATAAAGGATAATAGTGACCGGCTTCTGTGCTTGTATATTATATGATTGATACAACTAGTAGTATTAAAATTAGTAAATTATTAAATTAAATTATATTTGAGAATATTATGTAAAGATAAATTGAGTTATGATGATAGGAATACTTGAATTTGCTTATATGAATTAAAATTATTATTTTCATTATTAAGTGACTTATAAATAGATAGCATAATAATGCAATTGATTGGTGATGGTTATTTATTGACTTAGGATATGTGTGATTTAATGAAATGAGATAAGATAAATAAATTGATATAATTTGAAAAAGATTACATTGTCTTTTCATATTTTGCCTTTAAAAATGGTTGACCTTTTTTTAATAAAAGGCATTTGCCATTTCCTTTATTTCTCTATTTCCATAAAAAAGCCAAGGGACTAAGAATTATCTCCTTTTATTCTTATCTTTCATCACTATCTCAAGCAAACAAGGTGAGGATCTTATAATCTTTTTAACATTTAGAGATTTTCTTATTGAGTTCCTTTTATTTACATGAGGAATTGGTGAAAAATTAGTTGAAAATAAGTTTAAGAAGTTTGATGCCCTAACTTAATATGTTTCCTTTCCTTAATGTATAGTTGAGAAATGTATTACAAAATCCCAACCCAAATCTTCTTTTTCTACTTGTGAGTATTATTATATTAAATCATTAGCTTGATTTTATTTGATTTCATATATTTTGACTATTATAGACTTTTAAAGGAATTTGAATGAATTTTGTGTTTTTGGCATAGAAATTATGATTTTTATAATAATTTAGATTGTTGCTACATTTTTTTATGAATTATGATTGTTTAGTTGAGATATTTGAATTTTTGAGTGAGACTAGGGAAAAAATATATTAAATGAACAATAAATATTGAGCAAAATTTACAGAAATTTATGAATGAAAGATTCACAAACTAATTTATTAAGCATTAGAGTGCTTTTAGATAACTTAAATTAATTCATCAAGTTTAGAGTGTTTCTATCTAATCTAAATTGATTTCTCAATCAATTCACCTTAGTAGAAAGTGCCTAGGTAATTAATTTATGAATCAATTCATTAAGGTCTAAAATGTTTCTATATGACTTGATTGATTCTCGAATCAATTCATATTATTTCTCCTTATATTTTTACTTATTTAAAAGATCAATCAAAATGGTTTAATTTTATTTACTTTACAAGAACATGAATGACTCCAGTATGAATAACAAAATCATACATAAGCTTGATATATACATAAGAAGATACTAAAATGAAAATAAAAATTCTTAAACTTAATTTGAAACTTAAATTGAAATAAATGCGTATTTTTTAGTAAATCTTATGTTATGGAAGTTAGTTAAGTAAATATCCGGTGCCTCACCCTATATTGAATCATGTGTTGTAAGTTAACCTAAAAATCCTAAATGAATGAATGATATGAAAGTTAGGTAGAGTAATTTAATGATTCATGGATTATTATGAATGCTAATATTATAGAAATAAAATTGAAGTATTGGTTGATGCATTTGTTTATATTTTGATAAATTATGCTTGAATGAAACTTGATAATGTTGGGGGCATTAACACTCATATTTTGGCTTATTGCATAAGATCCACATGCTCATTTGTAAAAGGATAAGGCTAACCTTAATAGGATAATATTAGGTTTATGAATAGATAAAAATGATTGAGAATTATAAGGAGATTTATTTTAATTGATATACTTTGTTATGATATCATATTAATTGCTCAAATTTTCCTATGATTGTTGAAGTTGATATTACTTTGAAGTAGCATCTTCCTTTTGGTATTCCATTATAAGGATTCATCTTGATATATTTATGCATGCATCATTAGCATTCGTAAAAAAATTGATAGGTATGGTTAAGTTCATTTTATATAATGTTGACCCATTTCTTTTATTATGGTATGGAAATTTTCTTCTCCCTCACAGAGGAGATATTAGTTTGGTTTCTTTTAAAAGTATGGATAATGAAATCATGAAAATTTAAGTTTAAGTTTAATTTTTTGCATTTTAATTAGAATGATTATTCACTAAGTTTTAAGTAAGCTTATTATCTTTCTCTCCTTTTTTCTTTCTCTTTTTAAGGATCCTTTTCCCTTAAATGCCACCTACCTTCCCAAACTAACTAAAGGTAAGCTTGCAACAAGGATTTCTCATGGCATAATAGTAAGTTTAATTTTTGACATTTCATCTTTTTCACACACATAATATTACATTATAATGAGCAAGCATGTTATTGTGCATTGGTAAGGCTAGTAGGAGGTAGCTAGTGGCAACTTCCTATGTTGGTCATAATCCAAGTAAGGTCATGTCAGATGAAATGAAGGAAAATAACTTTACTCTTTTTTAATAAAAAAATTTACTTTTAAGATATAAAATATTATTTTTTATCATATTTTATATTAAATAAATATTTTTTTATTTTTTAATATTTTAAAACTATATTGCTCTTAAAGATGTTTTTCTCTATAATAAAAGAATCTTAATTTTTTTGGATAAATTAATAGGATAAAAGCCTAAAAAAATAATAATTACATTCTAACTACATGAGAAGTAGAGACCCTAACATCACCATAAATTAACAAAATCAAATCTAGAGATGTATAATCTAAAATTCTTAAGTTCAACTTATGTTTTAGACTATAGTTGGCCAAGTAGTTAGTAGCATATTTATTATCTTCTCTGAATGTGTTAAGAATGTAAATTTGCTTGTTTCTAAATAAATATTTGTCATATTTAAAAAATATTATTATCATATTATGAAACATGCTCATCTTATCCATTAACATATTAACTAGTAACTTGGAATTAGTTTCTAAAACTATGTGACAATAACTTTTTTGCCAAGTTAACTAAAATTCATGAAACAACCCCATGACTTAACCAAAATTGATGAACATATACCTAGGTTACCAAAGAAACCTCCCATCCAAAGGCCTCAATCATCTCTATAAATTCCATAGTAGTTCGCTATCCTTAGGTTTTACTTGGAAGCTCCATTTATGTTCAAATTGATCTAGCTAGAAGTAGGAATTGCCTTAGAGAAATATACCAATTACATGGATGTAGAATGATAACCTATAACAGTATTTTTCACTATATTGTGGTATTCCATAACATAATGCAATATCGCAACTTGTGAGCTCCTTAGGTGTTGGAATCTAGGTTTGAAAAGGGCCATATTGCACTATTTCTATATATGCCAAGTCATTGCCCCTTAAAGTAATACCCAATCTTCTACTATATTCTTTCCACATAAATTAACCTCAAACCAAACACACTAAAAAAGGTTTTATGCTTCACATCCTTAAAACTATTATATATTGAAATTGCCAATTGTTAGTCCCAAAGAGTATAAATTATTTTCTCCACCCATTGATGACATATGTTATAAGAAACTATTCCAAAACTCTTCTTGCTTCATTTCTCATTTGTTAATAATACATTATTACATTATTTGCACAGAAAGAAGTGTACCTTCTTAGGATTATCCTAACTCTAAATTTTATTCTAAAGTTGTTAGTTGCTAGTTGCTAGTTGGATTGTGGGCTGCTCTGTTATAGTATGCCTTTTTAACACCGAATTCATTATTTTTTAAAGTTTTCCATCATTAAGAATCAAACCCAAGCTCACTAACAAGTGAGGGAATCATTGCTTCCTTTAAGCACATTCCACTATCCAAATAATACAAGAATAGAAAGAAATTCCAGCTTCATTCCTCATCCAAATAGTCTGCTACCTTATTGTTTAGCATATTAAAATCTAAGTTTTAGTCATATAACCCTTAAGATAAAACTCACTAATCCAACAAACCTTTCAAAAGTAGGTGCATTGACCATTATTGACTTCTTTCCCTATGCCTTTTATAACATATTTTTATACTTTTCCTAAATTTTTCCATAATGAAGAGTTTAGATTTTGAACAATTACTTGATTATGCCAATTACAATTATAAAGATATTTGTTTCTCATTATTGATGGCCAAAGTGAATTCCCTTCAATAAGAAACTTCTAAACTAGTTTTATAAGGCAAGCCTCATTCATTAATGTTAAGTTTTTAAGGCCTAGTCTCCTATAATTTTTTTTGGGAGATGTTATAATCTCTTATGGTATCATATGTATCTTCTTTTTAGAGCACTCATGACCTTATATAAGCTTCTTGACCTTTTTTTTATTTTTAAAATATTTATCACATGGATAGAGGCAATCTGTGTGATATATGTTGGAATAGCTCTTAATATAGACTTGGCTAGAATTACCTTTTCTATTAAGAAAGACATTTCATCTGTTATTAAGCTAATTTGTCTTGAATCCTTTTAAGAATATAAGAATAAGTATTTCTGATAACTCTTTTGTGGATAAAAAGGACCCATAAGTACATTCTCATATTTGAGGATTTTGTAAAGCCATATCTAGTTACAATTTGAGATTTTAGAACTTAACTCAAATTTAAGAAAGAAAATATTCATTTTGGCATTGTTAACTCCTTATCCTAACATTTTTCAAAACACTCTAAAATGTTTAAGAGCATTTTCATTTGATTAATTGATACCTTCCTAAAAAGAAGGAGATCATCTGCAACATAAGATGCAAAATACCTAGTTTATTTTGCC
Source organism: Sindora glabra (assembly GCA_020226215.1). Lineage (NCBI taxonomy): Eukaryota > Viridiplantae > Streptophyta > Magnoliopsida > Fabales > Fabaceae > Sindora > Sindora glabra. The sequence continues at coordinate 2,024,134 of CM035227.1, forward strand.
CTATTCTTAAAGGAGTTTATTTTTGCAAATAAGATGGGATAATTTATCCATGCATTAAACAAAGATATATGGAGAAAAAAGAGCCTTTTGCTAAATACCCCTCGATGGGAGATTTCTCAATTTTACTTTCATTATATAAAACATTCAAAATAGGAGGCTTTATCCACTCCATAATTAAGTTTCCCAATCTCTCATCCATTTGAATTTGGCCCAGAAATCTTGAATGAATTCTTAGTTTAATCCATCATAAAGTGAATCATTTTTTGAACAATAATTATATCATCCTGCATACACTTACCATATACATTTACCAGGAACAAAGTTTACCTAGAAAAAGGAAACTAAATTAGATAATAATGGTTCGATACAATTCACTATGATTTTGGTGACACATTTATATATAACATTACATAATGATATAGGCTAAAATTAATTAACAAACTCTAACTTATTTATCTTCAGTATGAGACAAATGAGGGTTCTATTCACCCAGTGAATATCTCCACTATCAATTATGTGTTTCACAAACTGGAACATACTATCACCTACAATCTCTCGAACATAGCTAGAAATCCATCCTCCTTTGGGGATTTAGTAGCTCTTATAGAAAACACGACTTTCTTCAACTCCTCTAAGCTTATTTCCCCCTCCAAAATATTATTCTAATCAATGGCAATTGCAAGATAAAAAATTCTGGTGGTAGCTAATATTTATTTTGAAAGATCATTTATGAAAAGGCTTTTAAAGAAATTACAAATAAGATCTTAAAACCTACTTTTCTCCACCCATTCTTTAGTCTAATTTAATTTCTTAACACTTTAATTCTATTCTTGCTTCTCCTAATGATAGCTTTAGAGTGATAGCACTTGGTATTCTTATCCCCTTCTCAGAGCAAATTAGCTTTAGAATTTTTATGCTAGAAAATCTTCTCTTGATAGAGTTTTAGAAAGTTCTCTTTGCAACTTCTTCTCTAGATCCCAAAGGAAAGGGTTAGTCATCCTTTGTTGAACATTGAGTACCTATTATTCTCACTAATAGATTACATTTTCACTTCTTCATGTGCTTGAATACATTTTGATTCCCCCTCTTCAGGATAATTCTTCAACTACATCAAATTCCTTGCATAAAAGAACCCTAAATTTTTATGAAATCATCGATAGGTTAAGACAATCCTTTCCAAGCAAATTTATGTCTAATAATACAGGATAAATTTATTTTAAAGATACTTTAAACTCACTTTCTCTCCTAAATCCATTGTAAAATTTATTATTTATTAGAAAGAGTGTACAATACATTCAAAATAATAGGGTTAAGCCTTTCTCATTCATAAAACTAGCATTGTCATGTGCCATTTATGGCGATTGTAAGATAAAATTTCACATTAAAATATATATTTTATAATTAAATTAATTTGAACATCAAATTTATAAAAATATATTTAATAAATTATAATTACAATGATTTTCAAGTTTTAATCTCACGGATTTACACATTATATGTTATAATAAATAAAGGGAGAATCCATTTAAAAAAAATAAATAGGGGAATCCATTTTCCTTTTTTTTATAAAAATTCTAAACTACAAGGTATGATTTCAGTTGTTTGTTAAAGATAAAATTTAACTCTATAAACTGAAAATTAAAAGTTCATGAGGAAGAAAACATAAAGTATATTACTAAATTGCTATAAGATCTAAAGTCTACATCGTGTAGTTTTTAAGATGAAAAGGAAATGAAAATTGTATAAATTAAATAGCAAATTAAACTTATGCAGTTCAAAGTAATTGGGATGGTTAAAGAAAAAAGGCCAAAATTAATATAAGCATTGGTATTTAATTCTTCAGAGATTTATAATGAGGCGTCAGTATAAAAGCTTTTATTATTATTATTATTTTTTTATTTTCATATCAAACCTTCACAATAGCTCAAATTTTTCAGTTACTCTAAATGTAATTAACATTTATTATTAAAATCAAATATGACTTATAAACTGTTATTTTTTTATAATTTTTTATATTAGATATTTATGTATGAGAAATTGTAATTAGTTATGCCTTATAAATATAACTTTAGGGGATTTTTTTTTTAATTTTCAATAAACAATTATGTTTATAGATGGAATACAAAGAATAAATAAGAGAAAAGCATAACTCTCGTAAAACAACTGATATTAAGTTTGAATTTTTAACAGGTAATACAAAGTTTATACATTACAAATAAATAATTAGACTACACTTCAAATGGTGTTATTTGTTTATATTTAATGTTTTCATCTTCATATACAAATACATCTGATGCATATTTGAAAATTTAATGATTTATATATGTAAATAGTTCGTAGGTAATCGTTTCATCAACATATATGACTTGTTTTAGATATTAGTTGCGGTATCTACAAATTTATTAAAGTTATTTTACTATTTTATTGAATTTGAAAAATACGTTGTTAATAAAACTTGTAAATTTTTTTAATCTTCTGATTTGTGATCAATTCAATCAATTTAGTTATATATATATATATATATATATATATATATATATATATATATATATATATATATATATATATATTCATAACTTATATCTAACTAAAAGATGGTTTGATTCATTTCAAATCTTTATGCTTAGTAAGTTATAGCATTAATAAATCAAGCGTGGAATAATCTCATCTTTAACATCAATAATTAATTAATTAATTAATAACTGAAAAAAAATTAAACATTAAAAAATAAAAAAACCAAAAACATACATGTGACCACACAACTCTTATATTAATTATTAAAAAGTAAAAAACAAATCCATAAGCCCACGTACTTTTATATTTGTACATAATAAATTTCTAACATCTCATATTTAGCACGGATTGTAAAGTCATGAAAATATATAATTCGATATATATTTAATTTAAAATATAACATTTAAAATTGATATCAAGAAAGTATTGCTAAAATTTATATAAATAGATGTGATTTTGATTTTCTAATATTTTATAACAAAATGGATTTTTAGTTAATTATTTCAATTAATATTTTTATATTAAAATTTTTACTTACTTAAAATATTTTTTAATAAAATAAAATATATTATATCTATACTAAATAATATTAACATTTTAGTTATGAATTATAGGGGTGGATAAGAAAAATAAAAATATGCAATAAAATAAATAAAAATAAAAGAAATAGTACTTGAGTTGCAAAATAATTAAAGTAAAAAATAAATTATGTACTTAAGTGATTTAATTAAATTAAATTTTCAGTTTATTTAAAATTTTTTATAATAAAAATATAACATATCATTTTATACATATTGAACTCAATTATATTAGCAAGTAGGCTGTAAACGATAGATGAGCACTTGAATGAAAAAGAGAAGAATATTCAATAAAACAAACAAAATAGTGAGTGAGTTGTGAAGTACCGAGAGTTGAATATAAAATAAGTTATTAATTATTTAAATAAAATAAAATTTTAATTTATTTAAAATATTTTATATAAAAAATATATTATATCATATTTATATTATTCAATAATTGTGTCATTTAAATTATAAATAATATAAGTGAATAAAAAATATAATAAATCAAATAAAGAAGAAAGTGTGTGTAAAATATAAAGCAATATAAGAATTAAACAAAAATTTAAAACTTAAAAAGGTTAAACAAAAATAATGAAAGAACTAAATGAAAAAAAAAAAGAAAAAAAAATAAATGTTGAAGGTGGGGCGGGAGTTGCACGTGGTTGGTAAATTTAAAAAACAAGAGGACAATTAGGAGACATTATAAATAAATAATAAAATTAATTTCCAAACTTTCTACAAGTTCAAATTTTATTTATTTTGACAGAAGATATTTTTATTGAAAATTTTTATGCGCTTGCATAAAATAAAATAATATATCATCATATTTTTTATATTTAATATTAAATAAACAGCACATCTTTTATTATTTTATTATAATAATTTATAATTATAATATAATTTTATGAAAATTTTTTGGCAGAACAAACACACCCTAAGCGTTATGATTATGCAGGTTCCATAGCCCAATTAGTAGCTATTCAAGAATATACTTAAACCCTGTGCATCAATTAGCTAATTACATTCATTGTTAACTAATAATTAACTACATAAAATAAAGATATTTAAAAAAATAATTTAGTTATTATTAATTATTTATAACATATAAATATATAAATATATTTTATAATTTATTCAAATATTATTTAACTTTAATATACTTTTGAATTTTATATATGATTTATCAAATTAAAATTTCTTTTACAAAGTATATTATTATAATTAATTATTTATTAATTTTAAAATATAAATTATTATATTTTTAAAAAATACATATTTATAATTTTTTTAAGTTCATAGTGAGAGAAAGGAGAGGAATGATAAATTTATACATATGAATAAACTGGGAAATGATTTCTTATAACATATAATATTGGAAGAAAAAGAAGGAAAAAAAAAAAATAGAGAAGACTTCATAATATTGGGGTGATTAAAATTTATCTTCATCAACTTTAGAAGATTGGTCACCCTTTAATTCATATAAAATTTAAAATTAACATACATTATTAACTTAATTTTCCATTCATCAAATTACATGAATTTTTAAACAAAAATTATAATAACTTGGTATGTTAGCTCATCGCACATAATTTTTATATATAATTAATAAATTTATCATAATTAGATCTATAATTTCAATAAATACTTAAAAATAATTTATAAATTTACGTAAAAATGATAAAATAAATTATCATATTATAATATTATAATTATAATTTTATTTAAAATATTTGTAAAAAAATCATATAAATAAAATAAAAAATTAAATCAGTATTAATTCCAAGTGTAAGATGAAAATATCAAAAATTTCATAATTGAAGAGTATAATCAAAATTAATAATGAATGTTAATTTTAAAATAAAAATATTAGATGTGATGAGTATTAATTCCAAGTGCATAGTTTAAGATGATAATATCAAAAGTTTCATAATTGAAGAGTATAATCAAACCATCTTAAAATTAAAGAAATATTTTACATTTTCCCCAAGAATATTAGTCAAGCGAGTTCTAAAGTAGAGGAGCAATGAAGTTAGAAGCACACTATTAACTAAAATCAATTGTTCTTAATTTGTTTGTTTGTCAAATCCATTTATTTATATCAAGTTACTTAAAATAGGGAAAGGGCGCACACAAATTTCTTACCACGGAAATAAAGAGATATTACGTTTCTATTTACACATGGATGAAATATGCTATAATACAAGAAAAAGATATACAAATTAAGAACGTATCTATTACATTGAAGAGATAATTAGGTATAATGTATTACATGTGATCGCATAGGTAATAACTAGTATATTATTTATAAATAATTTTTTTAATAAATCTTTGTTAATCAGCTAAATAAAACACAATTCTTCCAATATTTTCGAATTAACTAAATAAAAATCAAAATCAATCAGCCAATTAAACATGCTGTTTAGTAAACAGTATGCTTAACTTATTGACCCAATAAATCACCCGAATCAATTAAAAGACGATAAAACAGCCCCTCTCAATGCAGATGTTTCAAACAATCAACTGCATCAATACTCCATGGAAGGATTTTGCTTTGCTACAATACATCTTGAGTTTTTATTGAGTAAAATCACAATACTTCACATTTTTTATAAAAAACGAACGTGTACAAATTTTACATGCAATAAATACATAAAAAAAATTAAAATTCCATCATTTAATGCTACAACAAAATATTTTTTTTTTATTTTCTATGAAAGCTCTAACATTTAATATAAAAGTTTCAATTTTTCGTAAAAATTTACAAGAATATGTATTGCTCCGACTTTTTTTCAAGAGCATACCAAACCATAACCCATTATAAATATGTCGGTGCAAAAAAAAAATAATTTTACAAAAGATGAGACGATTTTTTTTTCCCAAACTCGTTTTTTATTGATAGAATATGCCACTTTAATATTATTTAACCATGAATATATCTTCGACGGAAACCTACAATAAGATTTGAGAGAGAGAGAGAGAGATCACACTTCCATACGAGAACATGTACCGATACCCTTTTTGGTTGGCTTGGGAGCCGGCGTGCTAGATAGAGCGCATTTACAACAAACAAACTTCAGATATCTCAGCGGACATGGGCAGCAGATAATTGAGCACAATATACATCAGCCATTTGGCTGTGCATATTGTCTCCACGTATTTCGAGCTTCCATACTGCATTCACCAGCTGCTAGACAATGATGCCAAAAAACAGAAAAAATTAGCCACAAATCAAGTGAATGCAGCACTAACCTTCAGTAATGATGGATGAACCACAGAAATATGGGTAATTCTGCTTACCAACAGATCGCCAATTACTGGATTTTATAATGACAGACAGCATTAAAATCACAATTTTGCTTGAGGGTATGTATGTCATGCAGCCTTCAAATGCACAATCTCTTTCTCTCCTTCGCTTTAGAAGAGGTACCAAGGACCAGGACCATACTCGAGTGCGCATAGATCTTCCCACATCAACTAAAAAATGAAATGGCTAACCTTGCAAATATGTTGAACAGCCACCACACGTCTATTCATTCTTCAAAAGAGAATAAGACCTTTGGCAGCCAGGATCTGGTTTCAAAACTCAATACAGAGCCCAACTTGTCCCTAACCAATATAGGTAGCAATCCATCGAAGCAAATACCAAAAGCTTTGGTGAAATATTCTATATAGAAAACTGAAAATACACCTGCAATTCATAATATTGCCAATCAATTTAAACCAAATTGTCTTGCCACGTCTCAGAACGCAAAAAGAAACTTGTCATCAAATAACACGGGGGAAGGTGGTTTACTTTCACACACTTAAAAGTTACAGGGAACCATGAATACACAAGAACAAGACTGCTGTGTGCCACATTTGACATCTATGTACAGCATAGGAGCCAAAGCCTGAGAAGTCTGTATTTTTTACCAACAAAATATTTGTAGTCGCTTTTGGAAATTGACCTTAAGGAGGAGCTATGCAATAACTAATCTTGCAGCAAATGCAGTCTCCATGGATGATACTGGAATATTCATTGACCAAAAACATAGGATAAAGATGTAGCAAACCAACACGCATTTGTGACTTCATATAGAGGAACCACCTTGATCAGATTCGCAGCTGGAAGAACAAAATACAAAAATTGGTCAGCAATAAGTCTAACGTATATGGATGATAATACCCACAGCAGGCCTGCAGCAGAAAAAATCAAGTCTGAAATATGAACCAGAAAATTACCTTTTTGGTCATTTATTTGGCAGAAGATATGCGCTGCAGAGATGAAATCCAGCTGCTTGAAGGACCAACTTTACTCCCTTGCTCCTGTCCACGGTTAGCAGCCTCAGTGGACAAGACAGGCTTTAAGGAGCTCCTTTTTAAGTTACCAGCATGTGAGTATGAAGTAGAGGGCATGTTTGCTTCCTCAAAAACCTACAAAAGCGAACGTCTGTTTCATAAATTGAAAATTAAGCATTTGCAACCACAAAAATATGACTCGAACTTGGAATCCACTTATATGGAACATGACTTACATTCTTATCAAGAGGTTCATCAGAAATAAGATTTTTGCCAGCAGGTGATTTAAACTGCATTTTTACACCATACCCAGTTGCATTGCTCGATCTAACACGTTCTGAGACATCTGCAGAAACAACTGGCATTCAGGAAATTATGAACAAGCACATGCTTGAGTAATTTTTTTGTATTTAACATGCATGAAAAGTGAAATACTATGTACATTTTTCTAGAGGAGCTAAGTCAAATTAATGATAAAATTGTATCACAGAATACAGACACCATATCCAGAATGAATTTAGTTTGAAACTCATTTGTACATGTCTTCATAAGTAACAATTGCATAGGGCTGAATGAGTTGAAAGTGCAAAAAGTAGATGTATAAGATCTGACCTTGATGGTTGTCAACATCCAATGCCACTGCACGGCTGTTACTCGCTCCTGGAATCTGCTGTGATATGTTGAAATTCAGTACTCTTAGAATTCAAATTGCAATTTCTTGTAACAAGCCACACATCAACCCCCCCCCCCCCCCCCAAAAAAAATAAAAAAATAAAATAAAATTGGAAAGCATAAGTAAATAAGAAGAAACGCCCACATATGAAGTATACTTACAGATATGCGTGGCTGAACTCTATTCTTTTGAGCCTGCTGGTATTTTAAGATGGTCCAATCAAACACATAATCAAATTCATAACCTGCATTAATAGCAACAAATGAATCATACTATGTCTTACACCAAAAAGGAAAGAGGGTAAAGGATAGATAATGGGGCTGTCATACAAATTTCAGCCAAATGTATATTATTCAAAGACTTATTAGAATAATTAATCACCTTCTCGAGCAACTAAGTCACGAAATAGGCGCTTCAAGAATCCATAATCAGGTCGCTGATCAAATGTCAGAGAGTGGCAGTAATGGAAGTATGAAGCAAACTCCACAGGATGAGATTTGCATAGAACCTTAGGAAAATAAAAAATGAAATTAGTATCTAAACTGAAAACCATTCATAAAACAGATAAATGGCTAGATACTCACCTCAATAGGTGTTGATACTTTCTTCTCACATATCTTATCATACTTTTGTTTCTTTGTTGCAGCCTTCAGACCTTGCCAAGGAAGGCTGTAAAAAAATTGAAAAAAAAAAAAATATTAAACATAGAAAATTTCTTTATATAATTGAGAGAGGGGAGAAGAGGGAAGTTGTCTATCATGTGATAGCAAAAACTACCACTAGTAATCTGGTCCTGTTAGTAAACATGTATAATAAAAGCAGATTAAGCAGACAGCTTACCTTCCTCTCAGGAAATAGAGAAGCACATATCCTAATGATTCCAAATCATCCCTCCGGCTTTGCTCTACAGAAAATGTAAAATGAGGAAATAAGTTTTTTTTTTTTCCCTTTTTTTGGGAGTAGGTGTCAAATAACTTCTAGCTGACTTACCAATTCCAAGATGAGTATTGCAACTTGCATAACGCGCAGTCCCTGTTAAGTTTTTGTTCTCCCTGTGTAATATAATTGTTAGCGTGGTAAAAACTATTGATACAAAGTTATTTTGCATTATTTCCAGTGGATAAAAAGAGAAGGAAAGATAGGGACAAAAAAAATCGTTTTGAAAAAAATACATTCAAAAATCACATCCATGAAATTTGATCAAGTATAATTGCTTAGATATGGAAAAAGTTTCCAAACCATCCAAACCAAGGGGGGGGGGGGAAAAGGGGAATTTTAACCACTTGAGTTGAGAAGTACCTGTAAGGAATGTGGCGATTGGTCATCGAGTCCCGATATCTTTTTGCAAGCCCAAAATCAATTATGTATACCTTACAAGTAAACATAACCACAAAAATATAGTACCATGATACCAACAAATAAAGGATGGGAAGGAACAACACCAATCAAATCTAATTAATAAGATTAATAACAAGAATTACCTGGTTAGCCTTCCGACCAAGTCCCATGAGAAAATTATCAGGTTTTATATCTCTATGCAAAAATCCCTTAGAATGCACATATTCTATTCTGGTGATCTAAAGAAACCATTATCAAAAAGGAGAGTTGGCGTCAAAGGATATAAGAAAATGCGGTGGCATGTTGCCTCTAACAGAAGTGTCAAGTGAAGAACACTTGTCACAACCTGTACTTTGAAGTGAAGTGTCTGTATTTCATTTCCAAGAATTATAAAGTCATGCTCATAGCTTACCATTTGATCAGCCAACATTAGTACTGTCTTCAAAGAAAACTTTCTTCCACAATAGACAAAGAGATCCTCAAGACTGGGTCCCAGCAAATCAAGAACAAGCGCATTGTCCTCCCCATCTATGCCAGACCATTTTATGCTTGGAATACCACCTACGTCACAAAATTTAGATGTGCAATCAAACCCAAATTCCAATAGTTACAAATTGTACGAGATCATATACCAATTCTCTCACTCACAGAGATGTACACAGACAAAGAGAGTAAATGTTTTAACATTGCAAAACGCATACTTCCTCCTTGAAGGATATTGTACAATTTAGCCTCATAAAGCAACTGTGGATGCTTTGTTTTACTGTTTTCCTGCAACAGGCAAAATCCGGAAGAGTAAGTATTTTCAAGTCCAAAAGCTACATAATCTATAATATCTATGATTTTGTTTTACACAAACAAGATCAATAATACACACTAAATCGCACATGCATGCATATTCGGATACGCAGACCCCGAACTTCAATTCATAAGATTACAAACACACCAATATTCTTAAGCCCCATATAAATACAGCAATTATCGGAGACTTACGATCTTCACAGCAACGATCTCGAAGGTGTCGATATGAGTTGCTGCAACAGGGAAAAAATTGACGAATGAATTAAAAAAATAAAAAAAGTAACCCATATATAAGAATTCTAATATCATTTTCAGCAGGGAAAGGAATCTGACCGAGGTAGATTTCACCGAAAGATCCGCTTCCGATCTTGCGGCCGAGCTTGTACTTGCCGGCAACGATGCGTTCCATGTTCAATATTAAATCGAATAGGTACTCTATCTGCACATGGAACCAAGAAAATTGATTTCTTCAGGCTTCGATCTGAAGAAGAAATTAAAAGGGTCTATTTATTAGCGTGACTGCTGGCTTTGCATACATGCCTATTCCAGCAACGAGGGATGGAGGCCACACACGGAGAAAGGCGGCGTAGAAGGGCAAGATGGACAATGTGTACCAAGGAGGCGGGGGTAACTTTGTAACCACGCCGGGTAAGTGCGTTCGTTTGTTGACTTTTTATTTCCCACGACCCCCCCCCCCCATTATTTCCAATTTTTTCAATGAAGTAAATAAAATTGGAGGATACAGGGCCTTCTAGGATCCAATTCTGTACCCTCGAGGCCGAGAGCAGAAACGGGCCGTGCAAAATATCTTGCCCAGGTCCGAATGTCAGCCTACTTAAGACCCAAAATAAAAAGGCCACACTAATCATTTTCGATATTTTAAGAGTAAGGAGTGAATTTTCTATGAATTCCTTGTTTTGTTTCGCAGGAAATCGGCAAACGTCGGAGACAGGAGCTCTCTGGGTCCCATTTATTTACGTTTCTGCTCTCCTTTCCGTTAAACGTTAGTGTGAAATGTGACTGTTTGGCTGACGTCAAGTCTAAGGCTTGGTTTGGTTACACAGGAGAGAAGAAAAAAAAAATGAAAGGAGAAAGAAAAAAAAAGGATAGAAGGTATTCTTCTTTATTGTATTGGTTAGAGAGAAAATAGGAAAAAAAGAAAATAGAAAAAAATATTTTCTTTTAAATTGTGTTTGGTTAGAGAGAAAAAATAGAGGAAAAGTTATTTAATTTTGTTTAGATGAAAATAAAATTAGAAAAAATTATTAAAATAAAATGATCACAATACCCTCAATACATAAAATAAAAAATTATACTATCAATACATCAAATTCATTGAATAAAATGAGTTTGTACTAATTCATTTATATTAAAATAACTTAATATACGTGTACGTATAGAATATTTTTAAATAAAATGTTTGATGAAATTTCGTTATGAAATGTGATATATCTTTATCATTAATATATTACTTTACATCTTATTCACGATAAAATCCCAAGGCAGCTTTCCTTTGATGCATGCTCTTTACATTCTCAAATCTTTGAAATTGTCAAATTACAAAATATTGATTGTTACAATTTATTTGAGTTGTCATTGTAAGCAAATTTAAATATTCATTTTATTTAAAATATTATTCAAGAGTTAAAAATTATACTAACAATAGATTGGTTTAGTAATAGTGGATTAAGTCCTAAAATATTTTAGATTTAGTAAAGAGTTTTGAATTTAATTTTTTGAGATGCTATTATGTGGAGGAAATTTATTCTTTATGATTGTAATTTCAAATAAAAATTAGTTTTCTAGTAAAAGATATGGACATATGTTGGGAGCATAAAAAAAAATTGGAACTTGTATGTAAGTTGCATAGTTCATAAAATCTTTTATTTTGATTTCAAGACCCACTATAGAAAGATTTATATAATTTTTGATTCGCTAAAATCTAGAAAGTACAATTGATATTTGCACCCTCTAGTATATATTTGATAGATATTTTCAACTTTATAAAATTAATTTTAGACTATAAATTTGATCATGGACTTCTAAGTAATGTGTTTAGTTGCTTATTTGAAAATAATCTAAAATAAATTTTTTTCCTCTCAAATTAAATAATGTGGCTAATTAAATTCATAAATTGATGAATAAATTTAATTAATTTTAATTTAATAATTTTTAACATTTTCATATTATACTAAATTTAAAAAAATTATAGTACAAAAATTGGAAGTTTTTCAAGAAATCATAAATATAATTTGAGACTTTGTGATCAAAATGAAATAAGGTTCAATGAATTTGATAACATACTTTCATCTGTGACCTTGTTACGCTATTAAAAATTAGGTTTTTCATGTCTCAAATGTGAAGAGCAAATTCAATGCACGTCTTTGTTACATATGACAAATCCAAATTTTGCTCAAATTTTATTTTCAACCGTAAATTTTCATGATTTAAATTGAAAATAAAGCAATTTTAGATTGCGAAATGGCAGAAAATCCACCCTATTACCTACTATTACATAAAAAAGGTAAAATTGTTTATTAAGTTTAAATGTATGGAAAAAAGCATTTGATAAAAATCTAATATCAATTTATGCGTATAAAAAAGGCTTTTTATACATAAAAAAACATCTTTCCAGATTCCAAATTGGATTAGGCTAGGTTCTGAGTTGACTGGCCTAATTTGTTTGGACAAACCAATGGCAGAACGAGACTCGATTCCAAATTTAAAGCTAACGATGTAGAGATCACATGATCTAACTACTAGAAAGGACAAAACCTAATGTCCTAATGCTGCCTTTGACCTCTAATTGAGCTCCTTCCTCCATATTGGTGAGTGATAGTATTGTTTAAGGTCATTCCTACATTGGTAGCAACTCACAACAACAGTGTTGCAACCAATGTCAAAGAGAGATAAGAGGAGAATGGTTGGAGAGAGAAGGACAACATTCTCATTTTGCATAACATTCATCTGGTAAAAGAAGAAAAAGAAGTAGAGAAACACTTACCAGTAACTTGCAAAAGCTAAAGTAGAAGCAACAAGGCTTCAAATGCAGAAACTGTAATAAAAAATGTAGTAATCTTACATTGATTGGAGAGAATAGAGAAACAAAAGAGATAGTTCTAGACATAAGGTAGTAATGGAAAAAAAATTAAACATAGTGCAAACTTCTCTTTGGTTTTCTCCCCACTCGTGGAGAAACAAAAATGGGTGGGATCCATAGTTTGCCATTTGTTGCATTTTCTTTTCTCTTTATTTTTCTCCTACAATCCAACATAAGAAATTATCGTTTTCTTTGCCAATTTCGTCTCCCACTTTTCCTTTTCTCTTGTTTTCTTTGCAACCAAACAAAGGGTAAATCTTGGTTTTGTTATAGAAATTTTTGAGAGTGCAAAATTACCATAAGATAATTGGTGCTGTGTTTGATCTAATATATAAATTAATTTATAATTTATTAATTAAATTATAAGTGAATTTTTACATATATTAAGTGTATCATTTTTATTCAATAAAATAAATTTTTATTCAATAAGTTTTATAAGATAATTTCTAATTTATAAATTAATATCTTTTCAATATTTTTTCAAATTTGTTTTGAATCTTTTAACTCAATGATAATTTATATTCTAATTATGTAAATAAATATTTAATATATTTTTGTTAAATTAATATAAATAAATAATTATGTGATGTTATAAAATTAAACTAATTAAATTTTAAGTTATTATATTATTATTTTAAATAATAAAATGAAAAATATATATGGAATATCATAAATATAATGAATTAAATTTTAGATAATTATATTTTTATTTTAAATATTTTATTCCATTAATATAACATGATTTTAAAAATAAATATAAATTAATTTAATTTATATATTTATTTATATTAACACGTCTTTTTATATTATTTTATATTTTTTGATTAATTTTTTATCGAATACTTCTAATATATTTAATTAACTTATCAACTACCAATTAAATTACTAATTAAATTATCAATTACTTACACCAATAAGAGCTTATTCTTTCAAATAAGCTTGATAATATCTAAAATATTCTATCAACGCAATATTAGTCTGCTTAATATGACTTATATATCTAGTTGGCACTTGGCCAACCAACCCAATCCATGATCGACCTATCTTGCCTTGATGATAGCAGCTTTCAAGCTCAATTATATGACCAATCGGTTTATTCAACATCTGCTTGAGAGTGTGCTTGGGCAAGGGCTTTATCAAGGACGGATTCCCTGGAAGAACAGCAGGGGCTGGTTGCTCCGTTATATGCATGCTTCCTTGGAAGATCAAGGAAAAGAGATGACTACTATCCATATCATATTAACTGGGGCTGATCTCCTGACCCTTGATCCTTTTCAAGGCTGCGCTAGAGAAACCCTGGGAAAAGGCTTTCATTCTGAAATTACTAGGTAAATCCATAAGATGAGCTATGATAACCTTCTCTTAAAAATCCAAATTATGTGGAAACCGAGTGGGGAAGTTGAAGCCCAAAGTGAATTGGCGATAAGGAATGCCTTTTGTCTTATGCCTGATGGTCTTTAGAGTGTCACATCGTGGAAAATCCAGATGTATTACACCCTTCTATATACATATACACACCTCCAAGGGTACACACTCTATAAGGGAATCTTCACTCTTACTCTCACTCACATTTTATATTACTTTTTCTTACAAGATATTGATTGAAGTATGGAATGTCGGAATGGCTATTGAGAACTCTCCATCCACTGCCCTCCTCTGATGCAGTATGTTTATATCTTACAGTTCACCTTAAAAATTGGAATATGTCCCAGACCAAATCGGGAGAAATCAAAATTAATGCACCAAACACTTCTACAAGTTAGTTTATAATTCATTAATTGATAATATAGATTATTTGTTGTGCCAAACACGCACACACACATGAAAAACTGAATCTTTTGCCCTGCCCAAACTTGCATCCCCGCAGCCATCATTTGCTGCCATTCCCAGCGGTTGAAAGAGTCTGCGAAGGAATGAAATTCTAAACACGTGGAAAAGGCTTGGTTTTTCTACGGGAGTAGGGGCAGAATGTTGCTGGCCCAGGAAAAGGAATTATGGAGGTGGGCGCTAAAGAACCAGCATGGATGTTGGTGCTGGAGGAGTAACTGGAGTTCTGTTTGTAATTGGCTTGTGGTTGTTATTTTCTCTCTAATCTGATTTACTCGTCAATTAAGATATTACCAAAACATTATGAACCGCTTTTATCTTGCAAGTCACTATTAGACAGAGCGTTGGTGTCTAATTAGATATTATACGGAGTTTGAGCAACAGTTTTACCTCAGTGTTTCTGCAAGGATTAATTTTGGTGCAGGGAGTGATGTACCAATCAGGGATGTGTTTGAGGCGTGGATGCCATTGGACGTGAAGCAATGGAGAGTGAGTGAGAAAAAGAGTTCTCTGTATTTTTGTTAGAAAATTAGGGAGGAGACCTTGCAGGAGAAATGGAGAAACGGCACCAATAATCATTTAAAGAAATTTGAATATCGGGTGTAATTTATCATTTATAATTAGGCTTGGTGGGTTATTGCAAAAATTAATAATTGTGGCCGTTAAATGTAACTGACTCAAAATTGAAGTGAGTAATTTATATTTTTTTTCTTATTTTTATGATATTCTCTTAAAACTCCAGCTTTTGAAAGTTTCTTTCTTGCTTAAGTCCTGCGGGTAAATAAGCATATGCGATTCTCTATATTTTCTATCAATTGATGAGTAACAATATATTCAGACTCTCGGAGTAATAACCCATTAGGTGTTGGATGATGGAGACGAGACTTGAGAGCGTGGGAATTTGTTGAATATGGCATTGCTTGATAGATGACTCAACAAAGAACATTAATTAAAATAATTGAATTCCATCATACAAGCGCTTCAGTGAACAGCATTGAAATGTTTATTAGACATCCTAGAATTGTTGTTTGAAACACTCCGCAGGCAATTGTCCATTGAATCTTTTGAAGTCTCCACAGTAGTTATAGATCATGAAATTCTTCCTCACCCAATTCAACAGTCCCACCTGAGCATAACTAAGTTGGTGGTATTTGGGAGAAGTCCACCAATTTGCAGGGACATTGGAGGCACACTGGTCGACGCTAACCGGTCCATTCCACTTGCAAGCCCTTGCTCTAAAATGACGAAATCTGGCTATGAATGGTGCGCCACTCCAGTCAATCTTAACAAGCCCGCCTCTGGTGGCCCAGTTATCTGCATTCCATAGGCTGGTATAAACTCTCATTCCTTGCTTGTTAGGATAAGCAATCCCTTCATCTTCGTAGTTTCGGAATACACGAATGGGCAGACCATCAACATACCACCTGAGGAGATACAGTCACAGATTATATATGATACCTCAAATTCTTTCATATAGTTAGTTATAACTGAGGAGGAAGTGTAGCATTTTCATAAACTAACACAATTTCAGCGGGATTCCAGTGGATGGTATAATTGTGGTAATCAGCGGTTGGGTCAAACCAGAGATAGAATTGCTGCTCCCTGTTTCCTACTCCATCTGTATATATGTTTGTATGGACAATGTATGGCTCCCCGGAAACATTTCCTAAGAACTCGAAATCTATCTCATTATGCCGGCTTCCCGTAGATGATAGCTGCACACATTTTAAAGAAATAGACCATATTTTGTTCAAAGAAAATAGCATACAACAACGTAGATTTGTTTTGTAAGTGGCATGAAAGGACAACTCACATAGTATGCTGTAACTGTTCCCGCAGAGTTGCCAGCTACCAGCTTGATCAGCATCTCTATACTTCCAAATAGAAAAGCTCTCTTTGACAGGGCAGCAGATCCTGATGTTTGGTCGAGCACAAGTTGAAGGTCACCTCCGTTCCCCTGAATTGCTGCATGTTGAAGGCCCCAGCTAATGTACATGCTCTTTGAGAAATTTGCATCCACATGCTGCAATTGGAATGCAACTGCCAATGCCAACACCAACATACCAACTGGCATCGTATCAAATCTTGCCATGTTGTTCAGCAATCAATAGAATTGGAAAACTCGAATGCTTTAATCAAAGGATTGTGGTGTCTTTATATACAAGTCAGGCCTTGTATGGTGAAAGGTGAAATTACTCTGCTTGATAATATTTGAAATTGTTTTCTGAATTCCGAGCATATTGACGTATTCATAGGATTTGACGTTGTGAAATAATTGTAGGGGGAGTGGAGAGCCTGTAGAATTTATGTTGGGTTTCATAAATAAGTTTGGCTCCTCGTACGGTACAAGTCGTTTTCCATTTTTGGTTTGAAAAGAAACATTATATTGCAAAACAAGTAATTAATTGAAATTTAAACAAGGAGAGATTAAGTTGATGCTTAGAATGAAGGCGGAATTAGCTGGAACGCGGCTAGTATTGATGAGCTAAGCTCATTTGTTCTGGAGACGTGCGTGCATGTATGCCCGACTCAGAACAATGTAAAGCGTATTTAGTCATCTATCTTTTCAACTTGGTAAATAATTTTATCATGTCCATTGTACTTGTTTATTAGCTAAGTTAGAACATTAATGGTTAATGTGCGAACAAAAGGAAAAGAAGCCATACATTTTTTTTTATTAGAAACTAATGTTGATCCTATAGAATAAGTTATTAAATAGTCAATTTCCATCGTATAACGAAAATAATATAATAGGTAATTCATTATTCATTTTTTTTATATTTCTATCTCTCACACTTTTTTATATATTTCAATATTATTTTTTATTACTAAATAATCAAATAATACCAAATTCTATTATTTTTTATTAAAAAATTTAATAATTATATGTTTATAATAAACTTAAAAATAATATATATTTGCATTCTTTATTAAAAATCATTTAATATAAAAAATTGAAAAATTAAAGTTCTTGTGCTTTCACTATGAATTTTTTTCTAATTATAATTTTCATAATAAAACTTAAATTAACCATTTTATTATTATTAATCATAGGAAAAATTACACTCATATTTCTTAAATTTTAACTTAATTATACTTAGATTCCTTCAATTTTTAAAAAATTACACTCACTTCCTTTATTTATTAAAAACAAGGGAGTTCGATTTATATTTAAAATATAGAACAGAGAGGAAGTGAGTGACAGTGTATATAAAAAGAAATGTTAATATGTATTTGTAGCAATACGAGAGATGTGAATGTAATTACATTAAACTTCAGGTGAGTATAATTTACCCATAATCATATTATATATTTTTGTTATATCAAATATTTAATAAAATATTTATTATTTTTATGATATAGAATGCTATTGTCATTAATTTCTTCTTCTATATTTCATTTTTACATTATTTTAGTGTATCAAATGTAAAAATAGAATAGAATGTATATTTTATCACAGTCAATGCAGTCTACATAAGATAATATTGTAATATTTTCAAAAAAATTATTAATTGAACAAAATATAGAATATAAAAATTACATTCGTAGGAATAGCATAGTTCCCAACAATATTATTACTTTTAAGAATATATCATTTTGCAAACTAAACACTATCTCCAATCAAGTTTTTTTTTCTTAAAAAAAAAAAAATACAAAAGACGCGATAATTTGTGATCGGTCCCTTAGCAAGCAAATGCCGTACGTTTTGAGAGACCATCTTGCTGGCTGAAAATCTATAATCATTAATTTCGTTTTTGTATCCATAAAAGCTAGATATATATTTCAGCATAAATAGTCTAATTGTATTTACGTTAAGGACATACCGAATATAATTTTTTTAATAAAATAAGAATGATAATTCATTTAATATGTGCATATAAAATGTTGGGTTAAAAATCCAAAAATAAAAATTTTAAAATAATATTAAATATCATTTTATTGCTAAAATACCAACTATTAATATTACATCTTTTCTTAATGTTACTGATGTGAATATGATTACATCACAAGGCATGAAATATTAATTCTCTGATAAGGAATAACGTAAAGAAAAATAAAAATTTATAAATAGAAGATTTTTTATTTTTTATGCACAATGAGAGCTTTCATTCAAAAAATCCTCATCCCTTATTTCAAGAGTAAATCTCCACCCTTTTGTTATACCTTTTGATGTTAGGATTAGTCAATTACTAATTAGGTCCATGTTTAAAAATTTTAGCGCAAAGCTAAAATAAATTTTTATGCTCGAAATAATTAAAAATACTGGGAGCTCAACTACATTGCTAAATGAATTATAGATGAGAAAAATTATGATTAAATTATTGTGACCAGATAATTTTCCCATAGGATGACTTGATTATGTAGAAATTTGTGGTGATAAATTTTTATAATTATGCATAATCTCATGGTATTGGCAGTGGCGGGGTTTGACTAAAATTTTTGGGGGGAAAATTAAAAAAAATTTTAATATATAAAAAATTTATAATGTTATATAATTTTTAACATTTTATTTATTGCTAAAGATTTTGTAGATAATTTTATAATTAATCATTACTAAAAAAATTAAAAAAGTGAATAAAATATTGAATTAGAAGATATTAGAAATGACCTCAATTCAAAATAAATCTCTTTATTCTTTTAAGGACTTGAAGTTATCAATGACGGAATCAACTAGAATTTTTAGCTATTTCTTATTAAATATAAATTATCAATGATAAACAATAAATGTTCACCCAAGTTATTCTTCCCTGTGTCACTAATTTTTCTTTTAAAAAATTTATTAATTGTCTTATTCTTAATCATCTAAAAATTAACTAGTTGAATATAAATCAAATTAACTCATATAAACATTAAAATAAGAAATAACAATTAATATAATAAATTCATACAAATGAAATATTAAGAATGACACTGAGATAATTAAGCATTGAAAAAAATTAAAAAAAATTGATACTAAGACATACACAAAGTCTAAAAATGAGTTGAAAGAAAAAATGAAAATATTCAATATAATAGTTCAAATATTGAACAATTTTAAAAAATTTAAATCATGCTTTGAAAGAGTTGAGATATGTTGCTTTACATTTATTTTCATTGAAATTGGAGTTATTTACTATTATCTTGTCTTTATACAAGAAATTTAAGGAAATTATAAATGTCTTAAATTTAACTTCTCAAAAAAGTTAACTTAAGTGAAGAGGCCAGCATGTATATTATTTTTCAATTAATCAATTTAAATAGGGTAGCAAAATTCTTTATACAAGAAATTTAAGGAAATTATAAATGTCTTAAATTTAACTTCTCAAAGAAGTTAACTTAAGGTGAAGAGGCCAGCATGTATATTATTTTTCAATTAATCAATTTAAATAGAGTAGCAAAATTATTTATCTATGTTTTAAATTTAACTTCTTAAAGAAGTTAGCTTAAGCTAGCATGCATATTATCTTTAAATTAGTCAATTTAAGCAGAGTAGTAAAACTATTTATTTATATTTTATTTAATATTATATTATATTTTTTTTAATTTTGGTGTTTTAAATAAGTCTTTAAAATAATGTTTTGACCTTCAATTTTGTAAAATTACTATATATTCTCTAAACTATGTCATTTTGAACTAACAAAGTTATATATTTTAAACTTCATAAATTCTAAATACATAAGGAGTGAAAATATTTTGGAGAGGCCAATTAACATATATAAAAAAAAATTTACACACAATTACGCTATATTATTATAAAATTGTAAAAAATTGGCCTTCCAACCTATACTACGCTCCACCTTCGGATATAGGATTTGTGGGATAAGAAATTTAGAAGAGTCCAATTATCCTATTTCACATTTTGTACTTACTGCCGCCCTAAATCCCATGTTGTTCTTCATTTTTTCCTCCATTAACTTTCTCACACTCTCTCCACTCATTTCTCACTTATTTAGTCAATTCACTACGACCAATCCAATGCTAAATCTGCCTTAACTTCAATCTAATAAGTAGCATTCTATTTAAACAATTGCTTATTTTTATGAGATTTCTTATACTTTTTACTATTATAGAGTTATAAAAGAAATTTGGTTGGATTAGTTGTTTTTAGTTTAGGTGTTGTTATTTTTATGATGAATTTGAAGTTGTTGTTTTTATCATAAGTTCATTATGAATATTGATGGTTCAATTAAGACATTGAGGTTTTAAGTGAGATTGGAAATGAAAGGAATCAAATGAATAGTAATTTTTGCAAAAAAAAATATAGGTTTATATAGATAAATTGACTTACCAATCGAGTTTGGCAATTTTTTTATATGGTTTGAATCAATTGATAAATTAATTCAATTAGAATTCATTGAGAAAACTGATTTAATGGACTTCAGGTACACTCTATATAATCTGAATCAATTTTTCTAATATTTTAGTCATAAGGACACTTTAGTAATTAATGAAATATTTAATTTTTAACTAATATTCTTTAAATTGTTGGTAACATTTTACTGGTTCAGAACATATAATCAGTAATCACATGCCCATTGTGGGCAAGCAATAATATCTCGGATGTGATTAGCAGGAACTTGAGAATTATGATTGCTTAACCAATGGTAAAGTACCATCAGCCGTCACATATACGTTAGGAGGGCTGTTGAGTAGTTGAGGAGTGGCTAAGGGTTATCTCTCCATCCCACTAAATTTAACTGCCAGTTTATACTTTTTTATTCGAAATCGATCGGTTAAAACACTTTGATCACCTTAAAACAATTAATTCAGTTGTGATCAATTTGAAAATGGTTTGGTAAGAATTGAAAACTTGTAAATGTCTTCATGCTTTGATAAGTTTTTGATATACATGCTCTGAACAATTTTCTTTTTCCTTAACAAAAATAAGAAGAACCGTGCTTAATAACTCAATCCCCTTGAACCAGGTTTTCCTCCAATTCATTATCATAATTTGGCTAAATACACGTAATCCACTTATATTATACCTCACATGCAAAATACCACATGATAGTTTAAAAGGTGTAAACATTTAAGCTGTATCTATTGTGCTAAAAATCTCTTCCCGTTATCTCTCCTTCTAAATTTTAATGATAGAAGAGGATTTTTATAATTTTTATTTTAGAATGCTCCACTGTATAAAAACTAAGCTTTCAAAATCATTTTTCTATTTAAAATTAATTTTAAAATAAAAATTAGAAATAATAATTTTACTTTCAAAATTAATATTTAAATATTATCAAATATAAAATATAAATTTATAATCAATTTGCAAAACAAATTATTCATAATAAACTATAATCAAAATAAAATTTTCCCACCATGAATCTCTTTGACATGTCTTATGTTTGATTCCCACTACCAAAAATTTTAAGGGGTTAAATGATACTTAGTATCATTATAACTCTCCAAGAGACCGGTGACATATCTTGATCTTGGAGTGAAGGAACCTATACTAATTTTAAATTTTTAGTTATCAAAAAAATATTTTTCCCACCATGATATGAAACAACTTTAAAAAAAATTCATTATTTGCATTTTAATCAATTTTCCTTTTTAAGTTAATAACTTTTTATAAAGTTATTTCCTTAATAGAATATATAACTTCAAATTATAATTAAAATTTCATAGCGAGATGATTTCCTCTAATAATTTTTTTGCGTATATATATACAAGTATTTTGGAAATGATTTATTTTGTTATGATTTATTTAAATAAACTATACTAGTTACTATGTCTAATAAATTTGTGATAAGGAAGAATTTTTGTAAAATTTATTATATTTTTAATAATTTATTCATGAATTCATCTTATTTGAATATAATTTATATATTATTTTTTAATTTTGAAGATTTTGTGGGCAGTTTTAGGAAATAAGAAAATAAAATTTCAGTTGTTATTCCAAGTTATATATATTATTACAAAAACAATTTTATGAAAAAAAATTACCCATAAAATAGAAAAGTGCTAAAAATGCAATGTAATAGAATATTTTTTAAAGTTGTTTTGTGTAATGGGAAAAATTAATTTTGAATATAATTGACTATGATTAATTATTTTGAAAAAATATTATAAATGCATATTTAATATTAGCTAACATCTTAAAATTAACTTTGAAACTCAAAATTATTATTTTTAATTTAAATTAAAATCAATTTTAGAAACAAAAATAATTTTGACAAGTTAATTTTTGTGCAACTAAGTATATTAATAAAAGTAATGTGAATGATAAGGCTAAAAATTATGAATAATTATTTTGAAAGGTGATTATGTTACATAAATAACTGTTCATAATTTTTATAAGATTAAAATATTTAAATAAGAATAATATGGCAAAAAATTATTCATAATTAATTTGAAAAGATCATAAATTAATATTTTATAGTATTTAAATATTAATTTTGAAAGAAAAAATTAATAATTTTCAATTTTCAATTTAAAATCTATTTTTTCATAAAACTAATTTTTAAATGTTAATTTTTACGTAACCAAACACAACAGAAAGAATAACATCACAAAAGTCATCTACCATTAAAGATTTTGAAGGAGAGATAAAGCAGGGATTTTTATGCATAGTATGTACTAGGGGATTATGTATATTTTAACCATTATTTTATACACTAATGATAGAGTTTCATCACAAGATCCCTTATATATTAACCAAACCTTTCATCGATTTAACACACTTCACTATTATAGTTTTACAAATATATATCAAATATTTGGTGGATTACATATTAATTTTTAATCAATGTCTAGTTGAATGTTGTTATATATTTGTTATGATCTTGGTTATATAACCAATATAAAAAATTAAAATAATGTCATTTCTTCTATCTATGAAATTGTCATCATTTCTTCATGAAAAATAAAATGCGGTAAGATAAGATGTTGATTTTTATCAAATAACTATTACTAAAAATCAATATTAAACGTTAGTAGTTTTAAAAATCTAATGTAGCATTTCATTTTCTAACAAAACCTCTTATTTCCCTTTGTATACTCCTTCCGTTCTATACAACTTTTCAAAATAGTTTTTATTACACTACTCCTAATTTCAAATATACAAAAAAAAAAATTCACTTTATAATACTCTAATTTCAAAATGCATACAAAACACTCCAAATGAAACATAAGCCAATATTTCATATTATACTGTACAATCTCATATTCCTAGATCCAATACAAAATAGTTCAATTAAAATAGAAATCACATTTTTCCATTATATTAATCCCATACAATTAGGACATTGGATTAAATAGTACCTTGTAAGAAGAAGATTACCTTGCAAGAAGAAGATTATACTACTAAATGTTAGCATATGGCCAAACCATATTTCAAGTTGCAAGGAAAAATAAGCAAGGGTTTATTAGTGAAAGTTAAATTATATTTGAAATATAAGACAACATTTGACTTAAAATAAACTAAATTTAAATGAATATTTTTCTTTTTCTTCTCAGCCCAACTTTTATATTTGAAGCAATTTATTCTATTGTATCCATACTTCTTGCAAAATTGACAATTACCCTTGAATTAAGCCTTTTTGGGCTTAAAGTGTTGTCCACCAGTCTCACTTTTCTAATTGTTCTTCCTTCCATGGTTATGTTAACCATTGTTGGTTTTTTTTATTAGTTTTCATGCCATGTTCAAAGGTGGAACCATGCGTAGTATAATTGATCACTTGAGCTTTACCCTTCTTCCTATCTTACTCAACTTGGATAATAATGAAAATAAGCTCATTTATAGTCCATTTAGTTTTCTGAATGCTATAAGATATTTTCAAAATATCAAATTAAGACAAGAGAAATTTCAACACTCATCAAGTTAGACAATTATCACCTAGAACAACTTTCATAAACTTCAATTTGTTGTAGTAGTACATCAATCTCAAAATATGCTCCTGTCCCACTAATACCATCATACACTAATTTTTCAAGCAATAAGAGATACTAACCATTCTTAACCTTATTAAATTTCATATACTTTTTAACCATAAAATCTAAGAATGTCTTCGCAATATCAATTTCAAGGATTGTCTTTAATAGTTTTGTTCTTTGTATACTTCATCACCATTAAACAAATCTTATTGAATGGATCCACTTTTCATGATAACTTTTCTATTTTGTTGTAAATTCAACATTAACAACAAGTTTTGCTTTCTTAATGGTCAGATCTAGATTTAAGATTGTTAGATATAACTTTAGTGATTCAATCCAATCCTAATGGTTTGTCTAATTTGACATCTTAATAGTATTTAATTGCATAAGTAAGGAAACTAAAGAAAACAAATTCAATACGTCAATGCGTGTATGTTTAACTTTATGCTTTAAACTTTTCTCAGTATACTATGCAATTATACATAATATTATATTATAAAACCTAATATTGATAGGGGATTTAAGATCTTATAATATAATACAAAAACTAAATACTATATTCCTAAAACATAACACTGATAAGGTGCTAACCAACTTTAGAAATATAATATTAAATTCTACACTCATATTATCCTTAACAAGCTATATTAATAATATTATATTGATATGATATTAAAATATAATTAATATATCATTCTCCTTAGTTTAACTAACTTTTTAATAAATATTAATAAAATTTTATGCAGTTTGGCCCACAATAAATAGGTTTATAATTATATAAAATTACATGATATAATATAAGCTCAAAATGATTCCTAAAAAATATATTTTATATGCATATATTCATGCAAAAATTATTCGATGGGCTAAATAGTGTTCAAAAATTTCATGAAAAATATATGTGGAAGCCCAAACAAAAAGAATCATATTATAAAATTTTCAACCTTAGATAACTCAAATGGGCACCTAAATTAAACAGGAAAAATATAATTAAAATAATTTTAATTTCAAAAAATTTTGAAAAAATACCTAAAAATCAAGGTTAGAAAGTGAAGTCTAATGGTGCAAGCATAGCAATCGCCTAATGTCCAAATGATGACATGTAGCTTGCACACTCTATTAGCATGCATGCATTGTTCATCATCATTCACTTCTAATTTGGGTCTGCAACTCAGGTTGCCCAACTCAAATGCAGATCCAATGTTAACAAAGCTCAATTTTAACCTATTCCAAATGTTTTCTAACATTTTTTTCACATAAAATCATCATTTAGTATATTTTTATGCAAAAAATTGACCAGCATTTGAAATTGAAAAATTTTTAAGGAAAAACTGGTTTAATGGCTTTAAAAATTAATGTGTATTGAAACATTAAAATGCTTAATTTTAGCTAGTTTTAATGAATTTTCATAAATTACAATTATCATTAATTAAAAAAAATCCAAAATGACTGGAAAAATTAAAACTATTTATGGCTATCTTTTGAAAAAAAATGACTAGTAGACCACGCATTCCTTTTTCAAGCCTTTCAAGGAAAGTTATAAATTTTCCAAGAATAATGTAAACATAGCAAACTAGAAAAATATTGAAACAAAAATTAACAATGCAAAAGCTATGCATTTAATGAACTATGCAATTTTTTGGTATGTCTTGAAACTAAAAAATCTTACTAAGATAGAATGTTGCTAGATTGCATAAAACTTATCATCTCAAAATAGCATATTAGATTGGCAAATACATAAAGTAAAATATGCATATATTGAAACCATGCATTTAAACGTAGCAATAGATAAAATGATATTAGTGTATTTTTGGGGAGAATGAATATTTGACATAGAGGGGGTGTGATCACATTAACCTAAGATTTGGGAGTAGTAATCCCTATTCATAATGTGTAATTAGAAAAGGGTTGATCCATCATAAAAAACCATCTGTTAATTACTACATTTACAGATTAAACTGTCATTTGAACCCAACTGGACTATCTCTTTATTTGGGCTAAACCCTTTAAAATTCTTCCTAAATTAGATAATTAAGGGTCCAATATAAAATTAAGTCTAAAATTTACAAGTTTCTTTACCATTTTATGAACTCTAAGTTAAATATTGTGTGAATACCATTAACATTATGTACTTATTTGATTTTAATTTACGTTTAAACTATTGTGGAAATACACTAAATAGATATATTTATTTATAGACATATTTTAATGTTATTTATCAAATAAAAGTGTTTGTTTCAACTTTAAAATAGTTAAAGCAAAATTTTTTAGTACCACATACCAAAGATCATAAAAAGTATTATATGTTAGAGCATTGAAAAATTGAAGCTTCTAGTGAAAGTTAATAGTTTGTTAGTATAAATAATACCTACGATTAAAATTCTTTCACTATATGTCCTACCTACGGATCACCATAGGGTAAAAGGACAATTTAAAATCCGAGGGTAAATGTATATAATATATTGTTACGGTGTAACATTTCTCGTTGTATATATTTAATAATTAATGGAAAAAATTATGAGTATAGTATCATTTTAGCCTATGAACTTATATTCCAAGGATATAAATCTTTTGAATTTTTAATGATGGATAATGATGAATTTCACTTGTCACTATTTGTCTTATGTGCTATAGCATATCACAATTTTTGGAAATTAATTGTCATAACTTTAAAGCAGCTTAAACCTACTCATTTTTCTATTTTATAATAGTTTCTTGTCAATGTTATTGTTACTTGAAATTTCATCCTTTCCTTTTATATGAAAAAATTCAAAATCAAGTTAAGGACCATTCCTAGATTAGGAGTGGAAATAAATTATATCAAATTAGGTTTTACCTTATATAGACTAGGCTTATCTCGTAAATTATTGATTTGAGTTTAATTTATTAACTTTTATAAGATTAAAATTTGAGTTCAGCCTAACCTATTTAAATAGTGTACACTACAACAAAAAGGTTCAATAACGACGACATTTTTAGCAACGACAATCACTCGGTTGTCATTGATAAGATTAAAAACTTTTAGCAAAGATAAAGTCATCAGTAAAAAAATGGTGCCAAACAATTTGGCGAAGGCGAGAATTGAAATATTTCAGCAATGACTATTATCATCGCAAAAGACCAAAACCTTCAATGACAACAAAGTTATCGCTAAAAAGGTTGGCACAAATTCCAATGCAAGCTATTTAACGACGGCAAAGTTATCGTTGAAAATATTAATCTTTATTGATGACATTATCATCGCTGAAAGGTTGGCATAAATTGCAGTGCAAGCTCTTCGGCGATGACTTTGTCATCACTGAAAACTTTAATCTTTACCGATGATATTATCATCGTTGAAGGGTTGGCACAAATTTCAGTGCAAGCCCTTCAACGATGATAAAATTGTCACTAAAACCCTAGTCTTTAGCGATGATATTGCACTGGAATTTGTGCCAACCCTTCAGTGACGATAAAGTTATCGCTAAAGGGTGGTTATTTTAGCAACAACTAAGAAATTTGTCATAGTTGAAGGGTCTATCTATAAATAGCCTCTTACAAGCCCTCATCCTTATTTGTGTGTGGTGAGGTGAGAAGTCATAGAATTTAAGAGGTATGTTCTCTTCTTTATTTTATATTTTAGTATTTTTTATTCATATTTCTAATAGTATAGTATAGTTATTTATTTATATAGTATATTGTTTTAATTTTGGTAGATATTATTATTGTTTGTTAGCATTTATGTTCAATTGGGTGATATTTGATCAGTAGATTTATTCCTGTGAGGTATATGTAAAACTTTATACAATTTTGTTTAATTATGTAGTTTATGATATGAGTTTATTTTTTGCAATAATATGTAACTATTTAATTTATTGTATTTGTATGGTAATTTTTGCTTGAAGGTGCTGATGATTGAATTTATATGCTATAAATGTTAAATATACTTGCATAATTTAATTTTTATGTACAATTTCTAAATATAAATTATGTTATTGTTATCTTACTAGGTGTGCTTATCTATTTCAATAATTTGAATGTGCATTGATTGTTCAATTAAGTAAATACATGTGTAGATTATTCAACCTAGGACGTAGTTTTGAAATACATGATCTTATAATTTTATGGAAAAATAGTAATGTATGGAACTAGAATACTTATATAAGTACATTGATAGGAAGAAACGATATGAAAACAATCCTTTAAGCATATAAATAAATTTTTTCAATATAAGTTTGTAAACATATTTTTAATGAAAATGCAAAGTAAAGTAAGTAAATGTTATAAATATATTTGATGGAAATGTTATAATTATTGAAAAAAATTTATATTTAATAATAATATTAAACAAAAGAAGATATATCCTAAAAAAATTTTACAATCTAAAACGATTTTATATAATTAAACAATTTAATAGGGATCACAATTCAAAAAATAATTCAATCGCGCAATAATAATTGTTAATAAATATTTCTTTGTAAAAAATTCAATTACAAAATTAAAAAAATAATGAAGATAAACTGTTGCAAGAGTTTTACATGAGTTTTATTGTAATTTTTTTTGTAAAAGTAAAAATTAAAAAAATAATTTCATTGTAAAAAATATTTCTTTGTAAAAAATTTTCATATATTCAATGTCTTCATTGGAAATGTGTTAAAAATAAAACTATTCAATAATAATTTACATGAGTTTTATTGCAATTTTCATATAATTTTTAATTCTATTTATAAACTTATACAATATCTAACTTTTTATTATACATAATATTAATATGTACTTAATACTGAATAAAATTATTTTCCATAACGATGTATAATTTTTATAAAATGAAACCTATTTAACAATGTAAGATAACTCGTAACTGTGTATGAGGAGTTATGTAATTTCATTTTATAAATGTATTAATTTTTATTGTATCATTTACTTCAATTGTAAGCATTTCTTATAAATACTTACACAATGTATATTATTCTATCCATGACAGATGTTGAGGCACTGCATCATGGAGGTGAATGGGTGATGTTGGAGAGGACCTTTCACCTCCACATCGACCCACTTACATTCCTTCGTAGTGTGAAGGATCAAGTATCTTTTCTAACAGCGATGCCTATGTTAAGTATTTATTAAATATAAATTTATGATATTGATTCTTTTTTGTTATCCATCAAAGGTACACCTGTGAGAAAGAGGAGCCCAAATAGGTCGCTTAGGTTGCATGAGAAAATGCAGAGGAGCAGGGAGAGACTGGTGCCTGTACAGTTCGATGTGACTAATACATAACATCCGATCGAAGAGAATTCTAGCCATCTCTCCTGTGACATAGGCAGCATCATTCGAGCATATGTACTGCCTTATTATAAGTTATGGCGATCAGTGCCCTAGCAATTGCGGGACAAGGTTATGTAGGAAGTTTGTGTAAGTATCTATCACCTTTCTATCTTAACTTTATTATATTTGGTGTTGAAATTTTTGGATATAATTCTTACAAATTTATTAAATATCTTATACTGTAGTTTATTTCAAGTTCCAAGACATCACTGAGGCCGAACGAGATAGAGTGCTCAATGGCCTAGTGCGAAGTGCTACTGACTTGTATAGAGATTGGAAGTACATGTTGAACAGGAACTTTCTAGAGCATAGGGGCGATTGAGACTAGGATTTCGACTTGGACCATGCTAGGCACTGTGTGCCATAATATATCTCACCCCAAATGTGGCATCAGTGTGTGAATTTCTTTGAGAACAATGATTACAGGGTAAGTATGATATTTAACCAAATTATGTTACTATTTTATGTACCTAAATTTTAAATATAATTATATTATATGATTGTTTCTTAATTTGCAAGAGCTGTTTATGAGAAATGTAGATAACTAGGCAAAAAAGGTGGTGAATGATCGGCATAAATTGAAATCCATCATTGCTCATCGTTATGATAAAGTAATTCAAATTATTATTTAATTGTATAATCTATTGCTAATTTAATAATTATATTTATCCATCCTTATAATATTTTAATAGAGAAACAAGGAGATTGGTGAGCTATAGTTGGTGCCCGAGAATTTCAAGGACTAACACACGTATAAGACGAGGGAGTGGGTACATCTGACATCCGCAGAGCAGTATGTAAGTGACCTAAACTCTATATTTTAATGATATCAATTTTTTTATCATTTATGTAATTAATTTTTATTTTAAGAATTCAAGATGAAGATGACCAAGCTAGCCACCCAATAGGCGCAGTCCAATGTATCATCTACAGGTTTGCTTAGTACTTTTGTGCGGATCGATGAGGCTGCTATTAGAAGGTAGTTGGTCGTGTGCTAGCTAGCCAAACATATTGTACGCCTGGTGCCTCTAGCTCTAGGACGAGTACCCAATCGGTGTCCCAGGTGGGTGCGTTGTGAGAGCAACTGCAGTAGAGTTAACACCAG
This sequence comes from Sindora glabra, assembly GCA_020226215.1. Lineage (NCBI taxonomy): Eukaryota > Viridiplantae > Streptophyta > Magnoliopsida > Fabales > Fabaceae > Sindora > Sindora glabra. Next base: position 2,055,495 of record CM035227.1, read on the forward strand.
ATTCAGAAGTAACAACAGCAAATTCACAAGCAACACTAGATGCAGCAGCAGTTTGGGTTAAACTTGATGACGCTGACTTCCTTACTTACACAGCATGGTCTTGATCTACCCATGCCTCCATTTTTTGCTACATGGCCTACGTTGAGTAGATTTGCAATTGGTCCCTCGTAGCCTGCCGGTCCCACCACCTCCCAGCCTCTTTGTCCAGCCGTCTCCCAACCACCACCCTCTATGCATTGTCCTCGTTGCTAGGGGATGACGATGACGATGACGATGAAAGTCTTGGTGATAATGATAATAAATTTGGTTATTTGCAGTTTCCTTTTCCTTAGATTTTGTATTTTTGATTTCTTTTTCATGTACTTTATATGAATCATATACATCTCATATGTATAAATAATTTTACAATTATTTTATATAAGTATTTAATTTTTTCATAGGAATCATGCAATCTTATTTTAGGTAATTGTTAGTATTGTTACCCTATTTTATTTATAGAATTTAAATTAGATGAAATTAAATAAAAAATTTTAAATTAGATTAAATTAATTTAGTTTATTTGAAATATTATTGCGAGTATTATTAAATATAATATAGTAATTGAAATATAAATTTAAAAAAATAATATAATACTTCACCAATGACATTGTTGTTGGTGAAGACTATTTTTGAGCGATAATAATGTCGCCGTTAAAAATTGTTATCGTAAAAAGTTTGACATTCAGCGGCAACAATGTTGTTGGTGAAAGTTCATATTTTGCAACGACATTGCCGTCGATGAAAATTATTATCATTAAAAGTTTGATTTTTAGCGAGTTTGAAATTTAAAAATTTTTTATATTTGAAAGCCTCTTCCATAACAACAATGTCATCGTAGAAATCCTAACTTTTTTCAATGACAAAATTGTTGTCGGTGTAGGTTGTTTTAGCAACGAACCTATACCGACAACAATATCAGCGATAACTTTCTTCATCTATGATGATCACGAAACTTTCAGCAACAACTTTTGTCATCGGTAGAGGTTATTTTTCTAGTAGTGGTGGCTAGTTTGTTAACATATTTAAAAGCCTATTTACATCAATAAGCTTTCAAATAAATTAACAAATAAAGACATTCAAGGCCAAAATTAAATCAATAATAAAATTAAGTCTATATTTATAATTGTATGTATTAAAATCATATTAATATTATATATGTATATTTTATAAATATGTTAATATTATATTATATTAAATATAAGTATATTAATTATTAAATAAGTTAGCTTGATAAAGTTATGATTCAAAATTATATAAAATAGATTCGGTCTGTTTATTTAAATAAGTTTATTTACCGACGTTAACTTTAGATAAAGAGGTTAAGTTCGTATGCCCTCGATGAATCACAACCGTATTTTTAACATTTAGGTCTTTTAAAAGAAGAATGTACTCCACCTAAAAATTAAAAAAATGTAGATTTGTTATTTTGTTTGTTAACTTTTAAGATGAAAAAAAAAGTAATTTATTTTGAACAAAATTAAAAAAAAATAAATCACCTCTATAATGATATTCGTTATTGCTTTCAGAATTCTACTTCCTGCGCATGTATAAATTTTATATATTTATATGTTAAGTGAATTATTATTTTTATAGTAAAAAAATAATTAAATCAATAAAACATGTTTATACTATTCGAGGGAGATAATATTAACACCGCTATAATACATATATCTCCCAAAATAAATTATTTATTGAAGGTGAACCCACATTGCCTTGCTAGGTACTCCACGGTGAACCACGAAGAGCATGTAATAACCCGGAGGAGCAATGACACCGGAAGGCGGCGCCGTCAACTCAATCTTGAAAGCCCCGGCTTCTTCTTCAACATTCAAGTTCATACTATTCAGAACCACCAACCTCTGACTCATAGAGTATCCATGAGTGGTGAATGGCGGAGGGTATATAGTAACCTCAATATCATTATTCACCATTTGACTATCGGTATCGGGAATCGAGAAGACCGTCTCGAAGTTATCTCCGTACCTCAACTTGTTGGCCGATATTTGTTCATTGATCTTAGGCCTGTACCTATCCAAAGCAGGATTAAGATAAGGCGGTGAGAAGTTCTCAACTCTAGTTTCTGTCGGAAACCTATCCCTGTCGACGTAAGTGTTATGAGTGTTGCTTCCGCCGACCCAGATCCTTCCACTGGGAAGAAGAGCAGAACTTGAATGATACATTCTTGCAATCTGGCTAGGTTTCAGCTCTCTAAATCTCTCACCTTTTGGCTTCTCAGGGGAATACAAAACCGGAGTGAAGTTGGGTTCATCGGCATCCCACCATGCAGACGTACCCCGTTTTGCGCCATTGATGAACAGAAGTTCTCCATTCGGAAGGATCAGAAGGTCACCCATGGTTCTTCTAGAAGGCATGTCTTCGGTGTCCCACTTAGGGAAACGCTCTGTGATTTTTAACCTATTGCAGTCTCTAAGGGCTGGAAGGAAGACCTTGGGCTTGCCCTCCGCCAAGTGGAAGGCGTTGGGGGTGTTTCCGCCGCATACGATGACCTCAGCCGGGATGGCAGAGCCATTCTGGTTCTGCGGGTCATTCAGTTTTAGGGGGAGGAGGGCTGACATGCCCGAAGCCGGGTAGTTGCGAGAGCCACCTGGCAAGATGGGGAAGGTGCGGACGATTTTGTTGGTGACAGGGTTGAGGAGGAGAGAGCGGTTGTTAGAGAAGACAAAGAGGTTGCCGTCGGTGGAGAGGTGGACAAAAGGGTAGAGGCTGTTTTCGGCGGGGAGGTCGCTGGTCTCGTAGAGGAAGGGGAAGAAGTAGGGCTTCGCGGTGACTTGGCCTTCGGCTGGAACAAACTCATAGCTGAAAGTCAAGCGGCCTCCAACAAGAATGAATTCACCGTCGGGAAGGATTGTTTGAGTTGCATACCTACCAGAGAGAGGAGAGAAACAAAATGCTCATTTAGCTGGCAATTAACTTAATGAAATTAATTAATATTTATTGTCGAGTAAATTCTTTATTACTGCTTAATAATGATCGTGGTTGTACTCATTTTATGAAGAGTTCAAAGTATCGAGAGATTTGACATTTTTTATAGATTATACATTTTTTAATTTTTAACTTCAAAGGAAATTACATTTTAAAAAAAATTAAGGGACTTTAGAAAAATAAAAGGCACAAATTTCATAGTAAAATAGGTAACTTAAGGATTAAATATTCAATTCCTTATGATTTGAATTTTTCATTAATGATTTCACTCATGTTATGTGCCCAATTCTATTTATCATCATAAAATTAGAATTGTTACGTATGTCACTTTTTTACGTGACATAATCATTTCATAACAGCAAAACAGTTGGAAGCGAAATTGAATTCCAAAAATAACTGCATACGTACCATCTTGGCTCCCTTAGGACATCCTGCAGGTCCCTCCAGTCGCATTGTGGGCAATCATTATAACGTCGAAGGGATTTCCCTCCGTTCAAAAAACCACCAGCACTTACAAAGGTACCATCAGGCGACAGCCCTCCTGATGAGCACCAGGGATCTGACACTACCTGCAATGCACCAATGTTACTCAGTACGAAGTGTTTTGTTTCATTTTTCAAAATGAATGCAAATTGAGACATACCCTGAGCGGCCTAACTTTATTTGTCTGAATGTCATATATCATTGAGTGAGCATAACAATCTTGTCTTTCCTGCTTAGTTTGGTCAATTATAAATGGAAGACATGATTGATTTGGTGCTAAGTTGAGCCTGGATTTACGATAAATAACAGTATCATAGACAATAATCTTGTTGCTGGGAAGCAAATTAACGTGCATGGCGGAGACACCTGAATTCTGAGAAACCAAATCCCAATGTCCTTGGCCATTTGCTTCAAAGGCTGGATTTCGAAGGTAGGGATCTATGAAGGTGTTGTTAATGCCTGGGGCATTTTGATCTTGGTTTGGATTTGGATCTTCAAATAGTTCTGAAAAATCAAAGCTGCTGTCATGGTATTGGGTTGGAAGGCTGTGAGTCCGTTGGTGTTGTTCAAAATAAGATTTGGGATCAAGAATTCTCCTGAGGTGTTTGTGTCTGAGTCTTCTCTCTCGTTTTGCATGAGTAGCTAGGAACAGCAGAGGGAGAATGAGAAGAACCTTGTGCCATGCTACCATTGTCATTTGGTAGATAATTAAATAAAGTGAAAGGTGTTTGATGATATGATATGGCAAACAAGAACCTCTCGCACACTGTCTTCTGGAAGAAGCCGGTGGCTATAGGGCGTAATGTTCCCTCTGCGCCCAACCTGTTGAGATTGTGTTGAGGGTTTATAAAGCCTTCGATTGGTTAAGGCATTGCCGAAATAGCCAATGGTTTAAGCTTGTTTAGAGGAGATCATAGTCGCAACTTCCGGTAATAACAAGAATTAAACTATGAGAAGCAGATGTTAGGGGCTATCTGTTTCCTGTTTTAGTAGTCAGTTCTTTGTTAACTGCCATATTCCCTTTCTTCATTGGAATCCCATAACTTTTTACTAAGATTCTATTTAATTTGTTCTTCTTTATATTTTTATTTATACACCATTCAATGAAAAAAAAAAAAATGTTATATCCCACAACTTGTAACATCATTTGAGATTTTGAACGCAAAACAAACCAACTTGGCCATCTTGACTACGGAGGCAATTATGCTTGCTCTCTCGGCAAAGAGAGGGGAGAAAATCCGTGTAGTCATCATGCTTATCTTCGTCGTAATTCATAATTAGTTAGACTTATTGTAAAATAATCCGAAGAATTAATTGTAGGTGTTATTTTCTTTTTCACCGAAAGGGATTTCTTGATTTCTTTATTTTTTTTTTTTATATATAGTGATTGTAGATTATTTTTTTAAAAAAATTGTTTATATTTGCAAAATTTTATATATTAAATCCTCTTGAATTAAAAATTCTAGCCCCGGTGCTGGACAGAGAAAGAATGATACAGTAATGCGTTTAACTCATAGAAGGTTAAAATAGCAGATGAGAGGCAATAAGGGGAACGGAGCAGTAAGAATGAAAGAGATTTTTATATAGTCTAATTATATTATGTATATCATTTATTTTTAGTCCTAATTCATAAATAAAAATAATTATCATTTTTTATAATTTTTAATATCTTAAAAATAAAAAATATAAATTTTTTAATGTGTATAAAATCTTACATAATTAACAATTATCTGGCAACAACCAAATACAAAGCGCCTTATTACCTTATACTGTATAATGGCGTCAACAATTCTATCGTTAAATGCGAAAAATGACAGGTGGACATGGGACATTAGATATACAAATAAATCATCATGGAGGGAACGTCTTCATCATCTTTTGACAAGATGAACTTATGATGTGATTCTAGCTTTCTTTCTGTGGGGGAATCAAAATATGATGGGATCCTAATTTCTACCTCTCTCTCTCTCTCTCTCTCTCTCTCTCTCTCTCTCTCTCTCTTTTTTGGGGGGGGGGGGTGGTGGGACAAGATAAAGCAGAGGGCGGCACCCATCTTGCTGCCTCTTTCGTTTTATGCGCGCATGGTCCATTCACACCCGTATACAATCATATTATTTACTATATTAATTTGCTAAATCTATGGATTCTAATTTTATTAAAAAAAAAAACTGAATATCGACATCAATTGATTAATGATAACTGTATCCATAGTAAAATAAAAACATTAAGTTAAATTATAAATCTAGATCCTATCATTTTTCTTCTATTATTTTACTATTATTTTCAAGATATAAATATATGATTTTTATCATGAGACTTACTTTTTTTTTATGAGATTCATAATTTTAAACAAAAATAGTCTGGATTTTTTTTTTCAAAATTTAACTCATCCGAACAAAAGAGAATCTTGATTCTCAAATTACATTGTATCACTTTTTAATTAAAATTATGAAAGCATATAAAAAAAAGGGTATTCTTGGGTAGCAAAAAAATGATACTATCCATACTCACGAATCTAAATAGAGGGCTCAGATTGGTGAGTACCGGCGGTACCAATAAAAATAGTATTATCAAAATATGTACCATAAGGTAATTACCTAATTAATCTTATAGTATCCCATATTTACAGGAGAATCTATATAATCCCTTATATGGGAAATGGCAAATGCCCTCGAAGATTTGGAATAATAAAGCAATACATAAGAAATTATTCCACATAGTGTAAGAAAATGTTTCTAGATAAACAAGAGCAAACTTTATTCCCACAATGATAGAGCTTTTCAATATTATTTTCACTTAATTTTTTCACCTATTTTGTTTCTCTTCAAATTCATGATTAGAGTTCAAAAGATTAATTGAGATATTGGTATTTATAAGAAATTTTTTAAATCTAGCCCAATCTAATTAGTTTAATTGATTGGACCATCACTCAGGCTTAAAAACAAGTTGGTTAAACCACTAAACCTGATCTAAGGAAAAATCCAGATTGAACTAATAAGATTCAATAAAAAAAATGATTGAATCGTTAACTTGTGTAACTTGTTAGACCTTTATTTTTTCAAATTAGCCAAAGTTCAAACTCTCTAAACTAGAAGTAAAAGCCTGATGCCAATTGAGAATAGCCCAAGTTGCCTAACTTGGCCTCATGATGAGATGTCATAACATAGTATTATGGAACCAAATCATTAAATCAAACAAACCCAATTGATCCTTTCTTCCTTCCTGTTGGAGTCACTTAAGTGAATGGGTTTTATTTATAACTCTTTGGTCTATAGCAATAGCACTTCAATGCAACAGTTTAGCAAACAAATTCATGAAGAGTAGCAAACCTTCGATATTGTGAAAATATCAATTTTGATAGCCCAATGATAAATTTGGAAGTCTCTGACTCTTTATTCTATTTGTTATAGCTTACATCTCTTATTGATTATTGTAGGGAACCAAATCAAACAAACCTAGTTGATTTTCTCTCTTCCTTCATTCTTCTTGTTGGAGTTACTTGAGTGGGTTTTGTTTACAGATCTTTGGTAGCACAGCAATACTTCAACTCAACAATTTAGCTTCATTCTTTTCTAGTTTAGCAAACAAATTCATGAAAAGTAATGGACCTCTAATGTCACAAAAATATCAGCTTTAATAGCCCAACAGTAATTTTGGAAATCTATCTCTCTATTTGTTATGGCTTATCTGTCATTGATTATTGTACCTTACAAGTTACAATAAATTCAAGATCTTGAAATCTTTTGAAAGAATAAGAATCTTGTTTGAAATAAAGAAATTATTTTATGTAGAAACTAGAAACTGATGATGAGGCGTGATATGGAGAAATTTTTTATGAGTTTCAATCTTTATGGTATATGGCATCCACTCCATTATGAGAAAAGAAAAATGGAATTATGATGATCTAATTACATCAAATTATTTACAAGATCATAAGAATAGAAAAAATTGAAAATTTTATGACTAGTGTTATGATTTTTTATGTGAGAGTGTTTTTGCCAAATGTTAATACAACAACATGCCATTTCTAATAATCACTCAAAAGCCACCCATGTGTCATCCTATTCTTATATTTTTCACAACTCCGTGGATCACTCCTTTATTAATGAATGTTATATTATTGTTTCTAAGTATATTAACAAAATTGAGAATTTGAATTCAAAATCTTTGTTATATTATTTAAACTAATTTCTTCATTTTTAAATCCCATTTTAAGTTTAATTTTTTTCCAATGGAATAGAAGAATTTCACAACTAATAATATATAAAGAAACATGCTCTTTTTTAAAAAAAAAATTCTATATAGAATTCCACTCTTACTACATCATGCTCTTTTGTTTATTGTATGTAGATATTTTCACTCTTATTTTACATCATGCTCTTTTGTTTAAACACAAGACATGTCATTTTCCTTAGCTAGTCAATCAACAACAACATCTTTAACATAATCTATTAGAGTAAAAACAAATATTGCATAGAACCATTGTATGGAAGGTGTAGACTTAAAGGGGAAAAATCTTAAAATGCTTGTATTGTGCAAAAGAAATCAAATGTGGAGAGATAAATAGAATGAAACTACATCTTGTTAAAGGAAAAGGTGAAGTTCAAGTGTGTTTAAAAGTTCCGTATAATGTTCAACATCAAATTGAAGAGCATCTGAAAGAGACTAAAGGAAAGAAAAAGAAAGAGTCTACCTAAGCTCAATGAGAGGATAATCTATATACTCAGAGTATTACACCATTTGATGAAGATACACTAAAGATAGAAGAAATATGCAGTAAACAATTTCAAGCTAAAGATAGGTGAAAGTATTAAAAACATTTTTCCATCAAGAACCATTCTTGGAGCTCAACTATCAATCAAGAGTATTAATAGGTAAAGAAGTTAAATATAGAGCAGATTTGGTAATTGCTAGGTTCTTTTATGATAATTGCATCTTGTTCAATGTTGTAAATTCAATTTACTTCTAAAAAATATTTAATGATGTAGTAGGAATAGGTCTTAGTTATAAGGCTCCAAGTCATCATGCAATGAGAACTAATTTATTGTGTGATATGAAAAAAAAGTTCAACTATTAATTAATGCTTGTAAAAGTACTTTGGAAGATGCTGGTTGCACAATAATGGCTAATGGTTAACAAGATTAAAAGAATAGATAACTCATTAATTTTCTTATTTATTATCTAGCTAGCATTACTTTTATTAAATCTGTAGATGTTTTAGATATTATTAAGGATGCAGGAACACTTTGTAAGTTATTTGAAGAGATGGTTGAGTTTATAGGGGTAATTAATATTGTTTATTTAGTTATTGATAATGCTGCTAATTATGAAGTTACTTGAAGATTGTTGAATAAAAAGTATCTTTTAATTTACTAGTTACTTTATGCTGCACACTACTTAAACTTGGTTTTAGCATATATTAGCAACATGGAACTTGTAAGTAGTCTAGCAAAATGTGCATCAACGATAACTAATTTAT